>OZ038496.1:13938621-13953621 GCA_964036315.1 Acanthosepion esculentum | reverse complement strand
AGCAGCTTCAAAAAAGACATAAACTTGTATATTTTACCTGACTGTTTCTTTTTTTTTTTATCTCTAGTCTTTCTTTTTCTAGTGATGTTATTAATACTGCATTGTTGCCAATTTATTTTTATTAATACAATTAATGCATTAGGAGTGATACATAAATACTAATAAAATTATTTTGCAATTTTGAGAAATTTTTTTTTTTAAATTAGGTTTTACTTTTTTTTCTTTTCTTTTTTTTTAAATTAATGAATTCTTCACTTGTTAATCTTCAGAGATTTCGAACAAAAGATGTGAATTCCAGTCTTGTATGAAGCTACTTTGTTTTAAATTCCTACAATTTAATAGCTGAAGAATAGTTTGGTTAGAAATCCTTTGGTAAAATAAATGCTGAAATTAGTCTCACAAAAATAACAAAAAACCAATGTGGAATAACGAAAACAAATTTAGATTTCTAAACAGACTCTAAACATTTCTCTCAGAATTTCAAAAGGATTGAAGAGATTTTTTTTTTTCTTTCTTTATTCTGTACTACTGGTAGATCTTGATATGCTCCTTCTCCACTCGCAAAATCTTTTTTTCATTAATTTTAAATTGTGAACCAATTGCTTTTCTCTGTCTTTGCTGCTGTTTGCCATCCCAAATCTATCCCACTTATCTGTAGATTTGTGATAAAAAAAACGAATGATGATACAAAAAGAAAAATGGAAAAGTAACCGTGGGCATGCATAAAAAAACAGTTTTTATATTAATATCGTCTATTAACAAAGTAATACCACCACCTAGAATTATTAATCAAATGTTTTATTTGGAGTTCAGTTTACTCCATTCATGCTTGATTTAACCAAATTATGCCTAATCCATTAAATTTTCAGTTCAGTGATTTTTCAGACCAATGTCCTAATTTTTGTTCCTTTCACATCATTGTTTCGAGTTTACTATTTTCAAAGTTACCTTCAGATAGTTTCAAACATAGCCTTTAATTTCACACAATATTTTATACTTGCCTCTTGTGTTGTCAGACTTACTGTCCTTCCTAAAGATTGAACTGTTCATCAAATCCTTTTTGACATTCCTAAACAGGTGGTCAGTTCTTTTGCTCACTATCATAATGTACAAATCATCAAACTGCCCAGAGACTTACAGATATATGACATTGTAACATCAGTTTTTGTATGACTACTGAGGTTAAGCAATGTTGTGCCTGGTCAGTACCTAGCTTGGCGGCCACTTAGATGCTTTAAGCTTGGATATGCAGGTAGTGTAATGGATAACGGCTCGGAATTGGAAATCGGAGAGCTGAGTTTCACTTCAAGTTGGGTTCATTATATTCACTTATGTGCAAATATCTATGGGAAAAGTATGAATCCACCTCGTCTTCCTCCTGCTATGGTTTATTTAGTAGAACTTGTATCAGTAAAAATCATTATCTCAAAAAACTCTTACAATCTAAAAATATTTTTTGGCTTTAAATAACCTGTAAAATGTTGATAAGCCATAAGAAAAAAAAAACTGCCCAGTCTAAGCTTATGACTTCAATATTAAAAGAGAACTGGCAGCAAGAAGCCATCACTTTTTATTTTACAAAAGTGAGAATATTAATCTGTAAAACAAATCCTTCATGCCATTCCCAAGTGTATTTGTACGTAAGTGAATGTAACAAACCCGACTGGAATTTGAACTCAGCTCTGATTTCTCATTCTGAGTCATCATCTATTACACCACTTGCACATCCACTTCTATCTTAGATTTATTTAATCCTTAAGGTGCTTCTATCTTAAGGCTTTTTATTTCCTTTTAATCCACTAACCAAAACACTAAAATTAAAATAAAATTTCTTTTGTTTACTATAAAGAAACTTAGTTGGACTTCTTGTCATTCCCTTTACTTTCTTTATCTTATTTTTTAGTTGCACGCATGACACATAATAGTAAGCTGAAATAATGTTGTGTAACCCTGTGTCACACATAACCCAATGCATGTACAAAGTTTGATCCTCCAAAATGAGGCCTGAAGAGAAAACTAAAACATTTTTTTCTTTTGGTGAGGTAGAATAACAAACAGAATATCTTGAGATCTATCAAAATTTATTATCCAATTTAGTTGATATCATTTAGCTTTCTTTCTTTTTTGTTTTTGCATATAGTTATTTGAAAACCAAAATACTAAATTTTTTTTTTTTTTTCAGTAAGGTTTATCCTGTACAATGCCCAAGGGCTACTTGAGGTAAAGGTTTATGTTAGAGGGTAGTTTATATGGATAGGAAGGGAAGATAATGGTTAACTCTTGACTCAAACAGGTTAATATTGCAGTGATCGGGAGAAACATCCTGTTGGGAGTCTGTTCCACAGGACAGTGGTTTGTAGGAAGAAGCTGTTCAGGTGGAACTTACTTCTCACCAATGGAATACAGATGGAATGTGTGTGGTTTGCTACAATGTAAGTGGCATGGTGGGTCCTAGCCGTGAAAATGGTTGAACTAAATTTATGGTTACCCTTTCCCCTAGAATGTTTATGTTGGGACTGTAATTTAGGAATCTGAATTAGAATAGCAAGACAAAAATGTGAAAGTTATGTTTGTAGACATTGTATGATTGTTTCTTTAAAATGCATACACTTGAATTAATTGCTACAACTACTGCTAGGAAAATTGCTTCACTGTGTCATGTGAGAAAATTTTTCTCATCAGAATCCATCTTGCACATTTATAAATCTACCATTTGCCCATGCATTGAATTCTGTTGCTATATCTGGTCTGGTGCTGCTGCTATATACCTTGATCCTGACCACATCATTTCTTATTGACATCATGTAGCTTCCCTCTGTCTTTTCTACAAATATTTTCATGGCAACTGTTCTGATGAGTTTTTTCCTCTGATGCCTCAACTACATGAATTTAAGTGTGCTACTAGATTTTGCCACTAAGTCTCACCTTTTTAGTTTTGAACTAGCTAAATGCAACTGCTACTTCAATTTCTTTTCTTGCACTTCCCGCCTTTGTAACTCCTTTCTGATTTCTTGCTTCTCTGATAACTACAATGTTCAAAAATTTAGATGCAACATCAGTTGCCATCTTCTGTCTTCTTGAACCCTGTTCCTTTTTGTCCTTTACTCAATCCTCCCCACTAAAGTCTTCTCTTTCACTTTCACTTCCTGTAACCCCCTTCATTCTAGTGGCATTATTGCCTTACTTGGCAGGAAACAATTAAAAAATATCTGAGTTTTAATTGTGGGTTTTTTCTTTTTTCTATTAATTTTATTTGTATAATTCATGAATGAAAAACATACAAAATTGACAATGACCTAACTTTATTTCTCTCACTTGGTATAAAAAAAACTAAGTTTGTTCTATGCTGGACTTATTTTTGTAAGTGTAGTGATATGTAAATGAGGTTCTGTATAAAAAGGCAGTATAGCTATACCTACAAGAGTGTTATCCTCTCTTGATGAGACTAAATCTATCAGAGAGTATACTTATAATAATATGGCATTGCCGATTGGAGGATCCTGAATATGTAGAAACCTGGCTTAGGTGTTTTGCAGCATCGGTGAGAGTAGAAAAGCTAGTGGAGGAGAAAATGAAGGTGCAGATTTGTTTTGGGCTGCAGCGAGGTGTGAGGCCATAAAAAAGAATCTCCATCATGGTCTATCCCAAAGTGTTGGAAGATTTAGTGTATGAAGAAATTGCTACCATCATAAAAGCAAATATACAACCAAAAAAAGACATTGGTCATAGCGGAAAGAACTAAATTTCCTGAAAGTAGACAGAGACTGGACGAAACTATTATGCAATATGTACAGTGATTGAAAGGAGCGTCAAGATATTGTGAGTTTGTTCGGAACAAATATCTATTGAAGGCAAGCTAATTTTGCTAAGACTGCTTGATATTTCATACAAGCACAAGATTCTAGAGCAGCTTCAAGCTCATAATATGAATCTGGAAGCAGGTGTGGAGTTCTTATAATAATTGAAATTGATTCAAATATTTAATGCCTCCGAATGCAGCATGGAGACATACAATGCTACTAAAAGCTTGCTTGTATTTTTAAGCTCGAAAAGTTTCTGTTCACATGCTACCTGTGGTGGTTGCTAAGCTGAACAAAATGGTGGAACAAAAAATATTAGAAAAAGTAAACCAGTGTGGTAGCAATTGGGCTTCACCCATTGTATGCAAGACCAATAGAGATTTAAGAATTTGTGGCAATTATAAGTTGGGTGTGAATCACCAGATCTCACATTGCCAAACATTGAAATGGCATGACATGAGTTTGTTAGTATGAAATACTTTTCTAAAGTTGACTTAAAAATTGATAGCAAGTTTCAAGAAGTCACCACAATGAATACCCCTATTGGATTAATAAGATGGGCTCATCTGCCATTTGGAGTAAAAATGTCAAGTCACCTTTTCCAAAAAGCCATTGAAAATATTTTAGAAGGGATTAAAAATATAATTATATATCAGGACAACATTGGCATTGGTGCATACAGTAAAGAAGAGCTCAAAAGTAAAATGGAACAAGTTTTGAGAAAATTAAATAGCGGGGGTATGACAATTGTGATAAATGCAAGTTTAATTATGAAAAAATTTTGTACCTAGGATATCAAATATCTAAAGACTAAATATCACCAGATGATAAACATCATTTATAAGATATCAGAGATAGCTGCACTCAGAAATAAAAAAAGAGTTATAATCTTTTTTAGGATTAACCAATTTCTATAACAGACATCTACCACGATATAGTGACCTTGTGGAACCATTTAATGAAATAAGGAAGAGGAATACAGAGTTTTAATGGACAAAAAGACAGGAGGTTGCTTTCGAGAAATTAAAAAAAGGCACTCATAAACAAACCGGTCTTTAAAGTTATCAACCCAACAAAAGAATTGACATTAACTACTGACGCCAGTGACTGCTATAATCACAATATTGTCATGGGAAGATCACCTCCATAATGTACTTATCCAGAAAACAAACATCGGCAGAGGCAACTTATTCAAATATTGAGAAGGAGGCATTGGCAATTGTGCAGAGCACAAAAAGAGCTAGAAATTTTTTGCTGGGAAGGAAATGTCTCTTAAAATTTGATCATAAGCCTTTGCAATTTATATTCAACCCCAGAAGAGAGTTGCTAAAGGTCACATCTGTTAGGATATTAAGATGGGTGATTAAGCTGATGGCGTTCGACTTTGACATCGTATATATTAAAGGAAATACTGTTCAGAATATGGATGCATTATCTCGGTTAAATTTTGAGAGTAAAAATGTTGAAGCAAGTGAAAATTGTGAGGATAGGGTTTTGCACTGGACAGAAACAGACCGTAGGAAGGGAACTAGGCAGGATCCGGTGTCGAATAGAATTAAGCATAGAATAGACGATGTGTTGTTATGGTTAGCAAGCTTGTCTCACTAGAACATTTACGACTGAATAGTGAGTTAGATCCTCACTGGGTGCCCCATACTTTCGGCCTTGTGCCACATCTAAGCTACGCTTGAAAAATTGCTAGAATAAAGAGAAATACATGCAGTAATTGCTTTATGGCTAAGAGGCCTTATAAAGAGTCAAGACACAAATAGAAAAAGGAATTATATGTAATGGAGATATCATAGTACCCCCACAGTCTCTGAGAAAAGAAGTAATTAATAGTGTACCCGATGAGGTATATTGGCTACGCAAATGAGGTCAAAGTTGCAAACATGGTGGTCAGGTTATTCAAGAGATGTGGAAGAGTATGTTAAAAAATGTCCAAAGTGTGCAGAAATAAAGAAATTTAAGCAAACTCAAATTCACTCTTGGCCAAAGGAAAGGGAGCTGTGGATATGAATACATATGTATCATGCCTGCATTAAAGGTATAGCAATATTTCTGATATTAGTTGACTCCTATTCAGGCTAACCTGAAGTTATTAAAGTCACAGATAGAAAAGCCACTACTGTGAAGGGGGTGCTGAGGATAGTGTTTTTGAGAAATGGAGTTCCAAAGATTTTCGTCTCTGACAATGCACCTGATTTTTTGTGCATGGTTGAAACGTATTGGCTGCATTCCATACAAAACACCACCCACAGTCAAATGGAATTGCAGAGAGAATGATTCAAATGGTAAAAATGGGATTAAAAGCATTTTCTTCAATGAATTGTGATATAGGGAATTATTTACCCAGAATTTTAAGTTATAAAGCTATTCTGCATGCAGGCAGAAGACAAAGCTCATCTGCATTGATGGGAAGACAAATAAGAATTCTGATGTCATTTGCAACAAATGAAAGTGTGTGGCACAGAAAGAACAAGCATTCAAATCCTGAAAAGGCGAATTTTATGGTGCAAAAGGGATTTAACGCAGCTGTGTTAACAAAGAATGGACATGGAATACTGGCTCATGAAGACCAATTTAGAACCACAAGAGAGTATTAAGTTTTGGAAAAAGAGGAGGAGGAGAAAGAGGAAGCAGAAAAAGAGACTATGCAAGAAAGGATGAATGAATCCAGTATTAAGAATGATCAGGAAGACCACCAGCGATATGAAAATGAAGAATTAAAGAGGGAGGAGAGAATGAACATATCCATTCATAATGAGGAACAATCTGGGGATGAGAGTGACCGGTGGAGATATTATGAGGATTCAAATGAGGAGAATCAGTTAACATGTAGATCTTCTATAAAAAGAAATAGAGAGACTCACTTAGAGAGACAGATTATGTCTCTCAGGGTTGTTCATAGAAGTCAAAGATCAACTAAAGTTATAAAACCTCTTAGGTTCAGGGAGGTGTAGTGGTATGTAAATGAAGTACTGTATAAAAGGTAGTATCGCTATGGGAGAGTTATCTTCTCTTGATGAGACTACATCAGTCAGAGAGAATACTTATCATGACAGTAATAATTTCTTCTGAATAGAAACTGATAACAAAAGCCATTCCTCACAACTTGAAACTGATTAGTAGTGTTGATATCTTCTTGAGAAATGTGACTTTAAGTGAAATCAATTTCAATGTAGGTTCAAGGATATAAACGAGAGTTAACCTGTTACAGTTATTTGTATGTTATGAAATTTTGAGCAATTTTTGAATTGTCATGGACCATCCACAACTTGCCATAAAGCTTTCACTTTTGAACCTTTGGGTTATCTAATAAACTTAGTTTTAATTTGTTTGGCAAGTAGCAGCAAACATGGAGAGCTACATTGATGCATATCCTCCATCCATAGGTTTTAAAAAGTCTTTTGGCTTATGGCCACATCATGTTAAAACATCGGTTCCCATACAGTCACCAATTAAGCAGCGTCAAGCCTGGTCAGTACATAGATGGGAATACCATGTGCTGTAAGCTTGGATGTGTAGGTGGTCTAAAGGGTAATGGCTCAGAATTGTTAATCGGAGTGCTGAGTTCCAATTCTTGATGGGTTTGTTAGATTCACTTACACCCAAAAAACCTTGGGAAAGGTATGAATCCACCTCTCTTGCCCCTCCAGCTATGGGTTAATTAGAGCTTATCACTAAAACCATTATTATCTTAAAAAAATTTATGTATTCTTACAATCTACAAATATTTCTTGGCTTTAAATAACCTGCAAAGAAAGCCATAGAAAACAAGTCAATCAAAAATGTCTTTCCATATTTTTCATTACACTACTTCTATTACGAGCTACTTTTGTAGACACTAAAGGATTTACACTTCAAGTACAAACTTTAAATTTTATATTTCTGTTTACAGACCAAAAGCTCTTCTAATATTTACAGCTTATTGTCTATTGTTAAATCTCTGTAACATTTACAATTTATTTTTTGGTTCTACTTGAATAGTTTGGTCCACTTATATAAAAAAAAAATAAGGAAAACTTTTTTGGGAAATAATTTTTATAGATTAGCATTTTTGTAATCCAAAAAAATTTTTTTTTCTTTCTTTTAAATCAATTTAGAGTGGGGGCTTGTTTATAATATCTATATAGTGTAAAATCGATCCCTGACTTCTACAGAGTTATTTGTCTTCGGCTATGTCATTTAGCTGCTATGTAAAAATGTCAAGTTTGAAACTGTGCTAACGTTATTGATATCTGCATATTTTCATTTTCTGATTTTTTTTAATCATTTTTCTAAAACTTTTTTCTATGGGATTTTTGTTAGAGGCACATGCACAAATCATCATAAATAAAGAATAAACGGATACATAATTTTTTTAACTAATGTTCTTTAACTAAAAATGTACATAATGATTTATAATTCTTTTAGTAACACCCTACCATAAAAAAAAGTTTGCCTTTGTTTTGCAAAACAGGTAAGTCCAATAACTCTAAATGTGAAGGACTGACTTGACATTGTATCAATATCTTAAACAGGAACCTACCTTCTAAATCGATAAAAAACTTCTCTTTTTTTATTTTTATTCTGACAAATGTCACAGCTTAAAGGTCTAAAGAATACTAATCTACAAAAATATATTCTACAAAAATGTTTCCTTATTTCTTTTTTACAAGTGGGACCAATCTATCTAAGTAGTGCCTAGTTTCTGATATTACAATTTTTCTGTTTTTTGTGCTTACATATTGCAAAAGGACTAAAACAAGGGATAAGTATTCATGACTACTATCACTTAGTTTAAAAGCAAACAGTAACAAACACTATGTAATGTCACAGTAGCATTCACTGAATGCATTCATACTGCACCATTTGTTGCCCTGTCTCCATACACTTTATGAATTTTCATTTTACAGTATTTGTTTTTTTTCTCATGTACATTATAATGAAGCAACATTAAGTGTACTTACTACTATAGTGTTATGTAAGATGTGGATTCCCCCAAAACCATTCTGCTTGCAAAAGGTGGGTTCCCCCAAAACCGTTCTGCTTGCGAAAGGTGGGTTCCTCGCAAGACCGTTTTGCTTGCGAAAGGTGTGTTCCACACAAGACCGTTTTGCTTGCAAAAGGTGGGTTCCCCCGAAGACCGTTCTGCTTGCAAAAGGTGGGTTCCTTGCAAGACCGTTCTGCTTGCAAAAGGTGGGTTCCTTGCAAGACCGTTCTGCTTGCAAAAGGTGTGTTCCACACAAGACCGTTCTGCTTGCAAAAGGTGTGTTCCACACAAGACCGTTCTGCCTACAAAAGGTGGGTTCCCCCAAGACCGTTCTGCTTGCAAAAGGTGGGTTCCCTGCAAGACCGTTTTGCTTGCAAAAGGTGGGTTCCACCGAAGACCGTTTTGGAATTTTCAGCTTGCATTCATTTATCATGAATTTTTATGTCAGATTTCCCCACTTCCTCAACTCCTTGTCTTATCAGAGAAGTATCAAAAGCTTTGTTTGTTATAAAACTAAAAAGAAGTGACCTTTTGGTTCATTTACGATTGAGCATTTTACATTTTGACAATTCCTTGTCGTTATTTTTTGTTCTTTTTTTCTTTTTTTTTTCTTTTTTTATCATTTTTTGTATTTTGCTCCCTTTTTAGATGGACCCACCATTTTCTTCTCACCTCAGTATCAAAACCCTACCGTGTGTTTCTCTTTACTACTTTTCAATGAGTTGTTCCTTCACTGAGGTCTGAGGTTCCTCCTGATATGTGCCCCTCATCTTTTTCAGCGTGGGTGTCGCCATATCTCCCTCTATTGGCATACAAGAAAGAACAGTATCCACCGTCTCCTAGAAGTAAGTTGTAAATCTCTCTCCTCTTTTAGTTACTGCTTGATGATATAAATGTATCCTAGTGGTTTATTTATCTCTATACTTACATACTTACTACTGTTCCTCCTGGAGCGCTTGTGATAATTACTACTACTACTACTACTACTACTACTACTACTGCTGCTGCTGCTGCTACTACTACTACTACTATGATGATATTCTTGTCTTTTTCTTCTGCTGTTGCTGTGTTTTAACTGCAGCTGCATGCTTCTTTGTATTTTATAGTCTCCTCAGTTGTGGATGTTGTGGGGTATGAGTGAGGGTCACATGTGCATGCAAAAAATGGATGCACATAGACACACACAATTTCATATACTATATTTCCATCCCGCCCTATAAAGAGAATTTCTTATTTAAAAAAAAAAAAAACTTCACTAAATCTCATACCGAGTCTTACACACTTGGTTTTGGTTATAAGGCAAACACCTAAACACACCTGTTTGACACACTCATCCCCTGATGACCCCCAGAATGAAACATGATTCAGTTATGTTCTATGCGTGATACACACTTAGGCAATCATGTATCTTTTGATACATGACTAATGAGACAGATTTTTTCCCCGCAGTAGGTTGCCATTTCTTTCTGCGGTAGACCACTTGCCATCCAAGTCTATAGAACCCGGTCTGTCCTACTATTTACCCACAGCTTGAGGGGTAGGGGGAGAAGAGGAGGATACATACCTTTCTCAAGGGTATTAGCACGTAAGTGAATGTACTGGATCCGACTGGTATACAAACTCGGCTCCCCGATTCCTCAATCCGAGCTACTATCCATTAATCTTTCATGCCTCCTTGAGATATGATTATAAATGATTAAAATAGGATTTGAAATTAAAATAATGTTAAAATAGAAAACAAAAAAAAATACATACGAGACGAATGCGTAAACACTCCTATTTGATGCACTAGGCTGCTGATAAACACAGAAGGAAATATTTACACTATTTACATTGTTTGGACTGTTGTCCTCATCTTTATTGCTATATTCACAATGTTTCGGCCGTTGTACACTCCAGCCTTCTTCAGTTAAATGTTGGAATTTCAAACTGAACCCTTTATTTAGTCCATGAGGGTAAATTGTTCTAATTCCACGTGGCATGACTTGTTTTTTGGATGGCTATCCCAGTTTCAGTTAATTCCCTTTATTAACTCAACTTTTCAAGTTTTTGTTCCCTCTGCTCTGACCGGGTATTGGTTTTGCATCACTTTGGGTCATGTCACTTTCTGGATCACTCAACCTACACTTATATCCACTAAGCCATGTGTTGAGTCATGGCACATCGAATTAGAATAATCTACCCCCATGTACTAAATAAAGGGTTTGGTTCAAAATTCCAACATATATCACCTGAAGAAGACTGGGGCATACAACAGCCGAAACGTTGTGAATATGGCAATAAAGATGAAGACAACATTCCAAACAATGTAAATAGTGTAAATATTTCCTTCTGTGTTCAGTGGCCTAGTGCATCAAATAGGAGTGTTTAGGCTGAAACATTGTGAATATGACAATAAAGATGAGGATAACAGTCCGAACGATGTAAATAGTGTAAAATAGGTACAATACCTCATCTCAAAAATATAGACAAACAGAAGGAAATATATATGATTATAAATTATTAAATTACTGATGTACCCATGTTGTAAAAAATGATGGCTTATTTTTTATCATAACCTCGAAATATTTGAAAAGTTTCCTACCATAAATTACAAATTTACATTTTCTGCAGTAATGTTAATAAAACCCCTGTGTTTGTTTGAAAGTAATTGTTACTTGTAAATAAATGCTTATTATTACCACTTGTATTTAAGTCTGTCTTATTAGACCCTCAGATGGGACAGGAAATATATAAATAAATATACACTGATAATTAATTTAATTAATGATTTACATATCAGAAACTGTCCTGGGTAAGACGATAAACTACATCCACTGATCAGGAAGTTTTGTGGAGCATGGAACCACCTCTTAATTGCTGGTGTTCCCAGGTTCACCCTGACCTGGGGTGGTAGCATCTGTTAGGGTCCCAACTATGGGCAAATAGTTAATCCCCATAAAAAGGGGTCAAAACACCATGAAAGTGTAAAAGTAGGTTTTAATACCAACAATACATTTTTGTAAAAAATTATTACCAGCAATATATTTTTGAAGAAAAAAAATATTACAAGCAATACATTTTTTGAAAAAATATTACCAGCAATAAAAATCTTGTTGCCATTAAATAAGCCATTGAGGTTGATATGCCGTAAAACAAACCAAATGAAACCATACCAGAAACCAATTACAAACAGCTTTGTTTTGTTTTTTCTCTAAATATTCCCTGTCAAATTATAGGTATATGTTGTAAGCCTGGAACTGTAATACCTGCAAAAACTTATCAGAAAGATTCCTTCACAAATTCCATATATAAAATATTATCCATATACACATTGCCAAAAAAACATTTATGTTGCACATATACATACTACCAAAATATATGCTATAAATATCCATCTCTCACTTTGTTATATAAACATCTATTAAAAACATTGTACATTGTATGTATGCATACATCACTTTTTAAAATATCTTAAAAGCAAGCAGTTAATGGGTTTTTTAACCCAACATTAATTTCTTATTAGTATAAATGTTATTTTATTCAGTACATGTGTTTTAGTTGACTCCTCTGCTATTATATTTAGACAGTGAAATTAATGTCAACTGGTGTAGATTGAGAAATCCCACTAAAGAAAAAGCTACTCACTGCCTGGAATCTAACCTGTATATCATTTTTACATCATGTATCTTACCAATTAAGCCACAGGATACCTTCATGATAAAACATGGTTCAATTACCTACTTAAAAAATGCACATCTCTTTATCTGCTGCTTTATTTTCCTACCCAAAATGTAAACAGGCTTATGGCCACAACACACAGAAACACTGGTTCCCATACAATCACTGAAGTTAAGCAATGTTGAGCCTGATCAGTAACTATATGGGTGATCGCTTCATAATATCGGGTGCTGTAAGCTTGGATGGGTGGGTGGTGTAATGGGTAATGGCATAGAATTGTTAATCAGAGATCTGAGTTCCAATTCCAGTTGGGTTTGTTATATTCACTTACATGCAAATATGATCACTCAAACCATTATTATCTTTCCTCACCACACACCAAAAAAAATAAAATAAATTCGCATACAAAATATTTAAATATATATATATTTTATCTATTCCACCTATCCATCACTTGCTCCCTTATGTTCCCTTGCACCAAACTCATTTAGTAACCCTCTACCTCGAGTGACTCTTGGTACTTTTATTGGCTGAACAATATTGTGTGTGTGTGTGTGTGTGTGTGTGTAATATATATATATATATATATATATATATATATATATAAACACATTGACATGTATATGGGTCATTTTTGCAATGTCTGTCATGATTACAAGTCCCGTAACTCATTATAGTCATAGGGGCATCACATGTCTGCAGCCACAGTAGAAGTGGTGTATTTTGAGCAAGATAGCCTGACAGAGCCCAGGGGTGAGATAGATTCATACCTTTCCCAAGGGTATTAGCACATAAGTGAATATAATGAATTTGAACCTGGTTCTCCGATTCTTCAAGCCCAGCTGCAATCCATTACTCCCTCATGCCTCTATAAAATGTCTCTCTATCAATAAAATCAGATATTGCCTTTTTAACTTTATCATCATCATCCCTTTCTATTTTATTTTTCATTTCTATCTTCATCAAATCTACAATAATCCTGTTTGAAATTTATTTTATTCCAAGCATAAGAATAACCCTTGTTCTCAGCCTTTTGTGTTTGTGTGCTTATAAAATCCATACTCTGGATAGTATAAATACCTAAGTTTTTTTTTGTTTTTTTTTGTGTGTGTGTATATTTTTTTTTTGTTTTTGTTTTTTAATCTATTTTAGGTTATCTTTTTTACTAACTTAGTTGTTAGCTGAACATCTTTTTGTCTCCTTAATTTCTTTACCAATTAAGCCACGGGAAACTGACATGATAATTCTTAATTATTAAAAATAACAAAAAAACAACTATTTTAAAGTTATTTCATATGTGTTATTCACCAATTAATAACATCAGATCTCATATGATCACCGAAGTTGAGCAATGGTGAATCAAGTTAGTAACTAGATGCGTGCCCACTTGGGAATACCAGATGCAGTAAACTTGCATGTCTGTGTGTAATAGATAATGGCTCGGAATTGGAAATTAGAGATCTGAGTTCTAATTCCAGTTAAGTTTATTACATTCACTTACACACAAAAACCCTTAGGAAAGGTATGAATCTACCACTTCTCCCTCCAGCTATGGATTAATTAGTAGGATTTTTATAAGTAAAATCATTACTCTCTTCACAAGACAATTCCTACAGCTATGTGGGTTGACAATATTTGTAGTATCATGCCAGAATAAAATTTGCACTCACCAGATGATCAAGGGAACCAGGCCTGTGTTGAACCTCCCGGTTGCAGAATGCAGAATCATGTGACCTCTCATCTGCATGCTAGCTTGCAAGTGTGAGAACAAGCTGAATTACAGAGAGACACACATTAATACCTACCCAAGCACTGAGTGGGCCGATAGTCTTGTAGATGAGAATGTAAGGTTCACAATTTGGATGAGGGTCCCAAGGGGCCACTCATACAGGAATGAAATAAAATGTAATGCCAAATATAAACGATTCAATATCTGTCTATATCTCTGAGATGAGGCATTATGATTATTTACATTATTTGGACTGTTATCTTCATCTTCATTGCCATATTCACAACGTTTCAGCCATTGTACACTCCAGCCTTCTTCAGGTAATTGGAATCTCGAACAGAACCATTTATTTCGTCAGCCCAGTGGATAAAGGTTAGATCCAGTGACTAGACCCAAAGAGTTGTGAGTTCAATACCAGGCTACAGCAGTGGTGAACCAAAATACTTGGAGAGTTGCGTTAAAGGGAAATAACTGAGACACCTGGAAGAGGCATGGCATGTGTAACTAGAACAGTCTACCCTGGTGGATGAAATAAGGGGTTCTGTTCGAAATTTCAATCACCTGAAGAAGGCTAGAGCGTATAATGGCTGAAATGTGGATATGACATTGAAGATGACAACACTCCGAATAATGTAAATAAAAGTCAAGTCTTGTAGTTGTGAAATAATTATCACTTGGTATGTTTGTATTTTTGGGAGATCATTCTCATTGTTGCTTTTTTTATCATTTTATTATGATAAAGACATTATTGATTTAGTATCAAGTTTAAGAAAATTTTCTTCACAGCCAGTTGCATCTCCATTCAGGCATTAACTGAATTAAGGCACTGCTGCTTG
>OZ038496.1:13713621-13933621 GCA_964036315.1 Acanthosepion esculentum | reverse complement strand
TACATTGTCAGTCATCAACTAATAATATACATTGTGTATCTGCATAGCCAGTATGGTACGTACTATGCAGAAACCCCTGACAAGGTTGGAGCCCCAAAAGGGCTAGTTTTAGCAGCATGTTATTGCTTTTTGTATATTTCTTTTCACACCTAAGTTATATTATCAGTCATCAACTATAATAATTGACAGGGCCGGTGCTTACTACTCCAAACCTCTCGACCACATATTGGTGGTTATTACAAAAAGAATAACATTTTCTCAGATTTAAAAAAAAATAAAAAACCTATTCATTCTAAAAGCAAATAATTAATGAATATGTACTGAAATTTTCATTTAAATTGAATAATTCCCTGATTTTTGGTAATTTAAAATAAGCACTGCCCTTCATCCCCAATTTTCCTTCCCAGATTGGGAAACTTTAAAATCGACATGTAGAGTGGGGGGAGGCAAGACTCTAATGTCAGCCCTGCTTTTTATTACTTGAAAAATATTGTTAATGAAATGTTATGAAATAAGCTGTGTTGGAATTATAAATTGTCACAATTTTCTGGTTCTTTTTAATTTTAATGTAATTCTGTTTATTTCTTTTGTTTATTTTTTCTTGTTTTCTTTGAAATCTGTTCAGATGAAACATTTACTAAAATATTGTCATACTGTCTTTATACCAGATGTTTGTGCTAAGTGATTGGATTGGATGTATTTCTGGTGTTAATTACTGGAAAAATCTGAAAGAAAAATCATTGGAAATGAAAATTATTTCTTTTCAACTTCAAACTGATTCTTTCATCTTCTATAAACTGGTGTTGGTTGAATTGTACAAGTTTTGCCTATGAAAACTTGATGTCTGTAACAATTGTAGTTTTGAGGTTCTCCAAATATTGATCATCTGTTCACGTATTAAAAACTCGCCTCCAATAGATATTGGTTTAGTATAAGAAATATAATTATGTGACCAAAAACATCCACTTGCATTCTTGTATCATAATAGTATAGAAATAATGTAGAATATAAATGCAAACATTGTTTTGGAGTGGTTGGCATTTCTTATTCTGCATTAAGATATCTATCAAAGTTGTGTAATGGGAGAGAGCTATAGAAGAAAGGTTTTATTCTCCCATTTACATTTCCTGTGATGTTATAGGCATTATTATATCTGTAATATAACAACAGCGTAATTTGTGGATGAGTCGGATTTTGTTGAATGTTGACGTTTTGTTCACAAATGAATGCCTTAAAGATAGAGGGTGAAAAGTTGCACTTTTGCCATATGAATTTCAGTAAGGAGTAAGTGTCAGAACTGCAGCAAAAAATACCTTCAGAAGGTTTATTTAGATCATGTTCCAACTCTTCAGATGGTCAAAAAGTGGTTTGGTAGATTTTGTCAGGGTGATTTTAACCTGAACAATCAACTACCCTCCAGGTGACCTTCCAATGCGGATGAAGAAAACTCTGCTTACCATTGTAGAGAATAAACTGAAGATTGCAATGGAAAACATTGCTAAGAGTTTGAAAATTGATATCTCAACTCCCATTTGGTGGCAAAGCACTCAAATCTCTTCTATACTTAAAGAAAGCTTAAAGAGTTGAAATGGGAAACCCTCCAGCATTCACCATATTCCCCTGACAAGGCTCCTTTGGATTTTCATTTGTTCAAGTCTCTACAGAACAATTTAAATGACAAAAAAATTTACTCTACAGTCAGTTGAAAACTACCTTAAAACATTCTTTCAACAAAAAACAAAGTTTCTACAAAAAGGGCATCAAAAAGAACTTGTAGAACGACAGGAGACAGGTGTTAAAAACAATGGTTACTAAGTACTTGACTAATAAATGTGTTTTTTTAAAAAAAATTTTTTGGTATTTTGTTTTGAATTTTCTAATCAGCACAAATTTTTGCAATGATCTAATAATATTACTTAATCATTAATCAGGTGGTGATTTCTTTTGTTATTTTCTTATATAACATGGCTGGCCCGGCTTGATCCTGGGTCCTTCCCATTCTGGTCTGTACTGTTGCCAGTCAGCTGATGGTTATCTGCTTGCTGCTTCATTTCTTCATCTGCTTCTGCCCCACGTTGTGTTCCTTGATCACAGAGCTGTGACGATCGAATTTCGTTTGTACTCGAGCGCTAGGTCAAACCATGCAAAACTGTGCCACAAAAGTACAAAGCTGAATGTTTCCACTAGCAAAAATAAAAATGACATAACAAAATCACAAAGAAGGTCGTCAGGTTAATTTTCAATTGGTTTATATAGTATAATGCTGCAGGACATCCTGGGTCCTGTGCTACATGACAACTGCATCTGGTACTTGGTCACCAGTTTGTCCGTGATTGAATCTTGCAGCTAATCATGAAGTTAGTCACTTTAATCCAAGCTTCTCCCTGTCTCGCGTTGCATGTGTTTTGATCACAAGGTAAGCAAGGATTGAATCATCACCAGCTATTGCTGGATCGGTGTCATTCAGGTGGGACGATGTTATAAGACAAAAAACAAAGAAAGTTGTGTAGATCAATAAGGTTTATATAACTGAGGTTTATACAGGAACGCTTTTTTGTTTAAGGATCTGCAAGCATGCAGGCTAACGATCATTCCCTCATAGTCTAATTTTGTGGCACTTTGTTCTTTGTTTCCAAGTTGGAGTCAAGGTTTCAAACTTTAAGGCAGAGACTTCTTCAGGCAGCAATTTATGGAATGCTGTTAAAACACTCGTCTTCTTCTCTCTATCTCTGTTGTCACATAGAGACTTTAAATTCTTCCACTTTGCAAGTTCATCAGAGCACTCTTCTCAATTCATCTAATAGTCTGGTACGAGGCATGAGTCAGGAGTTCTTTGTGGCAGCAAATCACATGGGGATTAGTGAAGCGATCATCTCCTCTTGGCATAATGGAAACGCATTTCTGCCTCAACTGCTACTCTCTCCATAATTCCCCTCTTAGCTAACACTTTTATGGACCCTCGCACAGCATCAGTGTGGGATCAGACATGATCTGGGGTTCCAGGATTTTCCAAACATCTAATCAGAACTCTCTGCTGACAGTGTCCTGGGAAGTAATTTGCATGTCCAAATTTGGGGAATCCTTCCTCCGTAGAGTAGAGGTAGCAGAGCATCAACCTGCCCCACTTACTTCCTCCTTCTCTTATGTGTACCTTATGCCAACACCCCTCAATGGGGGTAGTCTTTTTTTCCCCACTCTCTCTCATTCACCAATTATAGCGAAGAAAATGGGGATTTACCTCGTCAAACTAAGCGACAGCGAGTCGTGTGTATTTTACGACGGAAAAGCTGGCGAAAAAGAAAATTAATTACCAAACAAAAGGGCACGTATTCCGCATGACATGCTGAAGACGGAATATTTGAATTAAAAAAAAAAAAGAAAAAAAAAGTCTGGCGCAGGAGTCACAATTAAACGTACTTTGATATGCAAAATACTGGAGATCGTCTCTCAGCTGTCGACGGATAATGGAAAAAATGTTCACCCGATAAAAGCAGTTGGTGTTCTCAAATCTGTGGAGGGAATTCAGCAATTTTGGCTACCGCGTTTGGTGGAGAATGAGTTATTTTTCTGACTGGTGGCATGCATTTTGATTAGCGAGATAGTATTTGCGAATCGAGTTTTCGGCATTTCTTTCTGCCCTCGATGTTCGAGTTGGAACTTAGTGATTTATTCTCTGTGACGTGGAAATAATCTGCGACAAATATTTCCTTTGCAATCCCAGTTTACTTACACCAATCTACTGGGTTAGCACGTGTTCGTTAATTAAGATTATCTGTCTCAACCTCACATCATCAGAAATGTCCTTTGTCATAAAAGTTTTTTTTTTTTTATATATATCTTCTAGATTTCCCATTTTGGGGAAGACTTTGATCAAACTGCTATCTTACCACTTGACCAAATTCTTCATCATTTGAATTCTGTATAATATTCAAAGAAATCTTATTTCCTTAGCGACAAACATATCTTCAACCCCTACCAACAAGTGATATAGAATCTTTTCTTTACCCACTTCTTCACTTATTTGTAGCCATAAAATTATTATCTGTGACTAGCTTGGTGGTCTCTGTCCAAAAGAAAGTGCTATCTTTCTGGGAAAACAAAATAAAAGTATATTTTCTTTTGTTTTCGGTATGTCCTTCAATCTATCTACTACCTTCTTCATCTTTGTCTTCACTTTCAATTTAATTTAAACCTTTTTTTTCTTTCTTCAAATTATTAACATTTTACAGTGCCTCAATAGTTCTTGATACAACAAAATTAAACCTTCCCGTTAAAAACTCTATCGTGAAATTTTGTCTTTTTCTAAATCTTGGAGCAGGTTTAAAAAAAAAAGGTCAGGAATTTCTTCTATAGCAGGTCGCATAGCTTTTTCTGGCTTCTGCCAGCTTCTTGTTTTTGGGTTGCCTAATCGCCCGTTTATATGTATTTTGCCCGACTCCTACTGCACCTCAAGATTCACTATATTTCCAATTTTGAAGAACCAATACTGACCTTCAAACAAAGTGGTCACTTATTCAAAACTACATTCTTCGACAACAAATTTTGAGTTTATAAATTCTTGCCTGTGTCCTTCATGTTAAAGTATTTCCTTTGTTGTTGACTCTTCAATATGACCAATTAAAAAATCTTTACCCACTTGGCATATTTGCAAAACCATATTTCATATTGTTCGCATTATCGGCTTGCAAATCATGACAGTTCCATTTGTTTGTCATTGTAAATATGTGACAATTCCATTTGTTTATCATTGTGAATCATGACAATTCCATTTGTTTATCATTGCAAATATGTGACAATTCCATTTGTTTATCATTGTGAATCATGACAATTCCATTTGTTTATCATTGTGAATCATGACAATTCCATTTGTTTATCATTGTGAATCATGACAATTCCATTTGTTTATCATTGTGAATCATGACAATTCCATTTGTTTATCATTACAAATATGTGACAATTTCATTTGTTTATCATTTATTTGACAAGCAGCCACATTTTACATCTCTCTTTTTTTTTTCTTTTTTTCCTTACTCATTATTTCAATTTTTAACATTTTTTAACCCCCTCCAATTCTCCAAATTCTATGCAGGGTTTTAACATGAATCTTTCTAATACTTCTTATACTACCAGTGTCACAACAGTGTCTTGATTAACCCTCTCAACTACAACCAGTGACACTTCATAATGTCACATTAAGATGTGGAGTAAATTGCTGTAGTGATATTTACAGTGAATGCTGATCAAATTTAAAGATGGCTAATTTAACAAATAACTAGATATTGATAAAAGTTTCTGAAAATTGCCTCCTTAGTACAATGGATTTTTGCTGAGTGGGTCTGTCTGAAAGTAGAACTATGACTGGAAGTAATTTTATTTTTCCAACACTATTATTCAGGCCTTCTCCTTTCATTATCACTATCTTTTTTATTTGTCCTTTACACTTTTTTTATTTCTTCTTTTTACCCACCCCCCAACTTCTTTCTTCTCTCATTTTTTTTATTAACATCTACATAAGTATAGAAGAGATTTGAGTGCTTGCCACCTGAAACCAGGTATAGCTGACTCCCTCCCTCCCATCTTCCACTTAGCAAATGTCACTTGAAATATATATAGATTTTTGATGTGATAGTTATTGACTTTATATTTGGTACCAGCCTATTGCCAAAGGAGGGGGCTGCCACTTAAAAAAAATCATTTGCTTCATCTCCATAAAAATGATGTGAACTGATTTTAGTGTGTAAATTCTTACTCATAACACTCTTCCCCAACTTAAATTGATTGATTTCATTTTTTACGGCTTATCAACCTTTTGCAGTTTATTTAAAACCAGAAAATCTTTTTAGATTGTTAGAATTTTTTTTTCGAGATAATAATGGTTTTAGTGACATAAGTTCTACTTATTAACCCATAGTTGTGAGAAGTGGATTCATACCTTTCCCATGGGTATGTGCACAAATCCAATAGGAATTGGAACTCGACTCTCTGATTAACAATTTTGAACCATATCCATTGCACCACCCATACATCCAAGCTTATGGAACTTGGTATTCTCAAGCAGTCACCCATCTAGGTACTGACCAAGCTCAACATTGCTTAACTACGTGATTATACAGGAATCAGTTTCAACTTGATGTGGCCATAAGCCATCTTTCATGACTTGAAGACTGCTGCCCCCTTAAAAAAAAACTAACAAACTATTGCTGTGCTAGATGATTATCATAAACAATGTGCCTTATCAATTTAATCCATTTTTTTTTCTCTCTTTTTAAATATTCTGATGAATAAAAAAATGTTTCTTCTTTGTTCTCAAGGTTTTATTCCGGTTGAACTGCTTTGTATTCACTCTGTGTTTTGTGATGGACAGGCCTTACCAATTTTACTATTTTGTGCCATTAGTTTCCTTTTGGTACATCATTGTTTACATCACAATGGCAGCCTGGCCACATGTGACTAAATCTACAGCTGAGAGTGAGTACCATTACACCTATCTCTAACTCTAACTCTTTTTGTTCCTTTTTTTTTTTTCTTTTTCCTTTTTTTTTTTCTTTTTCCTTTTTTTTTCTTCTTTTTCCTTTTTTTTCTTTTTCCTTTTTTCTTCTTTTTCCTTTTTTCTTCTTTTTCCTTTTTTCTTCTTTTTCAATAATGAGTTTTTTTTCCTCTAAAGAGAGCGTTTTGCATGTAGAATTTGCCATATTTTTCTTCTTTTACCTTTTTTTCTTCTTTTTTACCTTTTTTTTCCTTTTTTCTTCTTTCTTTATTTTCATTTTTTTCCCCGTTTTCTTTCTTTTTTGCATGTGTATTTTATATAAATATACATAATATAAGGAATGGAAACAACAAAGCCATACAAATGTGTATTACTTAAAAAGTAATGCATGATTAGCAATTAAATTTTTACCCAATAAAGATTAGGGTGTAATGCATAAATATTATACAAAGTTACAAAAATTTACATAATAGTTTTTTTTTTTAAATGAAGATAAAATGGAACAAAGGAAATAAGCTACTGGACAAAAGTTAAGGAATGATCTTGTTAATACTTGATTGTGAACAAAATATCAACAAAAATTAATATTTGGTAAACATCCCCTTATTTTCAATGACTTCTCTGCATCGTCGACCACATGATCTAATTAATTTCTTGCAAAAATCAGCAGTAATTCCCTCCCATTCGTCTTTCAATAACTCCCATAGGTGATCCTGGTTTTTCGGGTTTCTTTTCTGAGCCCTTTCTCCAATTATCTTCCAAACATTTTCTATTGGATTCAGGTCGAGCCTCTGGGCTGGCCACTTCATTCGGGCAATTCTTCCTTCTTCAAATAAAGCCATAACCTTCTGAGCCTTGTGGCAAGGTGCATTGTCCTGAATGAAAATAGGCAGATTCATAAAGATTATGGTGTAATCTTGGTACCACATGCTGCTGAAGAAGTCTTTTGTAAATCTCAGCATTGATATTGCCATGTACGCGGATGATAGGGCCAACTCTTGCAGATTAAATCATTCCCCACACCATCACACTGCCGCCACCAAACTTAACGGTTTTCTTGACACATTGAGAAGACAGTCTTTCACCTGTTCTACGGCGTACATAAGTTTTGCCCTCAGAACCAATTATAGTAAACTTGGACTCGTCACTGAAATGAACTGTATCCCATTGTACGTCAGTCCAAACAACTTGTTCTCTTGCATACTCCAGGCGTGCCCTTTGGTTTCGCTTTGAAATGAGAGGCTTCGAAGCTGGAATACGGGCATGCAATCCTGCATTTTTAACCTGCGAGCAACTATTTTCCTTGAAATCTTATCTGTGTCTTCTTTAAATTAATGGGCAATTGATGTAGCAGTTTCAAAAGGGTTTTTTGTAGATATTCTAACAATTCTTCGATCTTCTCTTTGCGATGTTTTTGGAGGTCTGCCGGTTTTTGGTTTTGCATCTAACATTTTATCGGTTTTATACCTGCTAATTACACGATGATTGACACTTTTAGACCTATGAACAATATCAGAAATTTCTGAAATTGACTTTTTTTCTTGATAGCAATAATGAGTTTTTTTTCCTCAAAAGAGAGCATTTTGCATGTAGAATTTGCCATATTGCTTAAAAATAAAGCCCTAATGATAAATGAACTTTTAACTTGTTGTTGAAAAGCTCCATCGAGTTTTTTTAACAATGTAAATTAAAAGTTTATGCAAATTATTAACATCGTTCCTTAACTTTTGTCCAGTAGCTTATTTCCTTTGTTCCATTTAATCTTTATTTAAAAAAAACTATTATGTAAATTTTTGTAACTTTGCATAATATTTATGCATTACACCCTAATCTTTATTCGGTAAAAATTTAATTGCTAATCATGCATTACTTTTTAAGTAATACACATATTTATGTCTTTGTTGTTTCCGTTCCTTATATTATAGCCGCTACTGTATATACACACATACTAACAATGCAAATATTTCCATTAGTTTTCTAAAACTTAGGAAAAACTAAAAGTGGTTAAAAATGTGTGTGTGTGTGTGTGCACACTCACTCACTTAACTCTTACATTATTAAAAACTTTTAGTTTTTCCTAATTTTTACAAAACTAATAGAAATATTTGCATTGCAGGATATTTTCCTTTATATTTATGAATGATAGTAAACTAAATCATTTATATTTATAAATGATAGTAAACTGTCATTTAGATTTATAAATGATAGTAAACTAAAAGTCATTCTTCTGATGTAGCAACAGTTTCATTTATTTTATAAGATTTTACAACTTTCACACTATTACCAAAGTTACAGTAACTCCAATATAGATTGTTATTTAAAACTATAAGTATAAAACATATGCAAGCAACAAATTTATAAAAATAACATTAATCTGTATGTTCTATGCTCTGAGAGTAGCTTCAGAAGTCTTTTATCCATTGGTTTTTGTCAGCTGTTGTATTTCTTCATATGAAGTTAATTGCACAACAGCATCCAGTATAGCCTTCCATAAAGTTCTTGTTATCCACCATGTAAACCTCCCTGTTCAATATGCTCCCTAAGTTTTCTATTGGTTAAATGGTAGGCAAACAAATTTGCCACTTCATCAAATAACATTGTTCAGACTCTTGTCCTCATCTTTAATGTCATATTCACAATGTTTTGGCCGTTGTACGCTCAGGGAAATAACTGAAACTGAGATATCCAGAAGAGGCACGGTATGTGGAACAAGAACAATTCTACCTCGGTGGACTAAATAAAGGGTTCGGTTCAAAATTCCAGTATATATCAACTGAAAAAGACCGAAGTGTACAACGGCCAAAACATTGTGAATATGAAAATAAAGATGAAGACAACAGTCTGAACAATGTAAATAACTTCCTTTCTTGCTGACAAAGCAGGTTGTTTTTGATTCTTTGCTATATTAAATGTCATAGGCATTGACTTTATTGAATATTGTTAATAACTAAATCTTTTTGTTGTTGTTTCAGCCAATCTGCTACATTATCTTTATATGATTTCAAAGTTTGTGGTGCTTGCTGTTGTCATCACGTTATTTTATCTTTCTGAGGTAAGTTTTTCATTTCTAAATTCAGTTTTAAGTGACCTATTGGTAAAGAGCTAATCTTTTATGTGTTAGCCATGCAGTAAACTTTGAATAGGAACAAAAGAAGTGTTCGTATAACTATATCTATTAATTCAGCAATCTTTTCTTTTTTCGTATGGATCATGCCTCTAAAATGTCCTTTTTAAAATAGCATGATTTTAATCTTGAAAAATAAAATTCCTATCAGAGAAAAGTAGAAAGCATTTACCTTGATTCCTGCCGAAGAATGCAAATTTTTCTTTAACAAGATTTCTCAAACATTCAAGCCAGTAGGTGAAAATAAATAAATATACTGTTTAATGAAAAAAATGGAGTGCCTAGAATGATTATATATATATATATATATATATATATATATATATATATATATATATATATATATAAATAAATAATCTCCAAGTATAGGATGGGTGTTAACCATGCAGTAAACTTTGAATAGGATCAAAAGAAGGGTTCATATAACTAGAGTGCTGTTCGATAAAAAAGGACTCACCTGATTTTTTTTACTTAAAAATTTTTTTGCCTCTGGTTTTTGGGGTCAAACTAATTTTTAATCTTACTAATATAAAGACCCCTTCCCGACCACCTAGTAAAAAAGTTTACTCACCCTAAGGTATTCTATTGATAATTTTAATTTTGGATATGAATGAGATTTAGGGGAAAACTCTGTGCAAAAAAAGTGACTCACTTATTTCCTGCAACTAGTAATCAATAGAAACATAATCGAACAGCTTGAAATAAAGAATAATAGAGGTTTAATTTATTTATAATAGGTAATATAGTTCGAAATATTTAATAATCTATGGGTCCTCCTTTATTTTGAATAACCTTTTCAACCCTTTTTGGCTTTGACTTGATTAAGTTCTGGCAAATCTCATATCCATGCATTGAATTCCATTCGGATATGAAATTCACAATCAAATCCTCTTTTTTGCTCAACTGCTTTCTCGAGAGCCTCTACTTTATAATGCTCCGTAAGTTTTCTATGGGGTTGAGGTCAGGAGATTGGGGCAGCCATGTCATAACACTCACCTGCTTCTCATCAAAGTATTCCTTCATCAATTTTGGTTTGTGACGGAGCATTATCCTGCATAAAAATGAGCTTGGTGGGGTCAATTTGCACGCTTTCAGCAGAAGGGAGCAAGCAAGACTCTAAAATTCTCTTGTTCTCCTTGTCCCTGTTGGTCAATAGGTTTTAAGAAACCAGTTCCATGAAAAGAAAAGCATCCCCAGAACATTATACTGAACGGATGCTTGACAGTACTTACTGCTAAATTCAAAGAGCTTTCAAAGCTTCTCCGGATTTTAGATCGCTTATCCTTTGAATTTAGCTCAACTTTCGTTTCATTGGAGAAGAGAACATTTAGTAAAAAAAATCAGGTGAGTCACTTTTATCGAACAGCACAGAAATTTGACAGAAAAGAAAGAACGAAAGAAAGAGAGAAAGAATAATTACAAAAAAGAAAAGGAGACTTGACGAATGAAAGAACGAAAGGGAAAAGAAAATAGATTTTAGCGAACAACACTGTATATCTATTAAGTCAGAAATCTTTTCATTTTTTTCTTATGGGTCATGCCTCTAAAATGTCCTTTTTAAAATAGCATGATTTTAATCTTGAAAAATAAAATTCCTATCGGAGAAAAGTAGAAAGCATTTACCTTGATTCCTGCCAAAGAGTGCAAATGTTTCTTTAACAAGATTTCTCAAAGATTCAAGCCAGTAGGTGAAAATAAATAAATATACTGTTTAATGAAAAAATGGAGTGCCAAGAATGATATATATATATAATCTCCAAGTATAGGATGGGTGTATGTGGAATAAATTCCAATAACCAAAAATATTATTCTTATAAGAGTACTCAATAACAGAGTAGAGCAAATATAATTTATTTGAAAATTATAATATAAACATATTGGAAAGTGCTCAATATTAGTGATAGAGCTAACATATTCAGTTGTATGGATAGGAGTTTGTGACTCTGGGTTTCATGCTTTTGTGGTCATCAGACAAACTATATATAGTATGCATGGTGGAGTAATGGATAGTGGCAGTCTGGGCTCTAGCCTTGGTTGACAACCAGCCTAGGAGAAAGAAAACTCTGAATTCAAAACTGTTTGTAACCCTGGTGAAGCACATTATGCAGCTAAGGAAAGGATCGTGGAATTCACATTGACTCAATGATCCCAACCATGGTCGACCAATTAAAATATCTATATTATATATATATATATATATATATATATATACACTTTATTTTAGATGTACTTTTATAAGCTTTTGGGTGGATTTAAAGATATTTATAGAATACTCAACCCATGCTGCCAAATAAAGAATTTAAGTCCTTAAATATTTTTTTTCTATTATTATTATTTTTAATACGAGTATCCACTAAAAATAATATTTAAAGTGATAAAAAAGCACTTACTGTAAGATATTTTCTTAATTGTTAATAGTCCTGGGTATGACAATAAACTACATCTGGCAGCAAGACCTCTGATCAGGAGATTGGAGATTTTGAGGAGCATGGAACCACCTCTTAATTGTTGTTGTTTCCAGGTCCACCCTGGCCCGGTGTGGTAGAACCTTTTAGGGCCCTAGCTATAGGTAAATGGTGAAAAAACCCTCAAACACTATGAAAGTATTAAAATACATTTTCATAGCAAAAATACGAGCAATACATTTTTATATGGTAAAATGATTAGAGAGGAGTGGCAGCACCTCTGGAACTCCTGCCCAAACAATAAACTGTTCGAAATTAAACCAACTATAAGAGAATGGCGTCAAAAATGGCAAACTTGGACAGAAGAAGTGATTATGTCCAGGCTCCATATTGGACATGCTACCATAACCAATTCGTATATCCTTAAAAAGAAAAAGGAAGACCCTCTGGTATGTGTGGCATGCCAAGAGCCATACATCATAAAACA
Organism: Acanthosepion esculentum; assembly: GCA_964036315.1. Lineage (NCBI taxonomy): Eukaryota > Metazoa > Mollusca > Cephalopoda > Sepiida > Sepiidae > Acanthosepion > Acanthosepion esculentum. Next base: position 13,921,118 of record OZ038496.1, on the reverse strand, counting down.
TACTGATAAACTGCAGCAATTTTAATTTAATCCACTTAAAATCCTACCGAACAAGAAACTTAAAAGAACTTTTTCAGAATGCTGATTCACTTTACATATTTCAGTTCTTTAGAGAAATTAAACTGATTTCAAAAATATAATGAAAAAAAAAACAAACACCAGTCTTACTATTTAAAATAAAAAATTTTGACTGCTTAAATACAAAACTTTATTGAAAAAAAAAAAATTAAATTTCAGCATCAAATGACCCAATGGGTTGATATGTTGTAAAACAAACCAAACTTAATTGATAAGAGATTTTGCATTAGTTACAAAAGCAGAATTATTAAAATATGGTCTTGAGTACTAAAATCAGAACTCATTTTTTCCTTTTCTTTTTTTTTATTAATAACTTGAAAGAAATGTATTATTGAATTTGGATAATGTCTTAGATAAATTAATTTCCATTGTTTTATATTAAGCTGGAAATTCAATAGAAGTAGAAAGGTTCACCTATCGTCCTGTTCACACCCCTCCCCAGTCTTTTGAACACAATTAGACATTTATCCCTTGTTTCCTGGTTAGGATTGGTTTCCAATTCCTTTTAAAAATCCTTCTTTTTGGATTCCAGTCGCCCCTTGCATCTTAGTGGCATTATTGCCTTGCTTGTGGTGGATTGATTAAAAGAAAAAATTAGGGTTATAAATAGTATAGTCGGATGCAAGGCTACAATAGTGTAAGCACCTACAGAGATCTAACTCTCTAGCAAATTAGTCTGTAAGTCAAACCGTTTTGACATTGTTAGGTTAGGTGAGCAAAGAAATTTAGAAATGCTTTTTACAGCTTTGAAGTAACTATTAATGTTATCACGTTTTTCATAAGCTGTCTTAGAAAAGAAACAGGAATATACCAGAGTTTATCACATAACCTACGTAACAGACGTTTGTAAATGGTTGGCTGAACAGCTTTAGGAGAGATAGCAAAATGTCAAAACTTCCCAAGAGCTAAAAAGGACAGGAAATTGTGGAGAGCCATGATCGCCCATGTTTTGAAGCCACATGATTGTATCATAATATTAAACAACAACTTGTAAAGGATCATCCAGACTATGATGATAAACCACATTCAACAACAAGGCCTCTAATTGGGAGGTTTTCAGGAGTGTGGAATCACCTCATAGATGCTGTTCTTCACAGGTCCACCATGACCCAGGGGCTTAGTGAACTCCCAAACTGCGTTCAAAATACTATGAAAGTATGAAAATACATTTTCCAAGTAAAAATTTCCAGCAATAGATTTTAATAGTGAAAAAAAAAAAAAAAAAAAATTACCAAATATCCCAAGAAAAATTAAATTTTGGCATTAAATGTCCCATAAGGCGTTGATATGCCATTAACCAAAACAAACTTGTAAATGATTGTGTGTATAAAGACTTCTCTCATTTTTGATAATTCTTTTTCAGGTCTTTTTTGAGAAAGTATTTCTTTCTCGGCCTTTCAAAGCGTTATTTGTTACCTCTGATGATTCTATACGAGAATGGAGGTTCCGTTGGCAGTTAGATAGATATGTAAGTATATGCTTGACTCTAAGCTTTTGCTATTTCACACTTAGTATTTCTATTATCTTTAACAAGTCATTCAGTCACAGCAGGTTGTAATCTCTCTCTCACCTGTAAATATGTATATGGTTACAATAATATTAATCCGACTTGCAATAAAAATTTCTTCTGCAATGCAACAATTCTAACTATAAACCTCTTTATATTGAGGCAGGCTTTTTGAATAAATGTCCCTTTTTTTTTAAAACATAGCATGAAACTATGTGATTGTATTATTATACAAGGCTTTTCATATTGGAGAAGTTGCATCCTGTGTTGAAAATCAGCATTTCAAATGCTGGAATGGGTGAGGACGATGCAACTACTTGGAAGTAAGTTTTAAACGTTTATAAAAAGAAAATTAATTTGGACGTGTTATCAGTAGGCAACCATTATTGCTAAAAAAAATTGCTTGTATTTTATTTCTCCTCACCCCCTTTTTTTTTTTCATATTCTTTTTATTCATATCTCTCTATATGTACCTATTTATATATTTATACATATCTTTTTTCTTTTTCCAGAGCACATTGTATGGCATGTTGTTTGCCTTTGGGTATCAGTTGCTGATTAAATACCGTATAATAGATGACAGTAATAGAGAGACACTTTTCTCCAAAGGAATTTCTTGGTGTCTCTGCATTTTTTCTATTTTGGGCATTGCAGTAAGCATTCTCTCCATATTACTCTCTTCTGATTTCTTGCTTCCCTGCCAACTACGCGCATCAAAAATTTAAATGCAACATCAATCCCTATCTTTTGTCTTCCTAAATCCTGTTCTTTTATTGTCCTGTCAACTCACAAAAATGTTCTCATTCTCTTTAACTCTCAGTAACTCCTGGCATCTTAGTGGCATTATTGCCTTGCTTGGGGTGAAATGATTAAAAAAAAAAAATTATTTTACTCTCTAACTTTTATTTCTCACTCTTTCTAGTTTTTTTTTTTGTTTTTAAAATACTTTTAACTCTGTAGAATTTTATATATATATATATATATATATATATATATATATATATATATATATATATATATATATATATATATATTCAAGTATAGGATGGGTGTATATGGAATAAATTCCAATAACCAAAAATATTATTCTTATAAGAGTGCTCAATACAGAGTAGAGCAAATATAATTTATTCGAAAATTATAACATAAACATGTTATAAAATCGCTACAAAAATAGCCATTTTGCAGCGATTTTATAACATGTTTGTTATAATTTTCGAATAAATTTTATATATATAATATGATTTCTATATATCTCTATCTATAAAAGGCAGGATGTGTGTGTGTGTGTAACGAATGCATGGCCGCAATTTTTGACGGATTTGCACCAAAATTTACATGCACATGCTCCAAGTTAGCGGGAAGGCCAAGACCGACTTTTTCCCAACTCCCATCGATAGTGGAAATAATTGATTTTTTCATGCTTCTACGGCAGTTTTCATGTAGTTTGCGGACATTTTCTACTGGCCAGAGTGAGAGCCTATAGCTAACTGCCACGAATAGGCAGGAAGATTCTATTGGCCAGCGTGAGAGCCAACAGCTGACTGACACGAATGTTAACTAGCATGCAAAAAAAATCAATAGCTGCATTCGTCACAAACGGGGAAAATTTAAATCTGCATGGCACTTTACTCCAATTGGCTCATTCGCTTGCTTAAACTCAACGTTGATTCTGATTCCGCAGAACTGGGTTGGGTGTGAAAAAGTATTTGTTGTTAACATTCTTTTTTTCATTCAGTTTTTCCCGTTACGAGTCCTTTTTTAAAGCTGATCGTTTTGTGTTCATTTTGTTTAGTTCTTTTTTTGTAACAGATTTAATGTTTAGTATAGAGCTTAGAAAAATTTGCAGTGTGAGATAGGCAAGAAGTAAGGCATGTAGCAACATCAGCACGGCAAAGGGCACTCCTTTAAAGGCAAAGAAGGGCAAAAATATTTTAAGTCAAGTGATAGCGATTGCTGTATGAGTCGTACGATTTTTGAATCAAGCACGGGCCATGCTGCTAGTATTATATATGCGTGGTACTTATTGGAAAGTGCACAATATCAGTGATAGAGCTAACATATTCAGTTGTATGGATATGAGTTTGTTTCAAGCACTTTTGTGGTCATCAGACAAACTATATATAGTAGGCATGGTGGAGTAATGGATAGTGGCAGTCTGGGCTCTAGCCTTGGTTGACAACCAGCCTAGTAGAAAGAAAACTCTGAATTCAAAACTGTTTGTAACCCTGGTGAAGCACATTATGCAACTAAGGAAAGGATTGTGGAATTCACATTGACCAAATAATATATATATATATATATATATATATATATATATATATATACACTTTATTTTAGATGTACTTTTATAAGCTTTTGGGTGGATTTAAAGATATTTATAAAATACTCAACCCATGCTGCCAAATATAAAATTTAAGTCCTTAAATATTTTTTTCTATTAATATTGTTGTGTTTGATGTTTTCTCAAAACAGTCAACCATTGTCGTAACTAAGACCTTGCCCCCTGATTTTCCCTGTGCTAGGTTTTACAGAGATAAAAGAAATATATCCAAATATATGTAGCAAACTCACGTGTGTATATATATATATATATATATATATATATATATATATATAATGAAATGGACTAAGTCCGACAATTATTTTATGATATTTTATATTCAGGTCAGTAAATGTTGTTAATACTGTTTATTATAAACAGAGCATTTACTTAAATATTTGTGTCTATATAAATAACGTATAACAATAAAATATACACACACACACACACACGGTAAAAGTCATAGAATAAGTGTATATATAGGTAATACTACTAGCATTCATTAATCTCTTGGAAATGCCTAAAACCTATAATAGCTGTTCTCTGACATCTGGGGATTTAGCACAAACACTGGATTGGTTGCTCACTAAGGAGTCAAGGAGATAAAAAAGAATAGTAATTTTTTAAACTGCCAAGAATTTTTCTTCATTTTATGAAAATCTTTTCTTTACCTTTGGTGTTTTTCTTTTCAGGGTTACACAGTGTTTGCATGGGTCTGCAGCAGTAAGCCCCAGTGCAATGATGTTCACTCTTACCTAACATTTTTACCTGTAAGTTTTTATTCTGATTTTTAAAATATTTTCTTTTGTGTAAAAACTAATCTCCTTACCTTTCATCTTTATTACAATTTCACTTATTTTTTTATTTTTTTTTTATTTAGATAAATTAGTCTGCTTTTGTAAATCAGTTGATCCGAAAAGTTCCAGTACTTTTATGTTTCTGAAAATACAAATGTATAATAGCATTCAAAAGGAAGATTTTAAAAGATATTGTACTTTCTTCTTTTGTCCCAAATTACTCTAACAAAAGCCTTTCAATTTTGTACTGTCTTTAAATCTCAAGTTCTGTTGTAGTAATGTAAACAGACAACCAGCCCTAACAGTCTTTCACTAGAAAGATTCATCCCAATGATGTGTTCCAATTCTCATTAGTGTTGGTGTGAACAAAAACTGGTAAAGGCCCAGTGTATGCTCACAAGGGAGCAGAAGGTGAAATAGCACCATAGTAAGAAAAGAAAACAATATATAGCCCTGTTGGCTGGGGCTTCAGAATACACTGACTGCACCTCTGCAGAGGGGTAACCCCCCCCCCCCCAATAAGGTGTCCTGGGCAAGACGATAAACTATGTCCAACAGCAAGGCCTCTGATCAGGAGGTTTTGAGGAGCAAGGAACCACCTCTTAATTGCTGGTGTTCGCAGGTTCACCCTGACCCGTGGTGGAAGCACCTGTTAGGGTGCCAGTTATAGGCAAATAGTTGACACCAAATAGGGGACAAAACGCTGTGGAGGTATAAAAAAAAGGTAATAATTTTTTTTAATGAAAAATATTTAACAGCAATACATTGAGAAAAAAATTATTACCAGCAATACATTTTTGTAGGAAAAACTATTACTAGCAATGATTTTGTGAAGGAAGAATTATTGCCAGCAGTACTTTTTTGTAGGAAAAACTATTACTAGCAATGATTTTGTGAAGGAAGAATTATTGCCAGCAGTACTTTTTTGTAGGAAAAACTATTACTAGCAATGATTTTGTGAAGGAAGAATTATTGCCAGCAGTACTTTTTTGTAGGAAAAACTATTACTAGCAATGATTTTGTGAAGGAAGAATTATTGCCAGCAGTACTTTTTTGTAGGAAAAACTATTACTAGCAATGATTTTGTGAAGGAAGAATTATTGCCAGCAGTACTTTTTTGTAGGAAAAACTATTACTAGCAATGATTTTGTGAAGGAAGAATTATTGCCAGCAGTACTTTTTTGTAGGAAAAACTATTACTAGCAATGATTTTGTGAAGGAAGAATTATTGCCAGCAGTACTTTTTTGTAGGAAAAACTATTACTAGCAATGATTTTGTGAAGGAAGAATTATTGCCAGCAGTACTTTTTTGTAGGAAAAACTATTACTAGCAATGATTTTGTGAAGGAAGAATTATTGCCAGCAGTACTTTTTTTAAAGGAAAATTATTACAAACAAAATATTACCAGCAATATATTTTTGGGGAAAAAAACAAAACATATTACCTTCAATAGATTATTGAAGGGAAAAAACATTAACAGAAATACTCACTATGAAAGTGTAAAAAATAGGTTTTAATACCAGAAATACTTGTAAAAAGATTATTACCAGCAATACATATTTGAAGGGAAAATATTACCAACAATAAAAATTGTCAGCATTAAATCACCCATTGAGGTTGATATGCTGTAAAACAAACCAAACCAAAACACAATTTATTGAGTTATTTATTTGCGATTTTGGCTGACACCATCTAGGGGGCTAGGTAAGTGACACTTAGGACATCTTTGCTGCTACTTTTGTATTTTATATTTACTTTAGCCAGTGAGAATTTCATCTGCCTCTGTCTCTCCCCTGTCACTCTGATTGCTGACTCTTTCCTATTATCCCTTTGTTCGTCTCTACATCAGGACAGCTTTCTGAATGACTGCCCATTTAGTATACAGCCTGACTATATAGGCCCATGACCAGAATTTCTTACCTTCCAACCAAGTGGCACTTGATCCCGAAAGTTTTTATTTATCTATTATTTTAGCCTTCTCTCTAACTTCTGGGTGGTGGGTGGTTGCTTTTGAATCTATCCGCCTCTCAATTTTACTGTGGGTTATCATGAAAACAGCTGGTGCTTAAGTCCCAGATAAAACCATTGAGAGCACACTTGACTTTGTGGTTGTGCTAGGTAATTTAACTCGGACCTATTGTGTCACAGTAATTATTAATACAATGAAAAAAATGAAAAGTATTTGAAACAAAAGTGAGCTCAATTTGATGGATTTGTACAACTTATAGTCAACGAGGAAAATATTTTATTCATTGATAACTCCTTCAGGTGAGTAGCTTTACTTTTGTTGTTTTGATCACTCTCTTTCACCTCAGAATCTCAAGGCTTTATATATTTCATTACATATTCCATCCATAAGTATTTTAACATGAATGAAATTGGGAGAAAGAAATTAAATTCTAATCTGTTTTGTTTCTTCCTTAGATTATTTCATATATCATTTTGCGTAACGTCCCTGGCTGGCTTCGGACAAAATACAGCACATTTTTTGCTTGGTTTGGGAAAATATCTTTAGAGGTAAGTTTTGTTGCACTTTGAAGTTCTTTTTCTTAATTTCGTTTCTCGTTATGAAAATCAGACATAAGCAGGTATTTATAAATAAAAAGGTGAAAATGATTGTCAAAACAAAACATGACAACAAAAAATATTATAACGTTAATTATTTGTGTTTTCTGTTTATACATATAACTGTAAAGTTAAAATGTGACTTTTTTAACATTTCAAGCAACTTTAATGAAAAGCTTTTCTTTTCACAAATTAAACCTGCATAAACCAAAACTGTGATAAAAGCTGTAATAAATGCTTTTCATTATTGGGTTTTTTTTTTTTACTCTTGTTGTTGTTGTAATTAAATGTATATTATATTTGGAATTGATTGTAATTTGTTTTTATTTTTCCATTTTCTAGTTATTCATTGCCCAGTACCACATTTGGCTGGCCTCTGATACCCACGGCATCCTCGTGCTGGTCCCTGGCTACCCTGTACTGAATGTGGTGATCACTTCCTACATCCTAGTGTGCATCTGTCACGAGATCCACTGCATTACAACTGGACTGGTGAAGTACGCTGTCCCTAGTGATTGGAAGCTGCTCCTACGTAACATTGTCCTGTTTTTTGGCATTCTGCTCCCGGTCTGCATCAGTCAGGGGGCCCTGGTCTTGTGAAGAGACAAAGCGGCAAGAGCATGTCTGTGATGTTGATAGCAAAAGCAAAGAAAAAGAAACTCTGCAAAGACGTGGGGCGGGCGGGGTGAGCAAGATAAAGAGAGGACGCATTGAAGTTGATGGGGAGGGTGATTTGAAGTGAAAGGGATCAAGGAGAAATTGCTTGGTCAGGGTTTGATTGCCTGGTCTGTCTGTGTGTGTGTGTTTTCTATAGAATGAAAATCGCTTTATGTAAAATGTAATTATGGTAAGAAGGACCCAACACACACTATTATGTGCAGCGTATGTAAACAAAATGCAGAGCAAGAGCTCATTATTTGGGGTTTGGGTAAATAAACTGCCATTTAACTGTATAGCAGGATAAGTTTATTGAATTTTGATTTATTAAACTAAACTTTCAGATCTCTGTCTATAGGGTACTCAATATTGGACATAAATATACACATTGTGGACATAGAGATCAACAGTTCATGGTGACTGTCAGTTTCACACATCAATGTGATCTTCAGGCCCAGGTCTAAAGATTTTATTGAAGTGTGAAACTGATATTCACTATGCAGTATTGATTCCTATAACCACATATATAACCATATATTGTCATCCACAGACAGACTGTTTCGCTGTATCACAGCTCATCAGTGTGGCTAGACATCTGATTGCCTCAAGCTAGGATTGAAACCTGACTGATTTGGCATCAGTCAGAGATTTTTCCCCTAAGCTATCAGCTCCTGGCAAAGAGGAAGGTGAATTTTTACATATTTATTTTTGAATAAACACGCCAGTGACTCAGAGTGCTCGATTCATAGAAGAGCATTGCATTATCAGCAGTAGCAGTCACTGTTTACAAATTCGCACTTACCTTCAACTGAATTTAATTTTTTCAGGGGTGTGTGTGTGTATATATATATATATATATATATTAAATGTTATTTTTAGTGTATAACCATATTTGCTTCTTAGTTTTTAACAATAAGCCTGAATATTCCATAAAGCTTATTAAAAAAATCTTTAATAAGTTTTCTTGAATATTAAGAACAATAATATACTGTTTAAAAATATTAAAAAAAAGTCTACTCAACTACTAGCATTTACTAAAAGTAACGTTTAAGTGATAAAAGTATATGTAGTGGACATTGAAGTCAACATAGAGTGGCAATAGTCTGTTTTATGCATGAATACATTCTTCAGGCCTTGTGTGTTAGATGGTAGCTCTACTATATATTTAGGCATTATGAGTAGCAGGATCAGTTATTTTTGTTTTATTATCCGAACAATTATCCCATAACAGTTAAGGTTAACACAATGAACGTGAAATAACTGTCCCTGCTACCTATGATGCCCCCATTGACCAGCATATATAAATAGTCAAGCTACCATCCAATACACACATGGACTGACGACAGCATTAGACAAATTGTTGCCACTCGGTGTTCACCTCTGTGCCCACTCTTGTATTTACACATGTTCTACTCCTGATATTGAGCACTTGTACCCATAAATATAGCATACCATAACTAATATATATATAATATTAGTGGTCAATATATATATATATATATATATATATATATAAATTCCCAGGAGAATAGAATTCAGGTAGAACTCGATGTCCAAAACAGGGTAAGAATATAATATAAAAGGCTCAAACACTAATATTACATTGGAATCATAATCACGATCCAATTCATCAGACCTACATAGTTGGATTGATTTCATAGAAAATATGTGTCCTCTGAAAGGAATTGAACTTGTATCCTACATGGTATGGTCATTTTAGCTAGTGAGGCTATATGACAGCTCCATGTAGGATACAGGTTTGATTCCTGTCGGAGGACACATATTTTCTATAAAATTTCTCGGATATTCAGGCCAGTTAAATGTAGTGAATACTGTTTATTATAAACAAAGCATTTACTTAAATATTCGTATCCACAAAAATAACGTACAAACAGAAAATATATTAAAATAATTGTTGAACTTAGCCCATTTCTTTATATATATATATATATATATATGAAGAAATATACACTTAAGGAGTGCTATATTTATGGGCTAAAGTGCTCAATATCAGAGATAGTGTGTGTAAATATAAAAGTGAACATTGAAGTCAACACTTAGAGGCGACAAGCTGTTTCATGCTAGACACAATTGTCAGGCCTGACAATTGTGTCTAACATGAAACAGCCTGTCGCCTCTAAGTGTTGACTTCAATGTTCACTTTTATATATATATATATATATATATATATATATATATATATATATATATATATATATGATTTTATTTTTTTTATACCTACACTTGAATATATGATAACACTTAATGTAATATTGTCTGCTTCCCTTGTATTACAACTCTCAAAATTTCTGGAAACTGTTGTAATATAAGGAAAGCAGACACATACACAAACATATATTTAATAAAGTGTTTTTCAGCAGCAATTGCTCTCTGAAACATGTTTTGTTAAATAATATGGACAAGTTCTGTTTATTTTATTAAATTATTGAAATTGGTTCCATCAAATGTGAGAACACCAGAATTAAAAACCAGTTGCGTAACTACACACGAAGCAATCCTTGAAAATTAATGTACCAACATTAGAACATACTCAGTGGGGGATAATATAAAATAAAAGTTGATATGAATTTTGGCAAATTTATCGATAACATAAAACAACTTATTGATGATATTCTGTTATATTGACATAGAAGATTGCTATGCGACGATAACGGTCGTGGAATAGCAGACACAAGTTGTAAATTTATGATGCGGTTCTGACGTCTGCTAGTCCACAACTGTTATCGTTGCATAGCAATCTTTGATGGTGAATATCTTTGTTTAAATGTCCGTATAACCACTCTGAAGATGGTTCATATGAGCTGAAAGCTTACATCAAGGACCATCTTAATAAAAAAAATATCCAAATCTTGGACAATTTTTGCCTTTATTTTCACCCCAAATTAAAGCAACAATATGAAGTTTAGAACGGCTCATGATTAAACATAGACATTCATTGTCCGTTATATTTAACAATATATGTTTAAATAATAATCTGCTGCCCCAATACACTATATATATATATATATATATATATATATATATATATATATATATGAAAAAAGAGCTTAATATATTGGGTGTATATTTAATATTTAGTGTTTATGGTATTTATTATATTCTGTATTAGATAAGACAGTTGAATATCCATTACATTGCATCTTTAAGTATGGTAGTATTAAGAAATATTTTAGTTTATATCATTTTGCCAATCTCTTATAACGGAACAGAAGACAGTTACACTCTATATGCAAATTGACTTTCTTTATATAAAAAACAAAATGTAGATTTCTAGTGGAATAAAAAGGGAAATACTGAATTTTGTGTATCAGAAAAATAAGGATAGTTTTCTCTAAGATGGAATTGGAAGATCCACCATGCTTTAGAGAAACGAGGCTTTATTATAATCATGTAGTTGAATGGGCAATATATGCATTTCTTTATGTAGAGAAAAATTGTTCTCCTCTGTTCACAATTATTGGTCACAATGCTATTGCATGAGCCACATCAGATATTTTATATAAAAGAAAAAAAATCAGTTTTACAAATGAATAAGTTTTATCTGGATCTGGGTTTTCTTTTTTTTTTTTTTTCTTTTTTTTTTCTTTTTTTTTTTTCTTTTTTTTTCTTCTTTTTTTTTCTTCTTTTTTTTTCTTTTTTTTTTTCTTCTTTTTTTTCTTCTTTTTTTTTTCTTATTGTAATCAGCATTGTGTGTGTTGGTAGGAAAGAGTGAAAGAAGTTTTCCACAATCAGCATTATGTAATTCAGAAGGAAAAAGAAATATGGCCGTTATGAAGAAATGATCTTGTGGGCCATAGTTTGGAAACCCCAAGAATTTATTTTGCTGTTTAAAAAAAACAAAAAAGGTGATATTTATGAACAAAGATCTTTATTCTATCAATCGATAACCAATTGAATAAGGAAACTCGAGCAAGAAGAAACTTTGTATATCTTCTTATAAAGGAAAATAGATATGTCATACAAATGAAAAAAAAAATGTCATAAGTTTTGTATTTGCTTAATATAAAACTGACGTTAGTATACCATCTGAACTTTCTATTTTTCTAGGGGATCTGTTGTAAGGATTATATTTTTTCATTCAAACTAATTTTCCTTTTTTTTTCTTTTCTTTTTACCATAATGTGGCTGTTCCACATCTGACATTCTCCTTTTATTTTGCAAAGTTGATCCCTGTTTTGAGGAGGTGTGTACTTCCCACTCCCATACGGGAACTCATAGACTGCAAATATGTGATATGTATTTGATGAGTAGCATATACTCTCCTCAAAACAAAATTTGATATTCCAAAATACAACATAGAAGGCCAGAGAGTGGATACAGTCTTTTTTTTTTTTTTGTTAAGAACGTGAAATAACTTGTTTTTTTTTTTTTTGTTAAAATACAATGACTTTTAACCATTTCAACATACTTATATCTGCCCTATAAATATTGGCTCTCAAAGTTTCACTGCTTGTGGTCAAAGTCTCACTGTTTACGTGATTGCCTGCATTATTTGCGATGATGTCGTCATATATTATGGCAGAGTAGGAGGAGGCACGGTGGAGTAATGGATAGCGGCTCGGATTGAGAAATCGGAGATCTGAGTTCGAATTCCAGTCGAATCCATTATATTCACTTACGTGCTAATACCCTCGGGAAAGGTCTGAATCCTCTTCTTCTCCCTCCAGCTATGGGTAAATAGCAGAACAGATCGGGTTCTATAGCCTTGGATGGCAACTGGTCTACCAAAGAAAGAAATGGCAACCTACTGCGGGAAAAAATCTGCCTCATCAGTCATGTATCGAAAGATACATAATCGCCTACACGTGTATCACACAGGGCACATAACTGACTGATGAATAGGGTGCATTACAACAGGTTGAACATTGAGAGCCAATATTCATGAGGCAGGTTTGAACGCTGAAGGGTTAAGGCAATTTAAATGGTTATGCTGTATATAAAAGAAATTGGGCACATTATTCACCCAAGGACCAATTTTAATGAGAGAACTGCTGTGCAACATAATGGAAACTTTATACGATTCAGGTCAATGTGCAAATTTATTAGAATTACTTATGCTGTACATTCTTATAAATAATTACAAAACCCTGAAACTATGAAAGAATTGTAAGGATCCATTACACTTAATGAAAGAAAATTTCCCTCACAACGCTGTGCATTACACTTGAGTCTAAAGAAGAAGAAAAAAAGATGTCTTTATGCTGAACAATAGAAATCATATAAGAGGAAGAAGTGCAGGTGCCTTTTTTGTTGTTTTGTAAAGACATGAAAGCTCATTGCACTGTAAAGGGAAGGGTGGTGTTTAATAAAGAAACTGTTGTGTTATGATCGACTTGTCTGTTTTAAGAAATGTGTATACTTTGTATTAAATGTGTCCTTTTACGTCTTGAGAGTCATAGGCCAAGAGAGTTTTTCCTTCTATGGAAAAACACGTATCGGATAAAGTGAAGACAGACTATTAATTATGGCGAGATTTGCGTGTGTGTGTCTGCATGAATGAAAGAGAAAAACAAAATCATATGAAGACCAAAATTGAACTTGGTGACAGCTTCCATTTATAAACTCTTTCAATGTCAGATGTTTTGGGGTTTTTTTTGTTTTTTTTTTACCGCCATTTTGGCATCCACTCGAGACTTTTCTTTTGACATCAGGGGATTAACCCCAACCTCGTCAGACTTTATAATATTTATTTGAGTCCAACTTACCATTTGAGTTGGATTTTATTTTAATTTTAAAGAAAAATATCAAAAAAGAAAAAAAAGGAAAACACTCTAACATCAATGGTGAAACTTTTTTCTAGCATGAAGAGTTGGCAACTGTTTGCATATCAATAATTGCCCCCACCATTTTAAAAAAATCCCTAAAATGTAATTTTTTGGTAGTGGCAAATGTTGTGAAATAGTCAATGGTCAATGACATTGGCTCCAATGAATGCAGTCACTAACCGAAAAAGAAATGTCTAACAATGGTAACAATGTAATTAGTTAAAAAAAATATATATTAAAAAAAAAAAAGAAAATTGTAAATAAATATTTTTGTCCATGCAATTCCTACTTTTACAAGACAAAAAAAAATTAAAACACACACAAACACACACTTTTTTGTCCCTCCTCCCCACTAAGGATTGTTGTTTTTTTATAAGAATATTAAAACAGAACATTGAATTTCTCCCCCACACTGACACACACACACACACATACAACAAACCAACTGCCTGGTTAAACAGGTTGACCACTTTCCCCTGAGTGACCAAAATCTTTTTGCTATAACTTGATTGTTTCATTGATGGAAATTCAAACATTTTAAAAAATATGGTAAAAAAAAAAAAAAAAAATTTATCTTCATAGCCTTAAAGATTCTTATGACAAAAAGCCTTGACATTTTTCTTTTTTTTTTTAACTACGTTTGGTTCGATTGGCTTTTTCAGTTAATGTTTAACATCTCAGAATGAGAAATCAGATAGCCAAGTTCCAGTTAGGTTCATCACATTCACTTATATGCAAATACCCTTAGGTAAGGTATGAATCCATCTCTTCTCCCTCTAGCTATGGGTTGAATAGCAGGACAGACAGCATTCTATAGCCTGGGTTGGAAACCTGTCTACTGCAGAAAGAAATAGCAGCTTCCTGCGGGAAATCTCCTGCCTAGTCAGTCATGAATCGAAAGAGACATGATCATCCAAGTGTGTATCACATATGGTATTTGATTTTAGCCTCTTAATTTAAATAGTAAATTCTATATAACTGAAATACTTGGGTTTTAGCAAAATCATTTACTCTGGGTTTGAGCCATGGAGCCCTTTGTGCCGTTTGCCTATTATAGTGAGCTTGTAAAATCCACAATATCGTTCTACCTGTTTCTGTTATAACTTAGGTATCTAAACTCTCAGAATGATTATGAAACTTTGTGTTTTGATAGTGCTATTAAAGAAAGGTTTGACTTTTGCAGGATTTTAATACTCAGACACACACGTAAAATTGGGGTCAATTGGTTTAAATTTGGGTGTGAATCCAACAAAATGGTAAATAACTAAGACAGTCTGGAGAACTCTCGTTTTGACATGTTTCACTAAATAAACGTCATCAGTAAAAATGGATTTTATTAAAACCAAATGTACATTGGCAAGAAAGAATGAGATTAATGTTATCCTTATGAACGCTGGAGTTTTTTTACTTTAACTGTATAAGTTTTTGACATAGATTTTACTAATTTCAACTCGGGTTTTATTTATATATTTAATAGGAGTAGATAAATTCACCTATTGTCCAGTTCACACTCCTCCCCAGTCTTCTGAACAGGAGTAAAAGTTTATCCCTTGTTTCCAGTTTAAGACTGGGTTTCCGGTTCCTTCTAAATTCTGCATCAAATCTATAGTTCTCAGCCTAAAATCTGAAATTTTCTTTACTATTTAATTAATTTATCTTCTTTTTTTTCCTCAATAGGAGTAGAGATTGGTTTACATATCTCTCTGTTCTTATAATCAAGTGTAGAGGTTTATACTTTGATTCCTTTTTAGGATTGGGTTTCTGTTTTAATTTAGGTGCTGTGACTGGACCAAATCTCCAGTTTTATAATTTAAATTATCAACTCAATTAAGATGAGTTGGTTCTTCCGGTCTCGACTTGAAAGGGATTGGTTAACTGGCAAGACACACTGACATCAATAATGGTGTTGTTTAAGATTTAGCTAAATTTGGGTAAATGTTGGTGATATTAAAAAAAAAATAATAATAATAATAATTGCGTAATCAATTTATCTTATCAATACTCATCACATATCTACTCAATCATATTAAAGTGCCTGTATGCATGATATATATAACGTATCACATATTGGGTATCAATATTTAAATTTTTTACAACAGTCAATTTTCAATCAGCACCAGACAATTGCATTCAGTTGTACTTTCAGTGAAGTGTGTGTGTGTGTGTGTGTGGGCGGGGGGGGGGTATATTTATTATTTGTGTGTTAAAAAGTTCTCAGCCTGTCCTACATTTCAAAATGTAACCAAACAAGTTTTCTTTTTTTTAGTCCCTTCTTGATAGAGCTGAGAACTTTTCGGCACAAATATATATATATATATATATATATATATATATATATATATATATAGTAAGCCATAAAATCAAAAATTGTTGATCACTTTTAATATTTTATATTACTAGGATCCACTTGGATTATATACCAATGGATTTATTACCTTTACTACATATATATATATATATATATATATATATATATATATATATATAATAGAGAGAGGTGGTCAAAATTATGTTAACACTTAAATGGTAGAAGTCATTTATTCATGCAACATACATCATATGTGCAAGATTATTTAACATCTGTCTATAATTCTGAGATGATCTATTGTAACTATTTACACTATTTCCATTGTTTGGACTGTTGTCCTCATCTTTCTTGTCATATTCATAGTCAATATTTCTGAGATGAGGTATGTTCAGATTGTTGTCTTCATCTTTGTTGTCATATTCATAATGTTTGGAACTAGAACAATCTACTCCAGTGGACAAAATAAAGGGTTCAGTTCTAAAATTCCAATCACCTGAAGAAGACCAGAACATACAATGGCCAAAATGTTGTGAATATGACAACAAATACTAGGACAACAGTCCGAACAATGGAAATGGTGTAAATGATTTAACATGTTAAGATAAGTTTGACTAACACCGTATGTATATATAATACCTACCCAATAACTATAATACAATAGACCTCTATAACGCAACATTGACCAGCTTATATAAATAGACAAGCCAACAAATACATCCTGAAGATTGTATTCAAGCATGAAACAGACTGTCGCCGATCAGTGTTGAGATCAGTGTCCACTTTTATATTCACATATGCTGCTCTATCTCTAATATTGAATACTTTTGCCAATATAGCATACCTTAAAACTATATTTTTATTGCACACACACACATATATATATATATATATATATATATATATATTGCAGTAGGCTTAAATCACTCATGTTTTTCTCTGTTAAAGTATTTAAATAACCTTATAGCTACTTCATTGAAATCTTAGGCTTGTCTTTCCTTTTCTGTTCATATTTTGTACTTATAAAATCCAAAAGTGTTCCATTAAATACTTTCTAAATCTACTGCTAAGATGAGAAAAATAAGTCTTACCGATTTATCTTTAATAGTTTCTAATAGGGAAATCTAATTTCAGAGTAGGACCAAAAGTCCGTCAGTTACTTTTTTTTAGTCTTGTACGTGTGAAAAAAAAGGATAAGAAATACCACATTAAGATTAATGACTTCGTAAACTTGGTTTTCATTTGTTCGGGTATATCGGTATAAACCAGCTGCTCCATGTTCAACCCCAAGAGCCACTGTGTATATCTTGTCCACGATGGTCTGTATACATGTGTACTTATAAAATCCATGACACACCAGTAGATGAATATCCACACACACACACACACACACACACACACACAGCAGAATTCCATAAGTGTTTATGTGTTCAGAATGCACTTGTTATTAGTCAACAGCCATAAAACACTTCATTATTGAAGACATCAAGAAACAAAGAACCTCCCGTCTATTTATATATATATATGTATATATATATATATGTATATGATCATTATTTTTTTTTTTTTTTTTCATTTTTACATTGTGTGAAAATATTTCTGAAACTGTTATATTTATTTCTGCTGTCTTCAGTTAATAATCCTTGAAAAAAAAAGAAAATAAATTAAACTTGATAAAATATTTGTAAATATACACATGCCTTTTTATATTTTTTGTCTTTTCTAAGAATCTGTATTCTTTCCCAGAGATGCAATATCAAAAGCTTACTGCTACTCTGTTTCAACTTCCATGGCAAATGTTCAGATGATCCCTATTCTTTAGTTCCGCCAATTCAGATATTTACTGGATGTGCAGGTGGTGTAACAGATAGTGGCTTAGAATGAGAAATCAGAGATTTGAGTTCGAATTCCAATTGAGTTCATTACATTCACTTAGTGCAAATACCCTTGAAAAGGGTATGAAATCAATCACCTTGTACCCAGCTAAATAATAGGCTTGTTTTTTTTGTTTTGTTTTTTTTTTCAATCATTTCATCCCAAGCATGGCAATAATGCCACTAAGATGCAAAGGGTTACTGAGAGTAGAAGAGAATGAGAAGACTTTAGTGAGGAAAAAGGACAATGAAACAGGATTCAGGAAGACAGCTAGAAAATCATTGTTATTCTAAAAAAGAAAAGGGTTGATAATCCATAAAAAACAAATCAATCAATCAAATTTTTACAGTTAATACATTCCATGCTACATCCACAAGATTGAATCAACGTCATTTCCCCTGTATCCCAATTGTAAAGAGGAAGTTCCAATCAGACAGCTTTTTCCCAAGAACTGCTACTTTGTGGAACACTCTCACATGGATGCTTCCTTGAACATTACAATTTTAACCTCTTTAAGTCAAGGTTCAATCATTATCTATCCTACTTATACTCACTTCCTTCTATCTCCTCTTACATTCACATCACACACCTCATTCAGTAACTCTCTACTTTGAATGGTTCTTGAGCCTTAGATTGGGTGAAATTGGCAAAGTTTAACATTCATACCTGATATGAAGTTTCCTTTGGCAAATTTCATTATTTTAAAAAGCTATTTTTAGGATTTTAATAAAATCCAAACTTGTGAAACTGAACTTTATGCATTCTCTCTTTTTCTTTTTTTTTTTTCTCGAGAATTGACAACAAAAGAATTAAACACTATTTACTTTATTAGATTATTTGTGAAAATAATTTTCTATTTTGAAAATTATAAATATATTTGAACCAATAACAATGCAATATTTATTATTATAAAACTCATTCCTCATCCATCAAGGATTGACAAGAATCTCTAAAAATGCAGTCTTATCTAACAAGTCCCTTTGAAAAAGAATCCAGAATACACTCCTGATCAAAAATTTAAGACCATTTGAAAATTTTTTATAAGAGACTGTTTGTCATGGATACATTATAAACTTTTTCTTACTTAAGGTTACTAATTCTATAATCTAAAAGGTTATGTAGACAAAAAGTTATAATCCAATCAATTTACTCAGAAATGGACATTTTTATAAAATGAGGCATTTTACACTTGGTCAAAATTACAAGACCAGGGGGTATAGATTGTTAGATCTAGGGTAATTCCAATGTTTTTAGTTCAGTTAGAGATTAGCAATCACTGCGTAATGGTGTCACCATGCCTAAAGCAAGCAAACTTACTGAAGTTGAGCATGCTCGAATTCTAGATTTCTATAATCAAGGTTTGTCACAGTGGGCGATAGCAGTTAAGGTAAATCGCAGTAAAACTGTGATTTGCAACTTTCTAAAGGACAGTGTGAATTATGGAAACGCAAAGTCTACTGGTTGGCCCAAAAAATTTCTCCGGCATTGAGTAGGAGAATAAGATGGGTTGTTGTGAAAGCCAGTGGACTTTCTTCTAGTCAAATTAAGGCAGCCACAGATGCTGATTGCAGTCCAGTAACCATCAGATGACACGACAAAAAGTCATGGTAAATAAAAAGCGCAAACAAATTCCTTGGCTGCTTCCATGAAGAAAGGGAACCGTTTAAGGTTTGGTCGTGAATACCAAACATGGGAGGATGGGAAGTGGAAGAAAGTTCTGTTTCCTGATGGGAAAAAATTCAATCTAGATGGTCCTGATGGCTTCCAACGATATTGGCATAACAAAAACATGCCTCCAGAAATTTTCTCCACACGTCATAGTGGTGGAGGGTCCCTAATGGTATGGGGTGCTTTTCTTACAGTGGGACGATGGAGCTCCAGGTGGTGCAGGGTCATCAGACAGTGGCTGGTTATGTTAGCATGCTACAAAAAGCATCGTTGGTGATGGAAGGCCATCGTTTGTGTGGGGATGGATGGTTACTCCAACAGGATAATGCTGCAATCCATGCTGCATGCCGGACCTTGACCTTTCTACAAGAAAATGGGGTCCATCTCTTGAGACATCCTGCATGCTCACCGGACTTGAACCCAATTGAAAATGTTTGGGGATGGATGGCAAGAGATGTTTATCGAAATGTCAAACAATATTCAACAAAAAATGAACTTCGTGAAGCTATCTTCAGAAGCTGGAGCAATATTCCTCGCACCTTAATGGAAACACTAATTTCTAGCATGCCCCAAAGAATTTTTGAAGTCATCAAAACTGGTGGAGGTAGAACTCATTATTAAATTTGGTTGTTGAATATTTTCGTACACTTTTCGTACAATTTCATAGAATTTTTGTCTCTGGTCTTATAATTTTGATCAAGTGTAAAACGCCTCATTTTATAAAAATGTCAATTTCTCAAATGTTCGGATTATAACTTTTTGTCTACATAACCTTTTAGATTATAAAATTAGTAACTTTAAGTGAAAAATGTTTAAAATTTTTCCATGAAAAACAGTCTTTTTAAAAAAAATTTTCAAGTGGTCTTAAATTTTTGATCAGGAGTGTATTAACTCTATTCATAAAGAATTCAAGCCAATTCTGTAACATCAGCAGAATATTGGTGTTCCTATAGTTTATTCTGCTGACATTGTATAAATTGGAAAAAAAATTTGGCAAAGTTTAATAACTCCCCACCACCACCAACACCAAAAAAAAAAAAAAAATGGTGTGTCAAAAGGACAGTTTTTCTCTTGACCCTGTTATTACTTTTGACTCCCTTGGTAATTTTTATTGTTTTAAAAAACTATTTTTAAAATTTTAATAAAAGCCAAACATATGAAAATTGAATTTATGCATTCTCTTTTTTCCCCCCGAGAATTTGACAGCAAAAATGTGAAACACTATTTATTTTATTAGATTATTTACAAGAATAATTTTCTATTTAGAAAATTATAAATATACAGTCAACAATGAAATTATTCGTACAACCATCAATTTTGAATATTTTTATCCATTTCTCAGAATCTAATGGCCGTATGATGCCCACCAAAAAACCTTCAGGAATTAGAATGTGTAACCGTTGAAGAATGGAAGAAAATCCCAGAAAAGATTTGTTCAAATCTCATCAAAAACTTTAGAAAACAATTGCAGCGAGTTATAAAGATGAGAGGCCATGCTATTGATTATTAAGATGGTGAAAATCGTTCTATTTTTTCATACCGTATGAATAATTTTGTCTTTTCTTATTTTGCATAATTTGCCTGACAAATTTGTTGCATTTAACTAAGTGTTCTAAAAATTGATTTTTATATTCCTTTTTTGTGCTTATTAACATATAAAAAAAAAACATAGCATCATTAGATTCTGAGAAATGGATGAAAATATTCAAAATTGATGGGTTTACAAATAATTTCATCATTGACTGTATATGAACCAATAGCAATGCAATATTTATTATTTATCATATAAAGAAAACACTATGAAAACAGGTTTTTTTCCTCATAAATTTATAAAAATGTCTGAACAAGAGAAAAAGAAAATTTAAATAAATGCATAACGACAAGTAACCGTAATTATAAATGTTGCAACAAAATGCATTTTCCAGAGATTTCTTTCATTTGTACTTGGCACATAAATTCACGAGAATTGCTTATAAGCAATTTTTTTTTTTTTTTTTTTCCTGGGAATTGAGAACAAAACTGTTAAAAGCTCTTTATTTGTTATTTACAAGAATACTGTTTAACATTTTTGTTGTCATTCTTGAGAAAACCGTTCTTTTGACAGCCTGTCTTTTTTCCTCCAGGTACAAATGTTAAACTTTACCAAAAAATCTATATCTTACAGGCTCTGAATAGACTTGGGTAAAAGTTGCCTCCCCTAAAACAATTTTTAATTTCCCTTAAATACACCATAAAAATTGATTAGGTTTTACAAGAATAGTCCAGGTTACATAAAGTGTCTCTTGCCAGCAGCGTGAAGTAGGTAAACCACTGCTAGTGGTGGACTACTTGGAAAGCATATTACCCCCACTCACAATAGTGTCCAACGTATTTATGAGGATTGGGACATACCCATTAGTGTTCATAGGTATATAACAGGAAAATATGATAATTAGTGCTCGTTACAATTCTCATAAAGCATCCATTTCTCATCACAAGTCACTAATTAGAACTTAAATTTGGATCATTTGAATTTTGCAGATGCAGCATCAAACACACTTCAAAATGTCCGACTCATTGACTTTCATTGAGTTTAAATGGAACACATTTGTGGAGTCTCTTTCACTTTCCAATTTTCTTGATTTTCTGTTATTACTGAAATGCTAACACCCATTATACTTTGACATGGGTTTTTGACGACTGTTTTCAGATGTCGATTGTCAATTGCAGATTGACATCCTCTACCACCTTGATCTTCAAGTCTCATAACGACACTGCAGAAACCAGTGCTGTACTGTCCGATCACAAGTTGATCCTTCACCTCGCGTTCTGTTAATGTTGGCAGAAGTTTGAGTAGCGTTATGACCAAGCTTGAACTCCTGCAAACAAAAGTAAATGAATCTCTTCTTTCTTCATACTCAACATGAGTGGTATATAATGTTTTAATTTAAATTCTGAAAGCAATTGATACGAAATACCAAAGAGGCCACTTTAATTATTAAAAATGAGTAATATACTTTTGTGCCATTCCTATAATAATATATTAGAACACAATTAAAATGTTTATTCTAAAATCAGGTATTACTCTCCAAACAACCTATTTTCCAGAATGATGCCAAGATCTAAATATATATTTAATTCCATTTTAAGAACTGATGTTTCTTAATAGATAACCCCAGATATGTTCAAGATTCAAATCCAGAGGGGAGGTTTCACCCTCTTCCTCGTATATCAAAGAGCATTTCCACTTAAGTGTGAATGGGGAAAGTGTGAATTGCAATTATATATTAGCTTATTTCCTGATGATTCGGAAAATGATTTTAAATCAAGGGAAGAGGAAAAGAAAAATGCAAAATATGAAAAGGAATAAAATATAATTCTATATGGCATATAACGAATTCAAGTGGATTGTTCGCCTTATGTTTTGTTAATGTTGGCAAATGTTTTGGTAGCATTATGACCCAGCTTGAACTCCTGCAAACAAAAGTAAATGAATCTCTTCTTTTTTTTATATTCAAGATGAGGAGTATATAAAGTTTTAAGTTAAATTTTGAAAGAGATTGATATTAAATTAACGAAGAGAACATTTTTATAACTACAATATTTTTGCAACAGGCTGATGCATGTTGAAATCCTCACAGTATTTAGAAAAAAAAAAAAATCCCAGTTAGAATATAAATTTATGAACAGCAAGAGACGACCAGCTGAAGTCTATAAGGAAGTGGAAACTATCTTAAAAAAGACAATCTTTTTAGTAGATAAAATTACCTATCACCTAGCCAGTTATCCTTCCATGTTTATTGAACAGAAGTACAGGTTTATCCCTGTTTCAGATATGGTTCCTTTCTTCCATGGCACTTAATGATTTAACGGTCTTAACTTTTTGGTGATCTCACTGATCAGTGGATGCAACTTTTCATTATGAGAGTACGAGGTTGGAATTTTTCTGGTTGCTGCATCTGACTGATCATGAGGGGTCCAAACACTTTGGTAGCACTTAGAGAAGCTGCTCTGATCAACGGTTGCATAATACCAGGGTATTTGTAGTGTCATGAGGCCACATTATACTTTAGTCTTAGACACTTTCTAACCAGTTTGTATTGCCATTGATGATGGATAGTGATAATTATTTTGGCCTTTTCCTATTTAAAACAATCTTATGAGAGATACAATGAAAAGAAATACAAGTTGGGGTGGAATGATTTAAAAAAACATACAAATATAGCAATCTTAGTAGACAATCTGGCATCTTGAATGTTGGTTGATTTCTATAGATTCCCATATTCTTATGAATATTCTTCTTACAAGTCTATTTCAATGTTCTATTAATAATACAATATTTGAGAGACGAGTGGTTTTTTGCAACACACTGACGCATGTTGGAATCCTCACAGTATTTAGTGTTGTTGAAGTTATTGCTAACATTTTTTGTCGAGATTTACAAACTCTACATTTCATTAAATTTTGTAAGTTTATTTGTTTGGAAAAATTCTTCGACAAAAACTGTATTTCACAGTTTGATAATTTCTTTAATTTTATAAGACTTAATGGCAAACAATATTTTTTAAGAAAATTTATTTTTTTCCTTTTTAACAGTGAAGAATAAATTCTTAGGATTTTTTACTCTTGAGCATGCAACATACAACTGGCCATGCATAAATATTTCTTTCTGGAGCCAAATTCCAAGTTTTTGAAGCATTTGGCCTTGTGATTTGTTTATAGTGTTGTATAGGCCCCTTCTTCTAGGGTTCTCTTGGTCACTGCACCAGTTTGAGTATATGTTGCATAACCCTTTGGTGAGGGTTGACGGCATCAATTCACTCACATTATTGGATCTTCTCATGCTTGTCTTCTCCCAGCCTGGTGTCAAAATGTTTTTGGGTCCGGAGATGAAAGAACATCAACAAAAATAATTTGAATCTTACTAGTTTATTAACCACATCAATGGGTACCTCTTCTAACTAGCTGGTGGGATTGCTCTCTCACCCCTACTGGGGAGCAAGTTCCAAGACACAAAAAAAACAAAACACATCTACATTGCATGACATGTAAAATTTAACTCACTGAAATCCCTTTCTATATCCAAACATTCCCATTCTAGTTTTTGCCAATCAAGACGACTTATTAACCATGACTTCCTTTGTTTTCCTGTATCTGACCTCAAAGGTCAAAATGAATAAGTCAGAATGACTGTTTAAATACCTATAGCCATTAAATTGGCAACCTGCTGAATTTCATTTCATGCATCAGTACATGAAAGAAAAGTGATTTAAGTTACTTGGCTGATTAATAATTTTCATAAAAGAGTGTTCACCTGTATCTAAGTGTCTCCTGAGTGAATATGGTTCTGATTGGCCTGATCCATTATTTATGTCCTATCACTCGGAGAATCAGTGAGGCACTAAACAACAAAAGCATCTCAGGGATGACCACATTAGATATTTCAAAGGCCTTTGACATGTGGTATAAAGGATTACTGTACAAATTCTCTAGCTATGGAATCATTGGAAGAGTCTTCTCGGTTATAAAGTCCTTCTTTTTTTTAATCTTTTTCTTTTTCATTTTCAATTTTCTTTCTTTCATTCATTCATTCAATAATTTTAACCTTATACAAGACCCAAGGGTTGTTGTGTGATTGATAAGAAGAGTAAGGGACGCAATTTATGCAGATATGTAGAAAAGATAACAGTTAACCCCTGACTTGAGCTGAAGTTTGCAGTCGTCAGGAAAACATGCTGGGATTCCATTTCACAAGGCTACAGTTCTTGGGATAAATCTGGCTGAGTGGAACTTGTTCCTTACTAAAGAATACGATAGGAATGTGGGTGAATCGCCTCAACGTACACAATGTGGAAGGTTTTAACTGGGAGGGTTAGATTTGAGGGAACTAAAGAAATTAGCTTGTTTTAACTTTTTCCATGGAAATAACAATAGAGTAGCGAGAGGCTTGCAACATTTCGTCTGTGAGGAAACAGGTTGTAGGGTGGAAAACAATTCATCATACACAAAGCTCCATATATGCTTTTGAATTTTATCAAGGCTGGAAAGTGAAGACTGTGCAGCACCAGCCCAGAT
Source organism: Acanthosepion esculentum (assembly GCA_964036315.1). Classification (NCBI taxonomy): domain Eukaryota; kingdom Metazoa; phylum Mollusca; class Cephalopoda; order Sepiida; family Sepiidae; genus Acanthosepion; species Acanthosepion esculentum. The sequence goes on along the minus strand of OZ038496.1, from coordinate 13,895,502 downwards.
ATGGCAGCAGTGCTCCATTTTCAGCCTCTGATCTGACTCATGAAGCATAGCAGAGTTAGTTACTTACTGGAGCAGTACAGGGAACTGACCATTTTTCCAGCATCTTTTAGTAATGAATCATATATACGAGTTCCATTTGCAATAGACACTGCTCAGTAGTGATTGAACGTTACAAGTTTTTGAGGTTTTGAATGTCACCAGCCAGTTTTTTTCCCCCCACCATCGAGTTGTTAAAGCTAGATCAAAGGAGAGATCAGATATATCACTTTCTGCCTAAAGGATTCTGGGAAAGGTTTTGGACTTGAAATGCATGTGTGAGGGTGGGTTGAAAAGTTCATAAGCTAACTATGAACAAGTGATGCTAGAGCTGTGAAATCTTGCATGCATTAATTTCAACTCTTCTTATTAATAACTGCATTGTTTCTTTCCAGGTAAAACTAGAAGCTTTTGTTTTACTTTTAAGTTCAACCTAATAGATTAAATTTAATATTTCCAATAATCAAAATACTTTGCTCGATTTCAAAACTGCCTGGAAGGAGGTGTTTATTTTTTTTTCTCCCAAAAATTTGATTTTAGCATCACTTTTTAGTCTGCATTTATTGCAATGTAATTCTTTTTATTCAAAAATCTTCCAAAAATAAAACCTTTTCCTGAAACTTTATTTGAGGAATATTAGCTGATTTAAAGTAGAATTAATCTGATTTGAAACAAATATTATTTACTTTAAGTTTAAAATTTTGCAGAAATGCATTTTTTTAACATATTATTACCTGTTTATTTAACCTGTTCATGTGTTGACAGCTTGATGACATATTGATGTTTATTTAATGTTCTACTGGTGTGACACTGAAGCCATGAGATGGTTAAATGTTCATTTGAAGCAGAAAATAGATTAAGCCCAAAATTAAATATAAACTGGAAGATAGAGAGAATGGAAGACATTTTCCCTGGTAATGTGGAAGTGAAAAACAAGGGCCATTGGATTGTCTCCCCCATGACCTGGAATGATGCACCTAGAGTTTACTTGTTTTTTTTATCTATCAAAAATCTGGCATGTGGGTAAAGCATATTAGGAAATGGCTTTATCTCTTGGGAAATTAGGAAAAACACATGTCATTGGTGAGAAGAGAGACAGATGGGAATTATGTTTTCATTGATGAAAACAAATTGAGAAATTAAAACTGAATGAACCCGCTGCAAGGATTAGGATTATGAAAATCGATCCTATCACCAGGCAGTTGGTCTGGTTTATGTCTTTGCTAAGATGGTGATCAGCCCAAGGATGGAGAACAGCGTGTCTCTTTTTGAAGAATTTAGGTAAACAAATTGTGAAATAATTTTTATCTAATTGGCTTGGAAGATTAAATTGAGAAGCAGCATTCTGGTTTGTGTTCTTACTGGACAGAGGTAATAGTGTGGAAGTGGAAGGGAGTCAATGAGGATATTTAATGAGGAGAATAAACTACACCCTTTTACCTACACACTTTAAAAATGAGATTTTTCACAAAGACAGTTATGCCAGCTCTGAGAAGTGGACAGAGTTAGAATAACTAGAAGGAAGGAGGAAGATGCAGAATTTAGCCCCACTTATGTGGAGTGGTGGTGCAAGATGTGAAATGAAGCAGGATGGAGCTAAGAGAGGAGCAATCCCTGTGACTATTCCCAAGGAAGGTCGATAAGTCTCCAAATTTGGAAAGTTGATTAAGAAAGAAAAAATAGGGAACAAAGAAAACCTTTATTAGGATTAATGTGAAAATTGGGGAATCACTGAATCCCCAGAACCTGTTGGCCCCACACCAGTTTTGACGCAAAGTGCATATAAGCAGATGACTTTGGGAGCTCAGAGACTTAGGGTGAGAACCCACATTGAGTGCCTTAGGAATCCACGTCAGCTATAATCAGATTTCCTGATTCCAAGAACTTTGAACCCAGCTCCTCCAGAAGTTTAGACAAGGCCCAGTGTCACTATGGAGACTGATGCTGAAAGGGTTAATTTTTGTTGTACCAAGAGCTATATAAATCAATTGGAGATTAACCCCATGAATCTTTCATTTTATTTTTTTGTCATGAAGATATTTTTCTTCCTTAATGTAGCACCTACCATGGCTTGAACCAGCGCTGTGATTACTATGACCTTTGATCTTCCACTGCTCTGAGATCACAACATGGGCAGAGTTGGTGTGGATTGACTCGACCAACAACCAGCTTGGACCAGTGCCAGCATTGACCAGCACTGTGGTTAAAACGCCGTCCTAAAACCCGGAGGACTGAATCACTGAACGTGGTTACACCAAAAGGTATTATGCTGGGACATTATCCATAAAAAGTAATTGGATGTAACATGAGCACTTTTTATATATCATTTTTAAGTAATCAGTAAGCTTAAAAAATTTGGCTTTAAATTTACTATAGTTATCGCTCTTAATTTCCCTTAATTTAATTTTTCCTTAAAATGTCATGTATAGATGTCCATGTCTACAAAAAATGGCACATTTATACACATACAAAAAAAAAAATTCAAAATTCTTTTAAAAATATTGGTATATGATTATTTGTACTAATCTTTTCCATTAATGATTAGTCATTATAGTTTTTACTTAATATCATCTAAAATGGTGAAATTAATACAGAATTTTAAAAGTTTTGAAACTTAAATTACTCTAATTAAAATAAAAAAAAAATGAAAACAATTCTTGTAAAAAATCATTATTCATTGGAAAAAAAAAATTTTTTTTAAGACAATAGTGTCCTTAATATACCTTAAAAGCTTTTCAAATGTCTTAGATTTATTGCATTTTTTTATTTTACAATTCAGAAAAAAATTTTCAGTAAAAAAAAAATTGATGATTTAAATTCTCCAGGAAGTCTTACTTTTAACTAATACAAATTTGAAGGGTCTGAAATTTTAATTTCTTGCAATTACATAAAATTAAGGTTTTAACAGAAATTAAAAAAAAAATTTACCAAGTTTTTCTAACAAAAAGATTTAAAAAATAATTTAATTCATTTGTGAATAAGCCGTGAAAATTAAATTAAAATCCAACAAATGTGCTTTTTACTGCAAAAAAGACGCTAAAATTTCCTAATACTAGTCCTTGGCATGCTGTTGACACAAGAACCAAAACTTTAAACGTGCGAGAAAGGATTAAAAAATTTAATAAAAGTTTAATAACAAAATCAAAAAATATTTTGGTCTTTCCTCTTAATAACATTTTGACAATAGTTTTTATCAAGTTTGGGGACTTTTTTTTATCATGGTATGCTTTTTTTTTTTTCTGTGAATTAGTGGAGATACCTTCTGTATCGGAGAGCTGAGTTCGAATTCCAGTCAGATCCATTTCATTCACTTACATGCTAATACCCTTGGGAAAAGTATGAATCCTTTTCTTCACCCCTAGCTAATGGGTAAGACAGACTGGGTTCTGTAGCCTTGGATGGCAACTGGTCTATCACAGAAAGAAATGGTAACCTACTGCAGGAAAAAATCTGCCTCGTCAGTCATGTAACAAAAGATACATGACTGCCTATCACGCATGGCACATAACTGACTGACTGACTTTCTGTATAGATTGAATAAATCAGGTGAGACAAAAATCCTTGTCTTAGACTCCTTCCTATTTTTATATATTTACGGAATTCATTTTTATATATATATATATATATATATAATATATATATATATATATGGAAGCAGATTGCTGCTAGTCTAAGTTCTGGATTATTTTAATATTCTTGGCAAATACAGGGTGCGATGGATAAATTGTCGTCTTAATTCTGCCAAAAAAAAATGATGATAACACTGACTCATTTTAACGTGGTGCGATGGATAAATTGTCGTCTAAATAACACAAAAAATAAAAATAACACTCACATCTCGTTTTAATAGATATTTTAACTGAAAATTACACAAAGAATATCCTGAAATACTAAAGAGTAAATTTATTCAATAAAATCACCATTGTCTTCATCCCTGGCCACTAGATGACTTTGGAATCTCCTGTAACTCTTATGGACAGTATTCTTGTTTAAATTGATGAATGCTGTCATAATCCTTGCTTTCAGTTCATATTTGGTATTACAATGAGTTTTCATAGTCTCTCGCTCAACTGTGCCCCACACAAAATAATCAAGGGGATTGCAGCCTCCTGCTTGTGTGGCATGGTGCAGAGTTCTGTCGCTAGACACAGGGTCTTCCAACAGCTACCCTCTTGACCCAAAGGCAGCACTATCTCCTCAAGGCACTTGATGTAGGCCTCCATGTTGAGTCTGAGACCCTCACCAACAAAATCAAGAGTTTTCTTATCAGAACGATCAGAGTGGGTCTTCCAAGCTGCCGTACCTTTGTAATCACCATTAGACTCATCCAACTCTTTCTGAATCCTCTGCCCTGTTCTCCGATTGATACCCAAACACTCTGAAATGTTCGTATTGGAGCTTCCAGTGAGAATACCAAGCAGTACAGCATGCTGTTTCCAAATTTCTGGTTGAGTAAATTGCATCATGGTGCTCTTTTTCTCACAGATGGTGCCCAACTGACTCTACTATACTGTGCAGTTGATAAAATCAAAAACAATGCACGTGTGCGAAATTAAAAATATAAAATGGTGACAATTTACCCATTGCACCTTGTATATCAATCTTACTGAAATAGCAATAGGAAATATGCCAGCCTGGTATGATTAATTTCAGTAATAAAATTTATCAAAAATTGGATTTTCCATGGACACCGCTCTAAGTGATTAACCCTTTGAGCCCTGCGTTCCTGAACAATTTTAACCCTTCTGCCTGAGCTCCTGGGCATTACGTCATTTTCCTCTGCCCCTGTTCAACCGTTGGCTGGGTATTACGTCATTTCCATGGACACCGCTCTAAGTGATTAACCCTTTGAGCCCTGCGTTCCTGAACAATTTTAACCCTTCTGCCTGAGCTCCTGGGCATTACGTCATTTTCCTCTGCCCCTGTTCAACCGTTGGCTGGGTATTACGTCATTTCCATGGACACCGCTCTAAGTGATTAACCCTTTGAGCCCTGCGTTCCTGAACAATTTTAACCCTTCTGCCTGAGCTCCTGGGCATTACGTCATTTTCCTCTGCCCCTGTTCAACCGTTGGCTGGGTATTACGTCATTTCCATGGACACCGCTCTAAGTGATTAACCCTTTGAGCCCTGCGTTCCTGAACAATTTTAACCCTTCTGCCTGAGCTCCTGGGCATTACGTCATTTTCCTCTGCCCCTGTTCAACCGTTGGCTGGGTATTACGTCATTTCCATGGACACCGCTCTAAGTGATTAACCCTTTGAGCCCTGCGTTCCTGAACAATTTTAACCCTTCTGCCTGAGCTCCTGGGCATTACGTTATTTTCCTCTGCCCCTGTTCAACCGTTGGCTGGGTATTACGTCATTTCCATGGACACCGCTCTAAGTGATTAACCCTTTGAGCCCTGCGTTCCTGAACAATTTTAATCCTTCTGCCTGAGCTCCTGAGTCAAACTTTTCAAATAATTGGTATGTAATGTTTCATGGTAGATATAAAAATAGTTACAATAGTTTAAACACCGTTCAACTGGTGGCTTGGTATTAAGTCATTTTTATCTACCACCGGTAAAGCAGTGGTCAGGGCTCAAACAGTTAAAGGAAATAGATGTAATAAAAAAATCTATTTGAAAAAGGTTGAATCATTAAATGAATTTTACACTTTTGCTACCTATATAATATTAAAACTCTTGATCTTGTATGCGTGCATGTGCGTTCCCGAGATACGACTTTAAACACTAGACAAGACCCAAGTCAGTTTAGGAGCATATTGTACTTTGAACTCCTACCAAGTGCGGCACCAAATTTCATTAAAACTAGAGAAGGGCGTTCCTTAAGCTACTGCTGTTTTTCTGTTTTGAACTGCATTTTTAATCGGAAATTCAATATATCTTTTCAATTATGTATTGAAATAAATCAGTTTTATCTTGTGTCAATTCACAAAAGTGCAATGGCTTGATAGTTCCTTTTGCACCGCTGCTGTGGTCACCACTCTCCTCCATCTCACAATTGTGGTTCATGGTGACATTCAAGGCAGAAGAGTGCAATGGCTTGATAGTTCCTTTTGCACCGCTGCTGTGGTCACCACTCTCCTCCATCTCACAATTGTGGTTCATGGTGACATTCAAGGCAGAAGAGTGCAATGGCTTGATAGTTCCTTTTGCACCGCTGCTGTGGTCACCACTCTCCTCCATCTCACAATTGTGGTTCATGGTGACATTCAAGGCAGAAGAGTGCAATGGCTTGATAGTTCCTTTTGCACCGCTGCTGTGGTCACCACTCTCCTCCATCTCACAATTGTGGTTCATGGTGACATTCAAGGCAGAAGAGTGCAATGGCTTGATAGTTCCTTTTGCACCGCTGCTGTGGTCACCACTCTCCTCCATCTCACAATTGTGGTTCATGGTGACATTCAAGGCAGAAGAGTGCAATGGCTTGATAGTTCCTTTTGCACCATGTATCTTGAGATTACTCTATCCCTTCTCCTAGAAGTTAAAGAGGTGGTTTGATTTCAGTTTTTCTTCCCCTAGGCTGGTTGCCAACCAAGTTTACAGGGCCTAGTGTGTGCTGTTATTTACCCATATCTGGGAAGAAGAGATGTACTAATGCCTTTGCAAAAGGTATGAATCTAAGTGAATGCAATAAACTTGACTGGAATTTGAACTCTACTCTCTGATTCCTTAATCTGCACTGCTATCTACCGTGTCTCCATATTATAACATCATTAATAGTGAATTATATATATATATTGTTTTATACATATTTAAATTTAATTACAACATTATTAGATAAATTTAAATATATAAAACACAACATATATTTACACAATTCATTACATTAGAACTTTTTTTTATAAACAAATATCTCAGATGTTTGATAAGTACTTGATAGATGAGGACACTATGTGGGTGTGGCATTGTAAAATGCAATCTGTATGGCTGAAAAATTGTGCCACATGATAAATAAATAGATGCATGCTGATTTACCTCCATTACGTGTTTTGAAATAAATGCGAGGAAGAAACGTCTGTGTATAATAAAAACTATAATTATCATTAATATCATTAATTATTGCATTTAATCTAAGTATGATGTGAGTAATAATAATAATTATTAAAATAACTTTTATTACAAATACAAATTAAAATATATAATTAATAATAAAATTGACAATTTTGTTACATCATTCTGTATTATGAGCTGCTTTTAAAAAGAACCCAATGGGTTTATGGGTTGTCTAGTTTTATATAAATGTCCTGGTATAAACAGCTAGGTTAAATGTTGAACATTAAATGTAAAAATTACAGTTTTTCTGTGGTGGTGTGACTGTTGGACCACCAGACATATGCTACTACAATGGAAGAGAAAAAGGAAGATAGGTGATAATGAGACACTATTAAGGGGCTGGTAAATTGGAAAACAAGAAAAGAAACACTGTTTCTCTATAGACTGAAAGTAGACTGATAACAAGACAAGGAAAATAAAAGGAAAGGATAGTTGTTTTCCTTTCTCACCCTACCCCGGAGTTGAAATGTTGACAACAGCTAGCGTAGAAGCCATTTGTTTTTGGTCAAATTAATATTAAGTGATGGTATTTTCTTAAATGTCTAATCAACCCCGCGTGGAAGAATAGATTATATTTTAACATCCTCAAGTACTGACGAGGGAACACGATAAAGCATCAGTGGGCCACTCATTGAACAAAGTGGTCACAAGCAAGTTTCTAGCCAAAATTCGATCAGTTGATAAGACCTGGATTTTAAGAGATGTTTCCAAAGGAAAACGGGAATGGAATTGTAGTTAATTGTAGTCTGCCTAAGACACAATAAAATTTATTAAAACAAACGAATTGTCTCTTTTTGTCACTTGTTCACCAAAGAGCTGGTGAGGGGAAGCGATAGGTGACAAATCCCAGATGCAACCGACCCCCACAAAGACACAATAAGAATTCCCTGCTGATGGAAATTTTGAATGATAATTGAATTTAGCAATTTGGGCGAGACTACACCTAGCCTCTTGGAATAGATTTGATCAGGAGATCATGCATTTAATATCTACTTCAGTGAAATTGTATAGCGATACAAAATATGCCAGCCCAAAATAATTAGTTTCAGTAATAAAAATGTGCACACTGTAAGTTCTATGTTGATAGTTTCTCCTTCTGTACTTCTTGCTTGTGGAACTCCCTTTCAGCTTCCTGCTTTCCTGTCAGCTACGATCTTCAAAAAGTTAAAAGAGAGGTAAAAACCCAGGTAGAATTTCAAGGAAGGTGAAGGAATTGTCTGCACTCTTCGGGCACCAATGTGAGATGGAAGGAGTTGGGTGGATCAATATTCTACCACCACCACTCTTTAGGGGAGGGATCTCCCCAAATTTGGTCAGGTAATCAATTTCTCAACCACCTCATGCCCCTCGTTGGGTTTGCGTGAAGGTCCATTAATACAGACGAGTGAGACGAGAAGAAGGAACCATACAACTCGGGGTGCTGTTTGCGAGAGAGATGCGTTGCCAGTTGGTTCAAGACTCACTTTGCCAAACCCTGTGCAGTTCCTGCAGAAAGAACTTAAACTCTAGCATTGATCCAGTCTACCAAATACAACTGAATAGTTGGCCTGAAGCAATCACAGAGTGAAAGAACTCAGACTTCAGCCTTGTACCAGTTTACTGAGCGTGGCTAAACATAGTGTCACAGGGGTATTAAGGGGAAGGTGCTGAAAATTTGCATGTTAATCGAGTGAGTAGGAGTGATTGTATGAACGTTTGATATAAAGTTGTGCTACACATCTTTCTTCCTTGTGACATCATCTCACCAATGCTAGCATATCAGCGACATTGAATATATGACTTGGACTTTGTCTGGCCTGTGATCTAAAACAATCACAACGTGGGCAGGGTGGGATTGAGGATCAGGGCAACCAACTCCAAGGCTGGTCGTAAGGATCAATCGTGGACTTGCCCAGTGACTGAAGGTTGGATTGTGACATCATAACAATGCTCTCACGCAGTTAATATATACTTCAGTGAAATTGTATAGCAATACAAAACATACCAGCCTGAAATAATTAGTTTCAGTAATAAAAATGTGCACACTGTAAGTTCTATGTTGATAGTTTCTTCTTCTGTACTTCTCGCTTGTGGAACTCTCTTCCTGCTTTCCTGTCAGCTACGATCTTCAAAAAGTTAAATGCAATGTCAATCATCATCTATCTCTGTGAATCCTGTTCTTTTATCGTCTTTGTATCTGTTTCTTTCACACTCAGTAACCCCTTTGCTCCTTAGTGGCTTTATTCCCATGCTTTGGGTGAAATGATTAAAATCAAAACTATGGTTTTTTCTTTAGGTCCTACGATATATGATCAAAGGAAAAAATGTTTGAAAAATGTTGAGGCATTTTTGCTATCTATTTTATATAAATAAGCTAATGAAAATAGCTGAAGTGTTGAAAGTTGATATTAGCAGTGGAAAAAATGATCTTGCAATGTGCACTTCAAGGTCACTGTTATATGACATTAATATGAGAAAATACTGCAGATTCTGTTAGTTATTATCATTCTGTTTGTCTGTCAGTCAAATCTGCTCAATTCACTACACTAGTTTCTCTACCCAATTCATTTACAAGGCTTGGGTCAATCCAGGGTGGTTTTTTTTCAATATCTTGGTTAAGGTGGTGGAGAACTTGGAGAGAGGAAGATCCATTAGACATGGCATGTGGAACTAGAACAGTCTACCCCAGTGAGTGAAATAAAAGGTTCAGTTCGACATTCCAGCCGCCTAAAGAAGGCCAGAGTGAACAATGACCAAAACGTTGTGATAAATATGGCAACAAAGATGAGGATGATAGTCTGAGAAATGTAAACAGTGGTCCATTTAGCTTGGGAACTAATTTTGTCTAAATGCAGATATTCTATTTGTATAGATTATTAAAATGTATTTGTATTATTTAAATTATTCAGACTGTTATCCTCATTGCCATATTCTCACCATTTCCGCTTTCTTCAGGTGATTGGACCAAGCATAGAAATGAATACAATATGGTGACCAGTAATAAAGAGTGCTAGAGAAAATCAATGAATAACAACAACAAAAATTGCAATATGAGCTCTGGTAAAATCATGTAATGATAACAGCAAAAATTGCAATATGAGCATTGGTAAAAATGGTTGCCGAGACATTAGGTTTATAAGTCCCAGAAAATCAGACACAGATGTCCTCAAGGACACATGGCCCAGTGGATAAAGACATTGGTTAGATCCAGTGACTAGATCTGAAGAGTCCTGGGTTCAATACCAGGCCACAATACTTGAAGTAATTGAGTTAAAGGGAAATAACTGAGGAACTAGTGAACAGGGTAAAGGGTTTAGTTCAAAATTCCAATCACTTGAACAAAACGTGAATATGGTGATGCGGATAACAGTCTGAATATAATTATGGTGTTTTTTTTTTATTTTATTATATACAGGATTGAACTCACTACTAAGTCATGAGACAGGCTTATTCTAACCAAAATGCCCCAGTCCAAAGATAATTATATATTATTTCACCTCTGGCATCAATTGTTAGGCGTTTTCATGATTATCTCCCCTGTATTCACCGAGTGATAGATGGCCTTGCTCATATTGAGCATAGTAAATAATGACTGGCATATTATAATAAAAATAATAATAGAGTAGCAGCAATATGAATATTTGTTCATCCCGTTGATAGATATCATGCACCATTTCTCTGGATTAGCTACAATTCACCCTGATCCATTCAAATTATCTAATGTTCCAAATATGCCATGTTATAAAGTTGATCGTTTTTAACACCCCCCCTCTTCAAATGACTGGCTAATTCAGCATGTTGGTTGAAGGGAGACCCACTTTAAAATCATATACATTACGCTATTGTATTTTTTTAAAAAAATTAATTCACTCCAAGGTGATAATGTCACTAAAATGCAAAGGGCTACTAGTAGTGAAAGAAAATGAAAAGGCTTTAGATAAAACTGGCAACCCAATCCTAAACAGGAAATAAAGGATAAACCTCTACTCCTGTTCAAAAGACAGAGGAAGAGGCTTGCCCATAATACTGTAATATTAAGTGGAAATGAAGATTTGTAGGGGGAGGGTCTTACACACCAATAAATACAAGCAATGAAGAAATGGGATCTCCAATATTCCATTCCGATCATGGGAAATCATATGCTCTCCACAACTTCCCATCTTTGTGGCTCTAAATATGATTTATCTTACATCATCCCTTCTAGCCCCCGTCCTGCCAACCATTTGCACAAACTTGTTAGGTAGGTTACTCACCGTTTCCCTCTTTTCCACTTACCTTCAATATATCCGGTGAGTGTCAAATTTTCCAAGCTTTCTTTCTTCATGTGACCTAGAGATGTTTTTTTTTTTTTTTTTTTCCTCTCTCAAAGAACTTTTATCTCAAGTAAGACAAAAAAAAAAAAAAATAAGAAAAAATGCTAACAAACGGGCTGGGTGGGGGGAGGGGTCCCTGAGTGTGAAAGAATATAAGAAAAACATTACGGAGCCAGAACAATAAAAGGGAAATTAAGAAGACAGAAGACATTATCATAGAACTTTTGGTTACATTTCACTATTTCAACTATCAAATAATGAAACTTTGCTGCCAATCTCGTAGTGCATTCGAATTCAGAGTCTAGTCACCATAGAGGAGAGTTCATCTGAACAATTACCATGAAAGTTTTTTTTTTTTTTATAGAAAAACACAGGGAAGCTACATTATGGCGGTGAGAAGATAACTGAAACCGAGGTGAAGGGTCAGGATCAATGACATTTAAGTTTCTTTTGATTTCATCAGGAGTCTCTAAAGACCATGTGGTAGCAATATTCTAAGCCTGGGCGAATAGTAAATGTATAAGAGATTCAGTGGGGGGGGGGTTGTGTAGCATGACACAGCAAGTGATTCAATACAATCTTTCCACCTCATGTCAGTGGAAAACATTCGGCCGAGAAGGCAGAACGAGTCACTCTCCTGGAGGTGAGCATTAGATAGAAGATCGAAAGGCGAATAATAGATAATTTTAACGCCTCCAAAACGAAACTTACAAGCCATTCCTTGCCCCAGTTAACAATTTTAACCGCCTCTTTCTGAGCCCAAGTATAATCATTCCTTTTTGTTTCCATTCTTATCAAATACAGGCTATGAAAAACAGGGGGGTATTCTCACATGTCAGAGAGAAGGAGAAAGTGAGAGAAAGCGACAGAGAGAAAGAGACAAAAAAAAAAAAAAAAAAAAAAATCAAACAAACACAGTTTAGTAGTCAGTCACTTTTTATTTACTATTACATATAAGGATACAAAGTAATAAAAAGATTAACAAAAACCAAAACAAACTTTTACAGTTAAAGACTTTGGGTTGATCAGCAGCCTCAAATTTAAATTCCTGCCTCCCTTTGAAAGGGCAGGCTGTAAGATTATTTGGTTCAGCATCAATGGCAATTCATGATAAAATTGTTTATGCCATTTTGAATATATTACAAAAAAAAAAATTTTTTTTCCACAATTGGAATGGCTAGTCTAATTACAAACAAAACCCAAAAATTTACAAGATTTTGTGTACGTGCGTATATTCAACTGTTGCATAAGCATGGGAGCAAATAAAAAAAGACAAGACTGAGCATCCATTTTGTTTTTTCTTCTACATCTTTGTTTTTATATAGAGATTAAGTTGCTAAGTTTAGAAAATGTTAAAGTGTTTAACTCTCAAATAACTGTGACCTTTTGCTAAACTTAGCTCTCTAAGATATTTGTATTTTTTTTTTTTTTTGAATATAAATAATTTTTAGTCCAGTTGTCATTTCACAATTTCACTTGCACCCCCCCATTAAAGTTGGAGGTAAAATATCTTCAACATTAGCAATTTTTGCTAGTTAATAAACATTTGGTTAATTCAAACAATAAACCAGTAGAGGGAGGGAGTAGGAAAGTGATAGAGACAGAATGAACATAGGAGTGAGGAGGGAGCAAGGAGAAAAATGGGGAGGAGGAGAGAGTGATTTTAAGTAATTTTCAAAGTAAGTTTTTAAATTGAATTTACTTTTAAATTGAGTCTATAAATTATGGTGATTTTCTAAGCATAGATTAGTTATAGCACAAGGCCAAAAGTGAGGATTGAACTTGCTACTCTGTCATGATTGTTCTAGCAAGACAAGCTTTCTAACTATTACACTATGTTGAGAAGTCTATAAATTGATTTGAATGCTGGAAAGATAAACATTTCTAACCAAAAGTTGGAAGTTTTATATTTTAAAGAAAAACCGTTTCTGAACTTTTTACAAGCAGTAAAAATTGACAAATTTGCAAATCAATGGAATTAATCATATAAATAAAAGTTTACACAAGAAATTTGTCTAGGTTTTTGTTTTCTTTGTTTTATCTTTTTTACTCAAGACTCAAGTGCATCGCAAAATAGGTGCAAAGGTCAAGAGGAGGGAGTGATTGTAAAGTTTACAAACATGCAAACAAAGAAAAAAAAATTCAAAATGGATCCTTCAGCTACTTGTAAGAGAACAGGTTGGTGCAAAAATAATGTCGTTATTTACATAAGTAACATATGTGAGAAAACGACATTTTTTGCACCAACCTAATATTTTATTTTTTGCTCACAATATCAACATAAGAAAAAAAAAGAAAGAAAATCTGCTGTTCATCCCAAATTTCATTAACTTTTTTGATGGGGGGGGGAAGGTTATGAGAAAGCACCGCTTTAAAAAATATCCTAGAATAACAATAAACAGAGCTTATACATGTGGAAATTTTTCATTAAACTTAAAAGAAAGAAAAAAAAAAAATCCTATAACAATGAACATACCTTATACAAATGTTTTTTTTTTCCTTTTTATAAGTTGAATTAAATAAATAAAAAAAAAAAAGAAAAAAAAAAAGAAAAAAAAAAGAAAAAAAAAAGAAAAAAAAAAGAAAAATGCATCTATCATAATGATGCCTGATATTATCCACATTCATGGTGGAAGTTTTTTTCAGACCAAAATATTTATTGAAGAACAGGAAGAGGGGGGGAAAAAAAGAAAGAAAAAAAAAACACTAAAAAAATTTACACAAAAGATACAGTCGAGAAAACAATACTGTGAATAATTTATATTTAAACAAAAGTGCAGAGCAGCCCTCACAACCGATTTTTCTTTTTCAATCAAGAAAATTTTGGGTGGGCCAACACATTTCACAATATAAAATGCATAACAAAAAAACGAGGTAGATTTCATAAACTTAAAACAAACATTAAATTAAGTCAAATAAATAACACTCATAGTTATAAAGAGAAAAAAAAAAAAAATCTTTACATAAAATTTTGCTTTGTACTTGAAAATGAAAAAGGAAAAAAGAGAAAGGGGGTTGGGAAGTTTCATATAAGATGCCAAAATATGACTTATTTCCCTTTATCAATAAACCTTATATATATATATAGATATATATATAGATATATATATAAAAAAAAAAAAAACAGCCAATATTTTGTACTGTTTTAATGTAATGACTGGGATTCATTAATGGACGGTAAATAATTTCCAGATTTTGAGTGTGTGCGCACGTGAAGGAAAATATTTAATACAAAGAGAGAAAGAGGGGAAAAAAAAACAAAACAAACACCCAGCAACCTCATTCTCCCATTTTTAATTTAAACCTTTCTTTCGTCCAATCGTTCTCTCCCCATCTTTTACACAGGAAACACATTAGTAGCAATCAGTGTCAGGAACAATTTCTAGCCAGCCATCATAAAGATGGCATTTTAAAATTCAGCAAATTTTGAAAAAAAAAAGAAAAAAAAAAAAAAAAAAAATACTCATGAAAATGATGAGATGGGGTTAGAGAAGGGAGACAAAAGATAATTGTTCATACAGATATATATATATTATATATCCCAGTCAAGATATACAGGATCCAAAGGGTTCTGTAATTTTAAAAAAGAAAAAAAATGGAAAAAAAAAAAAAAAAAAAAAGAAAAAAAAGTGATATTTGTATTTGAGAATTTTTCTTTTTTTAAAATTTTAAAAAGTTCCAACCCCCTTTCATTATAAATGGCATTTCATTTTTTGCAAGAAACTAAGAAATTGCTTTTTCTATATAAAAAAAAAACAAAAAAAAAAACAGCAGAAATCTACTGCTTCATCATTACAAAAGATGTGATAATGGTATTTAGAAATTGGGTCCATTGATTCTGCTTTCTAGAAAAGCACTTTTGAAATTGACAAATCCAACATATACAATGTAAATTCAAATTTAGTTTACAACAACAAAAACAACATACTTTAATAGTAGTAGCAGTAGTAATATTTTGAAAAAATAAATTTTGTCTGTGCCATACTTTGGCAGAGAGTGAGTGGGGGGGTGGAAAGCTGGTTTCTTTAAGAATTCAGGAGAGGGGGAAAAGGTTCTTCAGTATGTAAATTATTGGTCCCTTGTAGGAATGCAAGATGCAAGTTATTGAAGTTTTTTTTTCTTTTCATTTGTGAGCCTCCAACATCAGCAATAAACACAAAGCAGTAGATGAACAAGTGTTGGAAGAAGGACATTGATTTTTGGCAGTAAGTGCTTTTAATGCAAATGGGAGAATTATGAATTTTAAATGCACATCACTTTTCTTGAGGGCAAAGATGGCACAAACTTGTGACATTTACATTACTTGCGTGGCTGGCTGACAAACGAGTTGATATTTTTAGATCAAAATCTAACTCGAAAGTTTAAAAAAAAAAAAAAAATAGTTGATGATAGCTTTAAGAAAAGAAAAACTGACAAAGCCTGACAACAATTCTTTAAGGATTATTTTAATTAACCGTTTCCTCTTTTATGAAAAAGGCTGTATAACATTCGGATTGAGGTTGTGTAAGTATTTTCTAAATTCTGAGCATTTTCACCTTTCATTAGCCATTGTTAAAGCAAAAGATTTAGGCATTATTTAAGCTTTATGATCGCAGAAAAAAAAAAGTGTCAAAAGAACATTTATTCACTATACACATTTTTCACTCTCTTGGCAATGTTTATTTACAATATTACAAAAATGTGTAGTAAATACAATATGCTATTTATTATTTAACTTTTATAAATAACTATGAAAACAAGTTTTTTTTTTAGTTTTTTTTGTTCAGTCTAATGTTTAATTTCTGTTGTCAATTCGCAATAATTATGAAAATACATAAACCCACTTTCATTTGTTTGGGTTTTATTAAAATTCTAATTATCGCTTTTTTAAAAACAAACATTCCAGAGGGAGTCAAAAGTGTATACTGTAATAGCAGTGTCAAGAGAATAACTGCCCTTTTTATGATGTTTGTTTTGTTAAAATAACTTGTACACTGGTTACACAATTACCACAGCATTTGATAGAGTTATCAAGTTAGTCTATTAAATTGCACATCAACCCAAATGACAAACATTGAGATAATATCATAAATTGTAAAAAATGATTACAAATATTAGAAGCCTTAACCATAATATCCAAGCATTAATAAAAAGAACAAACATTAAATATATTTTAAATCATTATTAAATCAAATAAAATAATGCACCACAAACTGAATATTTAAAACTAACACAATAAATTCAAAACTAAATTTACTTTTAATAATTATCTTAAATTTAAAAAAAAACAAAACAAAGCCTGCACATATTAAAATTCTTAACCATAATAAACTAAGCATTAATAAAATTTAAAAGGAACAAACAAATACATTTAATAAAATAATGGATCACAAACATTATATTTAAAACTATCACAAAATGATTTTAAAATTATCTGCATTTTTAACAGAAAAAAAAGGAAAAAATCTGTCATTGGCTTAAAGTAAAAAATACTCAAAATTTTGACAATACTTTTCCTTACCTCAAACCTGATATTAAACAACTTCTCAGAAAGGAAGAAAAATTACTCAAGAGATCTTTAACATAGAATTTTTGTAAAAATGTAAATAAATTCTCATTACTATACTAATAGTAATCTTGGTAGTTAATTGCTAACAGTAGTTATTTCCTGTCTTAACTCAAGTAATTTTCTTTAGTGGTACCTTTTCTTTTTGTGTCCAAAATGAACAATGGCCATTTTATAAATGCTATTTACTTGTTAACCTGTATGCCTCTTCAAGTCACACACACAGTTTTAATTTCTAACCTAGAATGATCTGAAGTTATTAAACAACTTCTAACAGAGCTAGCTTTAAAATATGGCATACAGGTATATTCTTCCCATATGGTGGGAGCTAAGAAATAAAACTGACCAAGAGTCACAATGTATCTTCAAAAACATGACAGGAAATAATACTGTTTTAAGAATATCATAGATTTCTTTAATTTTATATTCTTATAGTCTGACATTTTCAAATCTGTCTTCTAACAGCATTTTTCTGGTACTGTATTACTTACTATTTCTGGCAAGAATTCAAAGTTGAATCTATGATACATTTTTAAGAAGAAATGAAACTCATTAAAACAATTTCTGTCTGACAAATATGGAATGGAGATTAAAGATGCCAATCTGGCAGTGCTGGGGAGAAAATTAAATTCTTGCAATCTTCTTTAATTAATTTTGATAAAATTATAGCTATAATATTTAGAACAAACAAAATGGAAAATGTTTTTAGAGAAACACAGGACAATAAATACTCCTTCCATTTTTATATACCCGCAAACAAAATCAACATGCAAAACACAAGTGATACAAACAGATAACAAAAGAAAAAAAAAGAAAAGAAAAAAAAAGATAAATGTAAATATTTTGGACTAATTTGCAAATCACACATAACTTATTTTTTTTTAATTTATTTTTTTAAAAATCTTTTTGGTTATATATAATTTGGACCATCCTTTGTTCAAAAGTTAAGATAAAATAGCCAACAAAACAACAACAAACACAAAATACAGAAAAAAAAAAAGAGGCAGGGAAAGAAAAAAAAAAAGATAAAAAAAAAGGTCTAATTTAGACTGGACAATATTACCCTCTGCCAATAAAGGAAAAAATAAAAATAACAATAACAGATATTTGGCCCAAAACAAAAACAACTTTTAAATTTAAGTGACAAGTGCTCAAGGAACAATTTTTTTTTTAAAAAAGATTTTCTTAGTTTTAAAACGGTAGACTGAATGTACTAAAAACTCTGTGCGTCAAAATTCTTGACTAAGTGGTATACAACTAACAAATCAACCCACTTTATAATATTCTTTTAAATTCTGCAAACATTTCTTTGTAAACAATTTTTTCCTTCACTGTAATCAGACATGTCTAGTTTGTATAAATTCAATCAAGACAATTCTCCCAGGAAGAAGAAAAAAGAAAAAGAAAAAAAGAAGACATCCTTATAAGCTAAAGGAAATTTTGAAAAATGACAAGGGGCTATATTTATTGCTAATATAGCAATGTGTAAAAATTAGTCCAACAAAAATCCCTGGGATGAATATTTCTTATACATGTTGCCATTGAAGGTCTTTTCTCGTCAGTAAATATCAGAATTTTGTCAAATCATAAATTGACAATACCTCGTTTAGCAACAATGAGCACATGTAGGATTTAAACTTAATACTGTAAAACTTTCAAACTGACATCAAGTAAAATGCACCCATCAAGAAAGTTAAGCTGACTGATTGTAAATTGGGGTAAGGATAACCTCCCTTGAAAGCAGCTTCTTTCAAACAGAGGCTCAATTTTGATCATCTATTTTTATCATGGCATCAGGCTGTGTTAATGAAGTGTCATTTAAATTGAATAATTAATCTATAATTTTAACTCAGATACTATTTGAGTTTTTTATTTTTTTTTATTTAGATAAAAAATTGTTCAAAACAAGGTATCCAAATAATGAAATTATAAAAAGTGTGATGAATGAGTTTTAAATAAAACTTAATTTCTTATTTATATTCCTACAACTAACTGTTGGTCAATGTTACAATCTTAAAGATTTCTTTAACAAATTCTAAAAATTTGGAGCCAAATAATTTTTTTTGTTAACTTTTATTATAATAAAAAAAAAAGAAAAAAAAAAAGAATCAATGGTCCTGAGTTTTATATAAATTGTTTAAATGAGCTCAATCACAAAGTGGGAGAGACAAAAGTATATTATTAACTGTACGTCATAAATTAATTTATTGAACAAACACTTTGAATATTTTGCAGATAAAGTTAAAAAAAAAAATTAAATAAGAAAGTACCCTGGATAATGTGTCAAATGTAAGTGGACATTTATACCTGGGTAAAATTTGTGCTTTATATTCAAATTATATTCACCTGATGAGTTTTTTTTTTTTTTTTTAATTACCTGATCCTCAAACAAAAACCAATTCATTCAGGTTTTATATATATATATATATATATATATATAAAAAATCATTATTATACAAACCCACACAGACATTAATTAAGCAGAAGCAACATTAACATTTGCAAATCTTTGAGGAGTGATTATAATCTTTGGCACAGTAGGAGAGACCAGGATGGCAAAAATAGGGTAAAAATGGTGATTGGAAAACGTGAAGGTGGAGGGACATGTGCACACATGTGCAAATCAGGCTTAAAAAGTGCAAAAAAGAAAAAACATTTTGCATTCACTTCACAATACTTAACAAGAACAAAATTCAACAAAGTGTTGTGTGAAAGAGTGGACATTTAACAACACATTTTTTCTCCCCTATTTAAAAAACTTAAAATGTAAAAGACAGATAATAATGAGAAATTCAATGGAGTTATAAAATGCCAGACCAGGCAGTAATTTTGGTAATGGCAACCTCAAGAACACGGAAGAAGAAGAAAGAAAAAAAAAAAAAAAAAAAAAAGTGGAAAAAAAGAGGGGAAAAAAAAAAAGAAAGAAAATCAATTTTAAGAATGGAAGATTTAGGTTTCAATCTTTGAATAAAAAAAAAAGAAAATATTAGAAAATTGAGAAAAAAAAATTAGTGCAATTGAAAATAAAAAGATATGAAGTTTAAAAAAAAATTAAAAAAAAGTAATTAAAAAAAAGTAATTAAAAAAAAAATAAAAAAAAAAAAAAAAAAAAGGAAAATATTTGGAAAAAATTAAAAAAAAACCCAAAAAAAACAGGCTATGTTAAAAAATTAAATTGATATTTACTAAGGTTGGCCTAATCTGCCCAAAGTCACAATAGCCAATCACCCAGGAAGAACCAAACTTAAGAGTAGTGTCTTCAATGTTAACTTGTTAACTATTGATCTACATTTACAAACACACACGTAGGCAGATACGATATCTGTGCATTTAGTGTAGAAAATATATTAAGATGTATCAAAAAATACTAAAATTCTAGCGATTCTGGGGCATTATTTTAAAGTGGGGTTTGAAGCCACTGAATTTAATTAAATAATTTGGTTGGTTCTTGTTTAGCGGCATATCAACACCTTTATGGGTTTTTAATGCTGAAATCTAAACATTTTGAACCCAATTTCATGGCTTCAACTAAATATATTTTGAATGCAATTGTATACCATCAGCTGCAAATAAAATGTATTATTGTTCATTTTGCTATAAAATATATTGTTGGTAATTCAACTATATAGTAAATATGAATTATTGGTATTTTTATTATGAAATTAATTTTATTCTTTCATAGTATTTTGTTTTCATTTGGGCGATTCACTATTTGCCCATAGTTGGGAACCTATACCAGGTGCTATCGCAGTAATGAAAACTTGGGAATCTAAAATTTCAGGATTGTTTGTCCGGATCCAGCCCGGAATGTTTTTAATTTGCTCACAGTTAGGCTGATCCCAAACTGGTATCATATGTTGGGCTATGGCTTCTAGGGGTAGAGATGAAAAAGTGTGACACACTAACATTCACATTTATTATATAGATTTATTACAAATTATTTCATTCATTAAGTCCTTTGATTTCTTCTAATCTATACTGGAAAAAAGAAAAAGGAATTTTATTTTTAATCTAATATAAATTTCAAAATGGATTTGGCAGAGTTCAAATCCTGCAAAGAGTTTGTCCACTTTACCTTGATGCCCTTTAGGTAAACTAGCAGAGCAGACTGAGTCCTCTATAGCCTTAGTAGGTAAACAGTTAGAAAGAAGGAAAAGTCTATTGAAAAACCCCAATATCTTTTCTAAGAGTAAACCATAACAACATACAGAAAACAGATATTAATAGAAAAATGATGTTTTTGCCTAAGCTCTGAAGAGATATAATTTTCATCTCTCTATAATAAATTTTAAAGATTTTTGCCTTAAACAGATTTCAGTATATTTATGTGGAGGATTAAACTAAAATAAATTAATATTATACTTTCAATAATTTGGGATCTTCAACTGCATTCTGTTTTTGCCTTTGAAAAGATGAAAAAAAAAAAAAAAAAAAGTTTATTTTGGATTGCTTGAATACAGTGCAATTTATGAGGTGTAGTGGAAGAGGATTCAACCTTGTACTTCTATATTTAACCAGCAGATGACACGAGTTTAAGGGAGAATTTTTTTTTTTTTTTCTTTTTTTTTTTTTTTTTAAAATGAAAAATTTTCAAAGAAGCCACTTTTATATAAATTTATCCTTGTTATTTTATAAGTATGCAATTGTACAAAAAATATTGTTAAAGAATTGACAGTACAGAAAAAGCAATGGATAAAATCAGGTTGCTGAAAGTTACTTTTTATTTGCAATGAGCAGAACAATAAAGTTGAAATTCCATGGACCAGTGGGAGGTGGGGGGAGATGGGAAGTACAATTAGAATTTTCACACCAATGCCCCCTGCAAAAAAAATGTTAATTCAAATATTCCATTTAAAGATATTAATTTCAAGTTTAAGCTTCTCTCCTCCATGTTTAACAAAAATGATTTGTGATCATTTAAAAAGAAAAAAAATACTCATGTTTTTCCATAAAGTTGATCTTTCTAATAAATAGACAAAGGTCATAAGGTTCACTATACACATATATTTATCAGTTTTTAGTTTAATATATTACATTTTAGTAACATTTTATTTGATTATAGTTATTGGGGATTTTACAAGAATACCAATGTAATGAAGAGGGGAAAAAAATAAAAAAATAAAAAAAAACATGTTTATTAGAAGGCAAGATTCATTATGAGGCTATTTACTGATAGGGTCAGGAATATATATATTTTCCAAACTGTGCTTACATATATGTCATTGCTTGGTTAACAGTGTGTACAAATCATAAAAGTAGGAAAACTTACCTAATGTCAAAATGGCTGTTTTTTTTTTTGTTTTTTTTCCTTATAGGCCAGCTGAAACCTACTTTACAAAATACAATAAATGAAAAGATTCATCATACCACCCTTCTGAAGATCGGAGATTTTAGAGTACATGATTGTACTTAACTATGAACTTTTGATTTTATTTTTAAAGGCTGAATATATTCGTTCACTCCCCACCATTTTTTTTTTTTTTTATAATTCAAAAGAAAGTTTGTTTTTTGAATTCCTCGGGGGGGTTGGGTATTACATGCCCTTGAACAAATAATGAAGGTATTTAGATAAGAAAAAAAAAATTTTGATTGCACATGATATAAATTTTTAGACCAGGTATACAATTATTTAGAAAATGATTTTAGGAAAAAACGGTCTAAGACTAGAATAAATCAATTGGGAGAAGGAAAATAAAGTGACAAGCGACGCATAAACACTAAACTCTTTTGTTCCAAGTACAAGTCCCGGCTGGAAAAGTCGTGCCGGTGGGAAATTTTACAACTTATAAAAGTTCAATAAAAGATTCCACCGGGAAATTCTGGAACAAAACAATCATGCCATAGAGAAGATTATTTGTAAAATAATAAACGTGGCATACCAAAAATAATCCTTATGCTTTGGGGGGGGGGGGGCAGATGAAAGAAATAATTTAATCAAGCTGACACTTGCTAGCCAAGAGTACTCAGGTCCCAATAATTGGATAGGGGGCCAGAATTTTCTCAATAAGGATGTTGGTCAGAAAAACATCTTAATTGTCAAGAAGCATGAAATAAATGGAATGGTCTGAATAAGTTTGAGAGTTTGAGGGTGGGGGGAGAAGATTTCCTTAAAAAAATAAAAAAATTAATGTCTCACCTTATATTAATAACTGAAGAGTATTTCATTAAATGTATAGCCAAGTGGAAATATATATGCAGACCTTTCCGAAAAATACATATCTAATATTCGGTATCAATAAAAAGCATCTAAATAAAATAGAAAACATTTATATTGCTATAGGAATTCTATTTGGCAATTTTTTTTTCATTTTTAAATTTACTTAAAAAAAAATAATAAAAAAAAGAAAAAGAAAAAAAAGAGAAGCACGATGATTATATAAGGTGTCCCAGTGTTTTGGTAAAAAAAAAAAAAAAAAAAAAAAAAAAAAAAAAAAAAAAAATGTTTTCCCATTGGCATTTTCAAATATATATGTTCATGCCTTCAAATATTAAAGCAATAGTCAGATTTTCTTAGAAATATTTCAAAGATTGACCATGGAGTTGTCAATGAGAGAGTGGGGTTAAAATAGTTGCACGCGTGATTTTAAGGAATACCCCACCCCTTGAAAAAAAAAAAAAAAAAAAAAAATTCAGTTCTTCTAACCAAACATCAACTTTTAAAATTATTTGATAATTTAATTTTTTTATTATGGGGTATCATTTTTTTGGAGACTGGTACAATCCAATCTTAAGAAATCAATGAAAATGCAAATGTTTGTTAAAAGTTTAAAATATAGGAATTGAAAAATGTTAAATATGATTTTTTTTTTTTAAGTGACTGAAGAAAAAAAAAAAAAAAGTACATATAAAGAAAAAAAAAAAAAAAAAAATAAATAAATTAGAAAATTAATTAAAATGTTTCAAAACTGATTTAAGGACTAATTCACCAAAAATAAAAATTCAAATCAGAAATTATTTTTTCTCTTCCATAAAAAATAAAAATAAAATTCAGCAATATATATTTTATCATGTTGACACAAAGACCAAGAGAAAAAGAGAAAAGAAAAAGAAACATTGTATGAAAAACAGCATCCATAGAAAAAATACTTTTTTTGGGGGAGAGCAGGCAGTTCACCCAAAACGAGAGCGGGGCCTGCAAAATGAATTCAATGAATGGATGGAGAAACGGAAATTCGCCTCTATTGTCTGTAATGAATGATGATTTAGAAAAAAAACGTCAAGAAAAAATAAAAAGACCACACAAATAGCGACATGGAATGAAATGCTGAAGAGAATTACAGGTTTTAATAAAATTTAGAAAATAAACTTCAAATATGTCATTACTTGCATCAAGTAATTTTCTCTTTTGATTGTATAAAAAGAAAATTCGATGTATTGTAAGGTAAGCATGTTGAAGACTTTATAAAGTATCCAAGATGCAAGGAAAATGCTTGTTTGAAAAATAAGATGAGGTTAATTCCACTCACCACCCCCTGACCTGTCAGTGGATAAGAGTTTGTTTTTTGTTTTTTAAAGATTACAACAGTAAAAAAGTTAAGGCTTTTATATTCCCATTGTAGTCATAGAAACATTTTTTTTTAAAGAAGATTAAATATTTAGTATTCAGTGTAAAAATTGGTCTTTTCTATTTTTTGTTTTTGTTTTTTGGTGAATGCATTTATTTGTGATAAAATTGCCTTTATATAAATATATAAAAAAAAAGAAGTCAATTATCAAATTCATTTTTTAGCAGTTTAGTCAGTCTTCTGCCCTCCCTTTCCAATTCAGAAAAAAAAAAAAAAATCTTTGCTCTTCCAAATTAAAAAAAAAAAAAAAAAAAAAAATTAAACAAATGAAAAGTTCAGCAGATAATTCCATAAATTTTGCATTTGTTTTTACAACTATATTTAAAAAAAAAACATGGAGGTCGAAAGAGATAAACAAAAATATTGAAATCCCAACTTGCAGGAAGGGAGAATATTCAAAAAGTAGTGATTAGTCCAAAGAAATATATTTAAGCAACTCTCCCAAGTTACAAATACCTTGGAACATCAAATCCCGGAGTATAAAAATCTTAGTCATCAGATAAACTTTTTTTCCCTGTTCCCAAATTGATTACAATAAAGAAACCCTTTACAGGCATGTTCGTCAACTGAAAAATAGATTTACTCTATTAGGATTCCTCTTCTATATGCTGTGTCCCTTTAGAACGTTGCCAATCATGGCTCTCCATTATTTCCCGTCCTTTGTAGCTCCTTTTAAATATTTGCAAATACAAGTCATTTATTATTTGCTATTTTGATAATTCAACTGATTGTAATATTTGATAGCATATGGGTTATCAGGGATGATTTCAGCAGAGATTGGACTACGGCCACATCACATTGAAACACTGGCTCCTGTATAATCACCAAATTTAGAGCCTGATCAGTACCTAGACCACTTGGGAATTCCAGGTGCTGTAAGCTTGAATGTGCAAGTGGTGCAATGTATAACGGCTCAGAATTCTCAATTGGAGAGCAGAGTTCCAATTCCAGTCAGGTTTGTTATATTCACTTATGCACAAATACCCTTGGGAAAGGGTATGAATCCACCTCTTCTCCCCTAGCTATGGGTTAATTAGTAAGACTTATCACTTAAACCATTAACTCCATAAAAAATGAATAAAATTGTGTACAAAATATTTAGATTTTGGCATTTAATAATCCATAGCTCTTGATATGCCACAACAAACAAAATTCAGCCGAGATTAAAGAAATAATGTTATTAAAGGCCAAATGCTGGCATCCATCTTGACAGAGTAAATAATTTGATAATTTCACTAATTTTGTTTTGAGAGAGAAATATAGTCCTGTAGAAATTTTCATTGGGTTGGAAAATTTTTTAGAGAAATTTATAGGTTTTTTAATGGTTGTCAATCTATCCGTTTGGCAAAAATATTTATAGCACAAATTATAAAGTATGTTATTTTTAGTAGAATGGCAAAGTAAGAGTAAGTTTTGATAAAAATACTCTTACATTTTATATCTATTAAAATGATCTATAATTCAAGGACTGGTCCCAAATCAAAATATACAGGGTTTCCACTGACAATATGTCTATACAAATGATTTAAGAAGCTATTATAATTGTCATATTTTGTATTTCAGAGGGAATAAGCACTTAGGAAAGCAATTCTCCCCCAATTCCCTTTTCCATCCAAGCAGCAGGAACAGAAAAAAAAAAAAAAAAGAACAAACAGAAAATAATTTGGAATCAACTGCATTTCTGGTTTTGTCTTTGAAAAGTTAAAAAGTGAAAGCAGTTTATTTTGAATTGCTTGAATACAGTGCAATTTACGAGGTGTAGTGGAAGAGGATTCAACCTTGTATTTCTGTATTTAACCAGCAGATGGCACGAGTTTAAGGGAGAATTTTTTTTTTTTTAAATGCAAAATTTACGAAGAAGCCACTTTGATATAAATTTATCCTTGTTATTTTACAAGTATCAAATTGTACAAAAAAATTGGTAAAGAATTGACAGTACAGAAAAGCAATGGATTAAAACAGGTTGTTAAAAGTTACTTTTCATTTGCAATGAGAGGAACAATAAATTTGAAATTACATGGTCCAGTTGACCCCCCCCAAAAAAAAATGAAACTCCCCCACCAAGAAAGAAAATTTCTTCAAAAATTCCTCTTGAAAATCTGCTTAATGTTAAGCTTCTGGACCCCGTATTTATAAAACATGATAAATTTGTAATCATTTAAAAAAAAAAAAAACTTAAATGATATGTCAGATTATGATTGATTTTTGCTTATTTATTGCAAAATTCCTGAAAGTAGAAATTATTTACATTTTAGCTTAAAATCTGATTTTCTTCTATAAAAAGAAAGCATTTTTCTGCCTTGCAGTCAGCACCGATTTTTGAGAAATGACAGCCGACAAAGATTAAGTAGGAAAAAGAAAAAAAACAATTTAAATAGCATTTTTTTTTCTCAAATTGTATCTGTGAAGATGTAAAAAAAAAAAAAAATTTCATTAAGGCTTTGCAAACATTTAGGTTTTAGGAGAAAAAAAAAAAAAAAAAAAAAAAACTCCAGTAAAAACTTCATGTTGGAATAAATTGTTACATAATGAATTTGAAAAAAAAAAAAAAAAAAAAAAAAAAATAGTTTTATGCTTTGTTCGTTGTGCTGCTATGGAAGAAATCGTGAATATTTGAATGGTCATTTTAAAAAATTTTTTTTTCAAATTGTCTCTCCACCAAAATTTAGAACAGGGACCAAGTATTGTTGGTTACATTTAAGAAATTTGCAAAGAACAAAGTGATCAAACTTCTGAGGCTTATTTCTTTTGTATGTGTGTTGGGGCCACAAGGGAAATAATAGATCGATTAATTGTATGGCAGAAAACCAGTGATTAAGCAAAACAAAACAAAAAAAAAAAAAAAAAATTAATTAAAAATGGGGATCTAGATTTGTTAACCGTTTTCAGTACACCAAGCAGACAAAGAAATTTAACTTTTCTTGTTTGTCTTGGAAGTTTTAATCTAAAATTGTAGAACAAAGAGAAAATGTGAAATGCTTTTCTGTTTTTGATTTTTTTTTTTTAAATGAAACAGTAATCATGTGTCTTGCCTTTGATGTTTTTCAAAGGCAGACATTTTATGAAGGTGACATTTTTTTTTTAAGCCAATTATACTCCATATTTTAGAATTTTCTACTTCAAACATTGTTTTGAAGAAAGAAAAAAAAAGGACGGTATTTGTATTTTTTTTTTTTTTTTTTTTTTAAATGACAATTATACTATTTTTAGTAAAAAAAAAAACATCCTTAAATATGTGAAGTCAAAAACAAAACCTTTCTTTTTTTTTTTAGTAACTTATAGACTGGAAGATTGATAAAGAAAATCCCCCCTCCCACATTTTGAAGTTTTTTTTTTTTTTGGTAACTTTAAGATTAAAGAAATCAACAAAGATTTAAAAATTTATGTAGCCACAAAACATCGAAGCAATTTTGCCTAGTATTACAATGGAACATATTAATAGTAATAGCGTGTGTAGATATGACATCCAAATTCTTTGCCATCACACAAAATATAGCTAAAGAAAAGGAAATTATTTCAATAGTGCGGCATCAAGAGGAAGGATGGACAACTGAACCTCTTCTTTGACAAATTATCAATAAAACTAAGTTTAACAAGACGTAACCATCACAATTCACGTGTCCAACAATATCTATAATAAAAAATGTTAACAACCACAAATTGGGAAATAAAGTCATGCACATTACAGACAAACAAATGTGTAGATATTAGATTTTTACTGAATGCAAGCCAAACGCTGCATAAAATATTTGGTGAGGTGGGGACAGGGAAGACCCGACAAGTTGCAAAGAGCAAAACGACAAAATTAACCAGGTGATTTTTAAAAAAAAAAAAATTTTTAAGTACAGTTCAAACTTGGTAAAGAAATGGTCACTCATACTAAAAAAAATTTGAAATTGTGCGTGTGTGTCGTAAAAGATGCCAGACAAGGCACTATGACGAAGCTTTTATCTAATATTTTTGTGTTCATACAAGTATTTTATTTTCTGGATAGAAAGTGTGTAAAAACTGTCCAAAAGTTCTGCATATCTGAACGCTTCCAACTATTCTTTTAACCATTATCAAGAACAATTTTTATTTTTAACTGAATGTGTGGGGTTTTTTTTATGTATGTGTTTGATGTTATAGGAATGTTTTATTTTCCGAACACAGTCAGCACATTGTGGCCATGTTCATAATTAATGTTATTGAGTGTTGGCTTTTCCTTTTTTATTATTAGTGCTTCCATTACTTTTATTTTTTTTACATATGGACGAGGCTATTATACTTGTATTTTCTACTAGTATGTTTCAGATGCAGTTCGGTAAGTTTTCATGGACAGTTTTTACACACTTTGTGCCAAGAAAAGAAAACACTTGTATGAACACAAGAATTAAATAAAAAGCTTAATCGCAGTACCTTGTCAGTTGTCTGTAACAGACATACATACAAGCTGCAGATTTTTCAATAAAAATGACTGACAAGAATATTTTTTTTTAAACTAGAAGAGACAAAAGTTTGTGTCCAATGTGTGTAGATCTTGTTCTAATGTTTATGATTGAATGTTTTCAGTCATTTTCAAGTTCCGGAGTTATGTAGCCATGTTGGCTTTCCCACATTGAAAAACTTTGTAGGATCGAGTGTTAGCCATTATTTTTTTTATACTGGCACCAAGGTCAGGTGACTAATGAAACAAATTCTTCAGTGTATTCAACTACTGATGATACTTTTTGTGTGAAGTTCTGGGATGAGGAGTTATTATTTACACTATTTATATAATTATTGTCATCATCTTTATTGTTGTTAGAACTAGATGGTGTGCCTAAACATGAGCAGTGGAACGAGAACAGTCTACTCCTGTAGATTAAATAAAAGATTCAGTTCAGAATTCCCCGTAGGTTACCCAGATTGAGTATACACCTGAGGAAGGTCAGAGGGCACAACAGTCGAAACGTTGTGATAAAGATGAGGACAATAGCGCGAATATAAATAGTGTAAATAACTAATAATACATTTTATACTAAACTTCCCATATTGAAGGAAATTTACTTATGGATTTTATAATAGCATCTGCTGGCATTTTTCTTCTTTTGTTACAGTTAATATATAGAATATGCATTTTTACATAAATTTGTCATATATACATATATATATATATCTCTTGCACATATAGTGGTGGTGTTAATAAAACAGTGGTTGATGTAATGCAACAGATTTATTAATAAATATACCTATTACCTCCCACTGATAACATGACTCAGAGTTTCAATGTTATATTTAATGGGTACATATACTTCTTTTTATAAAAACAAAGTGAAATTGACATCCACTGGCCTAGGCAATCAAGAGTCTTAATGAAAATCAATATATATATATATATATATATATATTGATATTCAATTCAATGTCATCAGCTTCCTACCTTTGACCCTCACATTTTTTAAGAGATATTATGTTGACGCAAGGGAATGTCTCGGCTTTTAAGAAAAATTGTTGGAATAAAAAAAAAGTATTACATGACCATTTCTTCAACTGAAAACTGACTTTTCAATTTTTTTTTCTTTTTTAAAGGACGCAAATTCTAAGGGTTGCATTTCTAAGCAGACTTAAATAATTATTTTTTGTTTTTTTAGTAACATTCACAAGAAAAAGCAAAATGCAATAAGTGCAAAAAAAAAAAAAAAGGTACAAAGATTAAAAAAGACAAGTGGGCCACATTGTTAATAGAAATCCTTCATTGTTCATAGATGGCAGTGGGTGGAGAAAACAAATTGACTATGGGGGCAAAGGTCAATGGATTAGCAGGTGAAAGAAGAGTAACCTTAAAAGGAAAAAACTCATGAAAAAATCTAATTATATATATATATATATATATTATATATATATGTTTGTGTGTGTGTGTGTGTGTGTGTCGTGACAATTTAATTCCTAGAAGGACTGCTGTGTTTTGGTGTGGTAATGAGTAAGGCAAACTTTTGTATTTGACCATGTCAGGAGATATTCCAATTTGCACTTTCTTCGAATGATGCAGAACAAATGAGTCATTATTTATTGGGCAGTAGAGTGACTTGTCTGCGTTATACTGTTGGTGATAAATGCATGAAAAAAATTTGCAGCAGCAAATTAATATCAAATTTTGTGTGAAGAGTTGTAAAAAAAAAAAAAAATTGCTCGTCAAAAACATTAGCCCCTATGAACAAAGACTTTTGGATAGAAGAAAAAAAAAAAAACCAACAACATGTGCTAGGAGTTCATGAAATCTTGACAAAGAGACTCATTGCAAAATGGGCCATTAATCTTATTCAGATTCCTGTCATTTTTTTTTTTCTTTCAAATTCCCCAAAAAAAAAAAAAAAAAAAAGATTTGCTGACATCCAGGAACATGGGATTACATCACTGAAAGCCATTACAAAAAACAAATTCCAAGAATGTTTTCAGCATTGGCACTATCCTCTCACAAAATGCATTACTTCAAAAAGGGAAAACTTTGAAGGACAGAGCAGCCAATAGTGACCAAGTAAGTCAATCTAGGAATTAAATTGTCACACTTTTGTGTGTGTGTGTGTGTGTGTGTGTATGTCTATATATAAGTTTCACTAAAGACTAAAGTACAGTGATTAAGCTTTTCATTCAATTTTTCTTGTGCTTGTATAAGTGTATTCTTTTCTGGACATAAAGTGTGTAAAAACTGTCTAAATGTTCTACATATCTAATAGAATAGCTGTTAGCACTCAGATCTATAGAACATTTTGTCACACTATGTCCAGAAAAGAAATCACTTATACAAACACAAGAAAAATTGAATAAAAAGCTTAGTCACATACCTTGTCAATAGCTTTTAATGAAACTTTTATTAAGGAGGGATTTCTGCCCATATATATATATATATATATATATATATATGTGTGCACATAGAGAAATAGAGAGAGATATGGTAGTATGTTAGCATCATGGACAATAGTTAGTGATATGTAAAATATTCCCTACTCCACCCACACTGGTAAGGATTTGGTCAAAGAGTTACTAATGTCTGGCAGAATATTGGTCACCATTGTATCATAAATATACTAAAAATTAATTTATACTGTATTTGTTTTAACAATTAACATTTACATACCCAAGTTATCTCCCTTGGATCTTATTTGCAGAATTATTTTTTTCTTTTTTTGCAAAGGTGTAAGAGTTTTGATTGTTCCACTTTGTTTTTTTCTTTAATAATAGGTTACCTTTCTGATACAATGGTTTGAGTGTAACGGGATTAGTAACTCCTGCTTGCTGGCAGTATATTGTTTTGTCTTGTATCTTTTTGACTATAAAAATAAAACTGGAAGATATGATGAGGATTATAATGATTATAAGAATAAAGTGTAGTGATGTATAGTGATCAGGGCAAACAGATATATCAGTTTTATAATTGACAGAAACTTGTGAATAAAAAAATAAACCAGGGTTGCCAAAGTTTCTTACCAAGAAAAATATAACCGTTCTTGAAAGATCTGGATCATCTAACATGGAGTTTTATCGTTAAGGTACCAAAAAAGGCCCTTCTTCACTAAAGAAAGTCAAATTCAACTTTCAAATATTAGATTGTTTTGACTCACTTAGGTTTATCCAAATCTGACAAAGTCTGAAATACTCGGCAGGGGTTGACGTTATTCTCTAACCAGGAAACAAAACGGTGATTTACAGCGAGTAATTTTATTTAACTGTCTTGACATTTCAGTCATTAACATCTGAGCCATAGAAGTGTGAGGTTTAAAATTCTGATCCTTCAATATTGATGCTATTTCAGTTGTCATATTTTTTTTTATTCAGAAGATATGTTTTCATAATTATTTACGCCATTTTGTCACTTTTTCTTATAGTGCTTAAGCCATAAAAGCAAACAGTGTGAAACTAAAAATGAAGCAAACATTGAATGAACTTTCATCTCATATCTTGAGAGTCCATCTTGCATGGATATTCTCCTAATCTTTCCAATTTCACAACATTTGCTCTTGCAGATAATGATTGTATTGACTCAATGTGTTATGATGCAACAGTAAGATGGAGACAAACTAGTTATAAAATATTACAATAAAGTTTTCATTTAACTGTCATTTATGCAAAAAAAAAAAAAAAAAAAAAAAAATCTATAAAAAGGTGAAGAAAATCCTTACTAAATGAATTGAATACTTGTGGAAGCTCAAAGAATACACTGGCCAAAATTGATGATGAGGATGTTAGTCTATATAATCCTTGTAAAATTGTTTTACTAATTCATTATTTGTTACCAATTGTACAGCAAATATAGAGGGTGAGATTATGTTGCCCAGTTAAAAAGAAAATGATTCATTCTCATTCTACACGGTGTGGCAGAAATACCTCCCACATAATGGTAAAATATTAGCAAGATGAAGACTCCATTAACCACTGATGTCTTACCATTATGTGGGAGGTACTTCTGACACACCCTGTATTTGAATAGGGTTTTCAAAAAGAAAAGAAAATTCAATGTTCAAATACATTGGACAAGATGGAAATATTTGGTTAACACGTTGGCTCCCAAGCCTCCTTTTTCTGTTTGTTCCAGGATCCCAACACTATATCTTAATTTTGGTACAAGCTACATTATGTTTACATTGTTACATCGTTTCATATATGAGGCGAGGATATCATGGGTAGTATTTATTACCGATGATATTTTACAACTCAAGAGTCCAACACCACCCACTTGTGGGCCGTTGGAAAATTCCCAATATACAAGTATTACATTGACACTAAGTCTCAATTTTTTATATTAAAAATATTTAAATTATTTTGAAAAAAAAAAAAAAAAATGTATTTCTGGTGTACCATGATTTCATAAGTAATCAATCATAGCATCACACTCCCAATAATCCTCATAGAAAAGAAATTGGAAAACGAGCCACCGGAGGGTTTTGTGGGAGCCAATGAGTTAAGATTTAATTTAGACAATCAAGTGTAATTTTGTAAGAAAATATATTTTTATGTTTTGAATGAATGTAATGTTTTCTGCTGGAAATTAACTGTTAATCCTAAGTTACTATTTTTTTGGGTAAGTAAAAGAAAATTCAACAATCTTTGTTTTGTTTTGGGAGGCTGATCACCAAAGTCTGAAAATACACAGCAAAAAAAAAAAAATACTACTATGATTAGTAGTTTTGTAAACAAATGTTTGACAGCCCTGCAAAATGGTTCACAAAGAGAATTCTAGCAGCAGAAATAGTGATTTGTATCATTTGAGGAGCGTTGTAGGGAAAAAAATAACTTTCAATATGGTTGTCCCTTGAACAAAACTAACAGTAGGATTAGTGATAACAAGAATGTTATTTGAATCAAACAGCAACAATGATAATGCAAAATTCTATTGAATTTTTTTTTTTATCCATTTTTTTTTTTTTTTCCCTCTTAAAGTTTTCAATGTGAAAATCTGGATATCAGAATTAGATGAAACTTGTTAAAAAATATTTGAATAATAAATTTGGTGTTGTGGGGGTGGAGCAGGTTTAAATGTAAGTCCATGAAGCTTATCTAAAAATAAATAAATCTGACATGTGAGTGGAATGTAAAAATTGCACATAGCCATAAAGGAAAAAAAAAAAAAAAAAAAAGGAAGTGAGGGGTGGTGGTGGGGGGTGAGAAAAAGGAGAAAGGATAGTAAAATTAAAAATCCTGTTAATTAGTGGCCAAATAATTTTTAATTATTTTTTTTTTTTTTTTACAATGCATGCATATATATATATATATATATATATATACACGCCCCTTTTATCGTAACTGTTGATATGTCTTCAATGTATGAAGGTTAAGAAACATTCTTTAAAAAGATGTAGAAAAGTAGAAAATATTTATGAGAAAATTTTTCTTTTTTTTTTTAAAAAAAGATTTTATGGTTTTTGATAAAAAGTGATACACTTACATATATAAGTAAATATATATATATATATATACATAAATATATCAATATTAGTAGCAATATACAGAAGTTGTTTGAAAAATGTGTTTGGCCTAAGTTATACTGCAGACTAAAAGCAGTTGTATCTGATGTGAACCACGCTTGTAAAGTTTGTCTTTAAAAAGAAAAATCCAATTCAATCAGAGAGAAAATCTGATTTAACTGCATGACAATTGAAGAAAAAGTTTGCATCCCAATTTCATTTCGTGTTCAATGTACAATGGCAAATTAGTTTTGATGGACCCATTTGTGTACGAAAGAATAAATTACCATTTGGTTACAAAATTGTATCGTCAGATTGTACATTCACTGAAATGCCAAGTTTAGGCTCATTACTGAAAAATTAAAAAAAAAAAAAAAAAAAACCTGTATCAAAATGCAGATAAATGTATATTCCAGATAAAATAATCTCAACTACAAAATATATCTTTTCAGTCAGTTTTTCATTCAATGAATTATGAATTTATCCCCCCCCCCCCACCTCCATTCATTTTTAGTGCCCTTGCTATATACTTCTTCGAGTAAAGCATTAAAATATATTACTGATATCAATTTTTGGTGGATATGTTTGTCTCGTATTTGCTGTGGGCTATATTTATTTTGAATATGTGGGTGTGCATGTTTTTTTATTATTATTACCTGCCAGGAGACTTTTTTTTCTTCTTTCTTTTTTTGTTTTTTTATTAGTTGGTTTTAACCAGGTTTTTTTTTTTTTTTTTTTTTTTTTTAAATCTTTTTACTGGCTCTTTATTAATAAAAATTGCTGGATTCTTCTGCATTTATATTTTGGGGATGAGAATAAAAAAAAAAAAAAGAAAAAAAAAGTCCAATCCATTCTCTAAGTTGTTGTTTTTCCGAGCCGGAGATCGGTGACTAATAACGGGGGTGAGGTGACAAAAAGAAAAAGGCAACCTGATGGGAACGAGAGACATAAATTGGGCACTTACATGTTACAAACAGCTTCTGTACATTAGAAGAGATATTTCAGAACATTGTTGGTAGCGGAGAGGGGGAGGGGGTAGTTTTCAGAAGTGACCCCGACTTTGTTTTTCTTTATCAAGAAAGAGAATTAGAAACAAATGCACACCCATGCTAACATGTTTATAAAAAAAAAGTTAGTCTACTTTGCAGAAACGAAAATGAGTCTGTTGAAGAGAAAAACGAAGTAAAGGGCATTATTTATTCAAAAAGTAAGATGGCTAATCCCTCAATATAAATATTCTCTTCTTTCATGGCTTTTTTTTTTTACGTTTTTGTTTATCTGGTCAATATAAAAAAAAATTTAACAGCTATAACAATTGTCAGGTTTAATTATTTTTAATTCTTTTTTTCTTTTCTTTTTTTTTTTTACTAAAAAAGGCATTTTTAGTAAAATAGATATTTATATGTACATTACAAATACATATTACCAGAGAAAGGCCTTAATTTTCGTTATTACACAAAAAAGTTGGGGGGGGAGGGGCGTGCAAATTTATTAAATGAAATATGTTATTTAAATAATTGTAATTAAATAAAACTTAAATCCAAGGGAGATCACTGGGTATCTTTTCTGATTCTGATCATGAAAGGCCTGCCCAAGAATAAATATGGCTTTCTACTGCCCTATCCCAAATAGGAAAGAAAAGAAAGGGGGGAAAAAGAAAAGAAAAAAAAATTAGTCTTAGTGATGTTGACAGTCTCTGAACAGCAGCTTCAAAGAAGTTGAGATCAATATTACATGCCATCAGAAATTTGATATCAAATTTGAAAAGAAAAAAAAAAAAAATGTTCTTTAACACTGGAATCAGTTCCGATATTTCTAAGAACCTTTTACATATTGCATCACATAACAACAAGTCCAAGTGTAAAGAAGTGAAGAGAGATGCCCCATAAAAGTGGGGAAAAATATATAAGGACAGGTCTTCAATGAAAGTCAGTCACATATAATACTAAGACCCTCAGAGAATCAGGAAGGACTTACTCTTCAAAAATCCAAAGAATTACTGCTGGGACTTGTAGCACAGTCACTTCCTGTCTCACCAGAAGACTCTCGAGTTCCTGTGCTGCCATCATGATCATTAGGGTGATCTCCTATATGGCAACGGGGTTTACGGCACCATTTCATTTGTGATGCATCAAGCATTATCTCATTGTCACGGCCAATCAAAACAGGGCCACATCCACACGGAATCATACATCTGAAAGAGAAAAAAAATCCTCAGGTTAAGTTTTGCAGGATAGTTTCTTAATTAAAAATGGAAACAAAAGCTCTTATTAACATCCACAAGAAAAAGCAAAACACAATAAGGGCTTAAAAAAAAAAACAAAAGTACAAAAATAAGAAAAGACGAGAAGGAAACATTGTTCATATATGGTAGTGGGTCGAGAAAATAATTCGACTATGGTGGTAAAAGAGTAACACTAGAAGGGGGAAAAAAAATTTATAAATTATTTATTTATTTTACTTTTTATTATTATTTATTTATTTTACTTTTTATTATTATTTATTTATTTTACTTTTTATTATTATTTATTTGTTTTACTTTTTATTATTATTTATTTATTTTACTTTTTATTATTATTTATTTATTTTACTTTTTATTATTATTTATTTATTTATATATTTTATCATCATCATCATCACTGATGGGGTGCTATGCCAAATGTTATTGAAATTATATTATAATAAATATTCTTTGCTTTATGTAACACAAATATTATGACTAAAACCAGAAACTCCTTATATTTACATTACAAACAGTCGGGATCTGACTGACTAATCATGAAAATTTGTTAAATCCTAAGGAAAAACATTTGGATGATTTGAGACACCCCATGGTACTAACCAAGGGTTAAGGAAATCATATCATACTTCAATGTACCTTCAAGGTAGCACCTTTCATAACTTTTAGCCGGCAGGTTAAGTTGGTTCGTTGATTGTTTAGCAGCATATCAACACATCTATGGGTTATTTAATGCTAAAATCTAAATATTTCGAATGCAATTTTATGGCTTCAACTGTGAATAAAATGCATTGCTGGCAATTCTACTATAAAATGTATTGCTGGCATTTTTACTATAAAAATATATTTTTATACTTTCATAGTGTTTTGGTTTTGGGGGGGGGGGTCACTATTTGTCTATAGCTGGGACCCTAACAGGTGCTACCACCTTCGGTTAGAGAGGACCTGGGAACAACAGCAATTAAGAGGTGGTTCTATGCTTCTCAAAATCTACAATCTCATCATCAGAGGCTTTGCTGCTAGATGCAGTTTATCATCATATGT
This sequence comes from Acanthosepion esculentum, assembly GCA_964036315.1. NCBI lineage: Eukaryota > Metazoa > Mollusca > Cephalopoda > Sepiida > Sepiidae > Acanthosepion > Acanthosepion esculentum. Next base: position 13,857,802 of record OZ038496.1, on the reverse strand, counting down.
AGAACTTGCAGGTTAAGCAAAAAAAAAAAAAAGGATTTTTAACACCCAGCACAAGGCTCAAGAGCCACTCATGGTAGAAGTTTACTGAAGGGGTTAAGATTGTAGCGTTCAAGAAAGCATCCCCATGGAAATCTGTTCCGCAAAAAGGTAATTCTTTTGGAAAAGCTGTTGGAACTTCTTACAATTGGAATAAAGAGGAAATATGGATGATTCAAATCTGTGGACACAGCATAGCGAGTCCTCGCTGTAAAGATCTGAACTGGTAAAACTAAATAGTGGGGAAAGTGGCTATAGAGAAAATAAATTCATGTACAAGACTGCGTAAATACATAATAGGAGTAGATAGGTTCCCCTATTGTCTGGTTCACATTCGTTCCCAGTCTTTTGAACAGGAGTAGAGGTTTGTCCCTTGTTTTCCATTTAGGGTTGGCTTTCCGGTTCCTTCTAAAATCAACTTCAACTCTATACCTCTAATGTCTCCACCTAAACTCAGTAATTTTATTTACTATTTATTTTTCCTTCAATAGGAGTAGATAGATTTGCCTATCACCCAGTTCACACTCCTTCCTGGTCTCTTGAACAGGAGTAGAGGTTTATCCCTTGTTTCCTGTTTAGGATTGGCTTTCCAGTTCCTTCTAAATTCTTTTCATTCTCTTTCACTCCCAGTAGCTCTTTGCATCTTAGTGGCATTATCACCTTGCTTGGGGTGAATTGATTAAAAAAAAAAAAAAATGTTGAACTCAAAAGTTGGAAAGTGCAAATTGAGCAGTTTCAACCCAGACATGACAGCAGTATTCCATTTTGGAGATTTGCAAGAGAAAAATACTTCAGAGAATTTAAGTCATTTTCAGATTAGCTTTAGATAGCTTTCTATGATCTGAGTGATTAGCATGATTAAACAAAAATGATTGTTAAAACAGAATCTCTGCGCCATTACACATACACAAATCATGGGTACAGAGTAAAATAAAAGCCAAAACAAACTCACTTTCTCCAATAGAAGCCATCATTCTCCATAAGCGCTTCTTCTCTTTCTCGTCGTTTCCTTTCTCGTCTCTTTGCTACAATGTTGCCAACTGACCGAATGCCTTCACACATTTCACAAGAGCATGAATCTGAAACAAGCAAAAGAGGAATTTAAAAATTAAGAACAAACCAAGACCTTTTCATTCAAGACAACTTTGTCTTCATTCCATATATTCTGGGGATTGTGTTGTCTTTAACATTGTTTCATCCAATATGTTCTTTGAACTTTCTGTATTGAAGGTCAGAGATGAAATAGGTGGTCTGTCTGGGAAATATTCAGCCATTTTGAACATTTCAAGGACCAGTTATGTAGCCAGAAATTAGTGACCAATCAAAGGAGACCTTATAGCACGTTGGTAAACAGTCACTCATTGGTAAACAGTCAAGAAAAGAAAAGAAAATCAGCCAAAGAAAAGAAAATCAGCTGAGTCATTAAAGGGTAAAATTTAGAAACTTAAATATGACACCTCCAAACAAAATATATAATACAGAAAATCACACAAGCATACAAATAAAAAATTTAAATCATGCCAAATAGCTCTGAAAACACCCTGGTTTAGCATTTTGAGTTAATAGTATATTCCAAGACTACAATCCCAGAGAAACAATTATTTTCAATATTCCCAAATGTGTGACCTGCCAGGATATATACAATAGGAAAACAGTATGTTCTCTGCTGAATCCAAAATGCAACAGTTTGTTGTACATCAGTAGCATTCCAGAAGGCCTCCAGGAATAAGATATGATACAAACTATGAAAGATTCTCCCAGCCAGATGAAATTGCTGGTTTATACTTCTTGAACTCTGGAACAACCACAAATGCTCAAAAGTATCTGGAATTGTTGCAGGATAAACTAGGGATTCACGTGCACGTACACAGTTGCAGCATATTTATGCATGATGGTGCACCATGCCACAAGGCAAAGAAGGGAGTGAATGAACATCTTTAGAAGATCAAGATCACTATATTGGAATGGCCTGGTAACAGCCCTAACTTCAATCCTGAAGAATCTGGTTGCAGACAAACAGGCAGCCAATTCCATTGTGACCACTATCTAGGATGTCTGGACCACTGGGATTTCAGCAGAATATTGCCAAAGTCTCATAGCCAGCATGCATCATCATGATGAAACAGTTATCAAGACAAATGGTGGCCATACAAAATATCAGATTTTTTTAATTTTTTTTTTTATTTTATTGTTTCAATCAAGCAAAGTGATAATGCCACAAGAGGCTACTGGTAGTGAAAGAGAATGAAAATACTTTAGAAGGAAACAGAAACCCACTCCTAAACAGGGAACATGAGATAAACCTCTACTACCATTCAAAAAACTGGGGAGGAGTGTGAACCGGGTTGTAGGTGAACCTATCTACTCCTATTGAGGAGAGAAAAAATTAATTAGTGAATAAAATTGAGGCAGTGATTTTAGAAGTATTGAGTTGAAGTAGCCATTAGAAGGGACCGGAAAGCCAATCATAAACAGGAAATAAGGGACAAACCCCTACTCCCGTTCAAAAGACTGGGAAGGAGTGCGAACTGGACGATAGTTGATATTGAAATTAAAGAAAAACTGCTTTTAATAAATTTGAAGCATTGACATACCTTTTATTTTTATGAGTTTTTTTTTTTTTTTTTAAATGTTGATTCTTAAACTCTTGGCCATAACTGTACATGTAAAACATGAAATTTTAAGTATTTTAATGTTTTGTGTTTTTATATTTTGTAAAATTCAAGAAAAACCTTTTCAAAGTATTTGATTTGAAAATTAAATTAAAATACCTTTCAGATTTAATGTATTTGTAAACAGTTTTTTTTAGAGGCAAGACAAAAATGTCCCAACAGTTTTATGTAACAAAGGATGGAGATTATGCACAAATTAACAACATTTTCTTGGTTATACATCTAACCCAGTACGTTCTAAATCAGGGATTATCAATCAATGATATGATCAGATATGGTTTATTACATTTTTGCCAATTTTGTTATTAACTTCAGTTAATTACAATGCAAAAGAAAATGAAGCAGAAAATGTTGAGAAAAGAGAAAAAAAAAATGGCGAAAAGGATGGCTGGGGAATGAACCAATTCAAGAGTTGTTGCTTCATTAACCAAGAAAAAGAAGGACACATATCCAAGAAGAGATTTAAAATCCAAATATAAAAAAAAAAAAAAAATATAATAGAATCCCTGACAGCTGGACTAAGAAGGCCTTCCAGATATGAGAAATTGGTCACAAAGTCCGAATATGATGTGTTATATTTAGATTAAAATAAAAGAACTGAAATCAGGTTTAACATTTATTTTCAATGTTTTATAGTAAACAAAATAATCTAATGGTGAGTGAAATATAACGGAAACAAATAAATTATGTAATGTTAATGAAAATTCTTTAAATTAAGTCTGCCACGTATGCAAAACAAATAATGTAACAATGATTTTGTTGCATGACGATTCTTTCTCTTCTAATGTCATTCTCAACTTTTCCACATTTTGTTTTGTTTTTGTTCTTGAAACTTTTTAAACAAAAGACACTTTTTTTTTTAACTGTGTGCATTATTGCAATCGTCATAGCTGAATGCTGGATTTCTTTCCATAAAACTGACACCCTTTTCAATAGCTTTTTCAATTCCAGTCCAGGTTTCATCACAATGATGTTTTTTTTATTTTCTCGTTCATTGCGACAGTGTGAACGCTGGAGAATAGTTTCTTTGGAAGATTTTATATCATACAATGTTGACTTTCCTAAGTTGAACTCAGCCATTAGTTACAATGAACTTTCACCAGTGTCTAGTCTGTTTAAAATTTCCACTTTTTGCAATAACCCCAAAATTGTTCTTTTCCTCTTATTCCCATCATCTTTTGCATCAATACAAGCAATTAGGGTGAAATAAGCAATTATCCAAAGTAAATTTCCTGAAAAACAGAAATTTCACATCAGTTATATATCACCCAAATACTTTAAATGTACACACCAAAATCATGTCTATATTTCTGAGATGAGGTATTATGTACATTATTTACATTATTCGGACTATTGTCCTCATCTTTGTCGCCATATTTATTACAACATTTCGGCCATTGTACACTCCGGCCTTCTTCAGGTGCTTGGAATGTCGAACTGAACCCTTTATTTCGCTCACTGGGGTAGACTGTTCTAGTTCCACGTGCCATGTTTAATGGATGTCAGTTATCAGTTATCTCCTGTTAATTCCCCTCTCCAAGTTCTCCACTGCCTTAACTGGGTATTGAACTCACACTCTTTCGGTCCTGTCACTGGATCTAACTAACGCCTTTATCTACTGTGCCATTTGTCCCCGAGGACACATGGTACAGCGGATAAGGCAGTGGAGAACTTAGTGTAAATAGTGTACATTAAAATCATGTCCAGATATGAGGGATTCTACTGTATTTTGATATACAGATATTTAGAGGGAACAATTTTCCGTTTCATATTTTCTTTAATTACATTTTGGCTTTTAGGGAATTTCATTTTTTTTTTTCAGTTTTCAGTATAGATTTCTATTTGCTTCATTATAATTACTTAGTGAGAAAGTGTAACAATATATAAATGTTATTAAACAAGCTAAAAAGAAAATGAAAAATCTGGAATATCCACCCATTGGATAAGTTGCTCCAGCTTGATAGGGTTATCTACCTCACACTTCAGCTGTTAATCTAACTGGGACAACCTCTGCAAAGAATTCTACAGTCTTAAATAAGAATTAAGTGAAAGTGCCAAAACCTACAGAAAAGACAAACCACAAAATCATCTACAGACAAAAAGCTTACATTATCGTTTGGTCACTTTATTGAAATTATTAAAGAACATTTTTGAAAATGTCTAATTTGTAAAATACAGCTTTCTGAAATGACAAACTGCACCCCCACCTCTGTCACCATGTGCGATAAGGAAAAAGAAAGGATAAAACAAACAAAAAAATTGTTTCACCTTCCCTCTACTACCACCTTTTTTTAAATTTTTTATTTTAATTAAATCAAAACAACTTCATAAAACCTGGTTCCTAAATACAGTAAACTTTAGGGAGGCAGTAGGTACGGTGATGTATTAAAACATTACCAACTTCATCCTTTGAGAGTTAGTAAAGGTAAACAGTGACAAATTAAAATGGCAGTTGATGAATCTGATTGTTAGTAAAAAAAAAAATTTCCATTTCAAAATTGCGATTTGTTTGAAGTAGACCATTCCATTTTTCCATTTTCATGGAAAATAAGCACTCTCTAGAAATTTAAAAATGTGTTCTTGGTCATTTTGCTACAAATATGCATCGTTGGTATTTTTTTTAATATTTTTTTTTATAATAATGTATTGCTGGTATTTTTACTGTGAAATGTATTTTTATACTTTGATAGTGTTTGGAGGTTCATTATTTTCCCATAGCTGGGACCCTAACAGGTGTTGCCATTCTGAGTTAGGGTGGATGAACCAGGGAACAACAGCAATTAAGAGGTGGTTTCACACTCCTCAAAACCTGTTCAGAGGCCTTGCTGTTGAATAAATAATTTGTGTGAACAAACCCATGACCATAAAAGCAAAGAATGTCTATAATATAATTTTAATGAAATTTTCACTACACTCATAAAGCTCTCAAGGTGGTGGTGACATCATCATCATAATGATAATAATAATACCCCCCACACCTTCTAGGGTTACTTGTTCAGCTACTAATCCATTGACCTTTACCACCATAGCCAAATTATTTTCTTCACCTACTACCATATATGAACAATGTGGCCTTCTTGTCTTTTCTTATCTTTGTGCTTTTTTTTTTTTTAAGCCCTTATTGTGTTTTGCTTTTTCTTCCATTTTTTAATTAAGAAACTAACCTGCAAAACTTAACCTGAGGATTTTTTCCTCTTTCAGATGTATGATTTTGTGTGGATGTGGCCCTGTTTTGATTGGCCGTGATAATGAGATAATGCTTGATGCGTCACAAATGAAATGGTGCCGTAAACCCCGTTGCCATATAGGGGAACACCCTAATGACCATGATGGCAGCACAGGAACTCGAGAGTCTTCTGGTGAGACAGGAAGTGACTGTGCTACAAGTCCCAGCAGTCATTCTTTGGATTTTTGAAGAGTATGTCCTTCCTGATTCTCTGAGGGTCTTAGTATTATATATAGCTTTTTTTTTTAGTCCTTGTCTTATGCATCATGTCTTATTTAAACAAAATGTTTACATAAGAGACATGATGCATGTAGCAGAAGTGTTGAGTTGCAGGATTACATGCAAGACATTAGTGATTTTTGCTAATCAGTTTAGATTTAATAATAAGCATGTGTGACAAGAATATTTGCATTTTTATACCTTTTCAAATTTTTTTAAAACTTCAGTTCTTCAATACAATTCAAAAAAGGAAAAAGAAAATATTAGGAAATGCAAATTCATTGATGAAAACTGCAGACTTTGTATTTTTAAACCCATTTTCACATTTTGAAAAAAATTGTTGATTTGAGGACAAATTTATTATTGAAAATGAAATTTGTTAAGTTATCCTAAATCCCAAATTCTTCTGAAATTATTAATTTCTAGTAATCATTTCTAGTAATCATTTCTAGTAATCATTATCCTGTAAACATTTTTTAGACCTGGGAACATCTGAACAGAATTATATCTAACACTCAGTAATGTAATGCGAATATTAAACCTTTGAGCCCTGACCACTGCTTTACTAGTGGTAGAGAAAAATTACTTAATACCCAGTCACCAGTTGAACTGTGGGTAAAGACTTGTAACCATTTTTATATCTACTGTGAAATATTACATACCAATTATTTGTGAATTTTGACCCGGGAGCTCAGGCAGAAGGGTTAAACTTGTTCAGGAGCGCAGGGTTCAAAGGGTTAAAATTTATGAAAAATTCAAAATTAAAGGGAATAATGCCCAACTTGTTTTTATATCACATCAATAAATTATACAAAAATGCTAAATATTTACAGAGCAAAATAACTGTATTGTGTGTCTGAATTTGCACATTGAAAAATTCATGTATAGAATAGCCGCCCTTGTTGTAAGGAGGTCAAAAACTTATACTTATATACCCCAGTAGGTTCTAAAGCAAGGATTATCAAAATTTTAAAATTCAGACATGCATGTAAGGTAATGGTTATTGGTGCAGAAAATGGAATTGGCACGTCAAGTTCAGATCCCAACTGAGACCGTTGCACCCACACAAATACTCTTGAAAATATAGAAACCCATCTTTTTCTCTAATCAGATGTGGTATAATAGCAGAATAGACTATGCTCTTTTGCTTTGATAGGCAACTCTGAATAAAAAACAAAAAACAGTTGGATTCAGCACTAGCAACTTCACCATCTAAAAACAGACGTTTTACAAAAACCATAGCAGCAAAGACTAGTGAAGTTAGGTTGTGGGCACTGGCATAGCAAGGCTGTGACCCTATACTCGAGAAAAACCTACAATGTTAACAGCATATTTAAAATTTAAAAGAAAAAAAATCTTCCTGAATGTTTAAGTTAGCTTTGAGGTATGAAATTGCTGGTAGTTAATTAAAAAATACTTTGCAAAACCAAATTGCCCATGAACAACGAATAAAAAGGATACAGTTTTTCTTTAGCCAATTCACCCCAAGCAAGGTGATAATGCCACTAAGACACAAGAGGCTACTGGGAATGAAAGAGAATGAAAAGACTTTAGAAGGAACCCAAAACCCAATCCTAAACAGGAAACAAGGGATAAACCTCTATTCCTGTTAAAAAAGACTGGGGAGGAGTGTGAACCGGATGATAGAAAAACCCATCTAATCCTATTGAGGGAAAAATAAATAAATGTTCAGAGAAATATGATTTACATAGAGTTACTTACTTCCATGCTTACGCAATTCTGCAGACTGGTTTTCTATTTTTGTTTGGCGTTTCTTGCGTTTTAATATGGATCTGGATCCAGGATTTAATCGTAAATCTACAACCTGCAAAAGAGAAAAGCACAATGGATTAGAACAGGATATGTTTTTGGTTTCGTTATCCAAGACAATTGGGGAAAAGGAAATTCAAGAAATGGTTTCTATTACATCATAGTAAAGAAATATTAGTGTAAATTACTCTCTCTCTCGTGGTTTGTAACAGCGATTTATCATCTCTCATTTGCATCTCTGTTCTTGGACAGAGTACACTCAGGGGTGACACCGTCAAAGGACAGAGTCACAACTGAGGAAAATTATACTGAGAGGTGCCCAGCCCTGGGGAACAGCTGCCCGAGGCCACGCCCTGTCATTACACCAGAGAGAGGGATTGGTGCTTGCATTGAGGCCAGCACAACCAACGGTTGCGGGGGCTGCAGGCAATTTTTGTTCCTTTCCCGGGTGTACGCCCTCGGGGTCCCCACCTTAAAAAAGACCTTGTGTCACAACTCGTCTTAGTGGGGAGACAAGAGTAAATACCTAGTAAAGAAATTCCAATGTAACATAAAAAGTATAAGGGTTTTCTTTTTTTTTTTTTTTTTTTTTTTAACAAGCAGACCCCACGGAAATTTCAGTTTTCCTATTTGAATTTCCTTTGACTCATAATTCTTAAGTTAACGACTAAATAAACTCCTTCCAAGTTTCCCAATTATAAAATACCCTTGAAAGTACCCCTTATTGCATCGTTAAATATTTGAGGTTAACAACTTCAACAAAATATTGCCATAACAATCATAAGCAGGTCATTATTTAAAGCAGAAGTCCGTTCCACTCAAGCATTCTTCCTGCAAACCACTGTTCTGTGGAACTGACTCCCAGGAGGATGCTTTCCCCAATCTTAATCTATTCAAGTCTAGATTCAACCATTATCTTCCCCACATAAATTATGCCACTTATTCTGTTACCCTCTACCTTGAGTGGCGTCTGGGCCTTGTACAGGATAAACGTCACTGTAAAAAAAAAAAAAAAAAAAAAAAAGAGAAAAAGAAATATTTAAAAACTGACTAATCCTTTCATTTTACCAAAGCAGACCTTAAACATATGAGAACATTATCATCTATCTTTGTTTGCTTTCTTTTTCTCATTAAAAACAATCACCGAGAGATTTTTTTTTTTTTTTTTTTTTAATCAAAACGAAACTGTCCATTATTTATCTGCGGTAATGACGGTATAAGTCATAAAGTATACTAGAAGTAGAATTATATTTTCAATTTCAACTTTATTGAACATATTTACTGTCTGGATCAATAATCATTTGCTACATGTCAGGCAGCTTCATAATATGGACCATTGGCAATCATGGACCTTGAAAAAAAAAAAAATATATATATGTATATATATATATATGAGAGAGAGAAGAGGTTGTTTGTTTTTTTTTGTTTTTTTTCCTCTGACAACTATTATTTTAACTACCTTCACTAGAATTTATTTAAGCATAATCATATGAAAGTGCATTTATACATTTTCTTCGTTCTTGAGAATTAATAAAAATAGATTTATCATTGGAATGGTTGGCAAAACATTGGCAAATTTACCAATTGAGTCAAACTATTTAAAATGGTAAATAAGGATTTCCTTATAGTTGGTTCACATATTTTAATAATTTATTAATGTTTCAAAATTTATGAATAAAAAATTGTTTTCATATTTATTTCTTTATAAATTTGTAAATGATAAATATTGCATTAGTTTTAATTGTATTAGTTTTTAGAACGTTGTAAAGATAAAATTATTCTTGTAAATAAACAATCTAATAAATAGTGTTTAATATTTTCATTGTAAATTCTCAAAGAACAAGGAAAAAATGTATAAATTCACTTACATACTTTTAATTATCACTTTCTAAAATGATAAACATTGCTGAGGAGTGAAGTTAGTTAAAAGAATAGCAGTGTTGAAGGAAAATCCATCCTTTTGACACTTTTTTTTTCACCGGCATGAAGATCCAAGTAAACCTGGCTTTTGCAATGCAATCAAGCTGCCTATGATCAATTGAGCCTGGCTTCTAATACAGCCATACTTGTGCCCTCCGATACAACTGGGGAATGTAGCATAGGTTGAAAGCAGTTTTTAAATCATGTTAACAATCTAGTACAATATCTACCATAACTGTTCCTCGTACAGGAACAGATCACAGCCATTTATAAATACAGTGAAACAGAAATTCATTGCAGAATAAAAAAAATTTAAGCCAGACGAGTTGGAAATTATGGTTGAAAAAAAAAAAAAAATAAATAAATAAATACAAGATCTGCAATTTGTATCTTCTACCACCCCATCATATCAGTTCAGTAATTTACCAATTTAAATGCCAGTGTGATGCTGACTATATCGGTAGAACAAGTCGAAAATTAGAGGTAAAAATCACTCAATAAATACCAGCCAACATTCACAAGAACATGTTGGACAATTTGCATATTTTTATGAATATAGCTGGTTCTAAACAACTTGCAATGCTTCCAATCTTATAACCAAGATGTTCACAGTACTGAAGAAAGAAAGTTAACTCAAAAATTCCTTTGAAGGTGTTGGAATCTATATTAAGTCCTACCAGCCATATCTGTGCAAATACAGAGTGGTTGTTAAACTTAAATTTAATTATCCTTTAATTGTTATATATTTATCATATAACATCTGGTCTTTAGGGTCCATTTTAATCGTTGTACACATTTCTTGTCCTCAATTGAGCTCTGATGAGGGAAGACCAATAAACCAGTTAAGCTGCTTTTTATTTCGATATCACCACTTTACATTTAAATTTTTTTTTCTGTTATCCATCTTTTTGCTTTAACATGTCTGTTTTTGTTGCTATTATTAAATTTTGTACTTCTAAAATATTTAAATAGTTTCAGGTCAAGTACACTGGACTGTTAAATATTTTTAAACTCTGAGGTAAGATTCAGGCTACTTGTTTCAACCAGTTATTTTTAAACTTTATATGGGGAAAAAAAAAAAAAAAATTACCCCTCTTCCTGTTTCGTATTTTTTTATAACAATCTAAATTTAAAATTTCATAATCGATAGATTAAGGGTTTTTGTTTTTTTTTACTTGTCAATATGTTTTAAACGATTTTATTAATTATATTTATTTGTACTCTCGGTTTAACTCGCTGTAATTTATTTATTTTAATCGTAAATGAGATTTTTTTAGTCCTTTTATGGCCGAATTTTCTTTTATTTTTGTAAATAGCAATATATTACATGTAAAAATGAATCTTGATGAGATGTGGGTAAAAACGGAAAACATAATTACCTTCTAAGTATCCGATGAAAGGGTGTCCACTTAAAAAAAGGAAAAGGAAAAATTCCCCGCAAACAACTTAAATAGAGCACACACCATTGTGATTGGCTATTGGTCAACCTACAATCAAATGCGTGATAACGGGGTATATTATAGAAGTCAGTGTCTGCAAGCATTTTTTAGAGGGCGTATCAGAGTCCGATCAGCTCTGATGGGGTCAACTTGGTGAGTGCAGTATGATGTTTGAAAGACCCGAAACTGCCCAATGATCCAAATCAGAACATCACTGACGACGCCCTCTAGCACTAAAGAGCGTATATTCAAAGCAGTGGAGAATCAAGTGTGTCCGATATATTAGTTTTCATATTGCTCAGGCAAAGATTAATCATTGTAATACTTTTAAATGTGCCTTTACCAGTGTGTGTCTTATTTTGACAATAATGCTTTGCATGTTATCTTGCAACTATTGACGTGTGTGGGTATGGTACATTATTAATCATCAAATTTTTAAGACGCAAAAGGTTTGGCAATGTATCTAACAATGTGATTGTTCTCAATTTATCGAAACATCAATTGTCTACCACTGAACTATATGCACTATCTTATGCTTTGGAATTCTATATTCCTACACTGTTTCTTAAAAGAGGATATTTTTGCAGAGTTTGAAATGTTTTACACTCAAATATTCAAACTTTCCCCTATTTCTTCAGATAAGTTCAGCTCAATGAAGACCGTGCTTAACAGTTCAGCTCACAAATATGCTGGCTCCCCAGTTGATTATTCAGAATTCGAATGGTGGTGTGAATACTTGTGTGTGGTTAATTTATTACACTAATAAATCTTGTGAGATGCAGAGCCTAGAAGCCATCACGACTTGCCACTGATTTTGATGGGCAGGACACTTTGCCCAAATGCCTACCCAAACAAATCCCCTCCTCAGAGTTTGCATCTGGCAAGAGACCACATGGAGCCCCACGTCACCAAATCGGGGATCAGCTGAAAAACACCTTGCTGGGACAGAAATCGATCCTTTGAAAAAAATAAGATCCTTTGAAAACAACCAGAAGACAAATAGAAGAGACAAAGTTAGCCCAAAGTCAGAGTTCTCTGTCTCCTGAACTCTCCTAACCTACCATGTGGTGGCTGTGGATGTCTCTTCAGATCCAACATAGGACTCATTTCACACAGAATGAAATGTCGATGAGCACCCCGTTGTTTTTCCTCTGCTCCTTTTGCCTTCAATCTGTCCTGTGAGTATCAAATTTTCCAAGCCCTCTTTCAACATTAAATTTCAACTGCCTCTTCCTGATGTTAAGTATAAGTTTTGTTTTTGCTTCCATCTCCTTTAAAACTTTGACATTGCTCAGCATGTTTGGTCCCTCCTACCTTCAGCATCCTTCCATAGAAACCATATTTCTGCTGCTTCAAGTCTCTTCTTCATCTGTGAAGAGATTGTCCAGCACTCACTGCCATATACACCCATGTGCAAATTAATTGAAACAAAACGAATAATTCCATTATTATTTACTTTTTTTCATATTTTTACAATGAAACATGGCCCAGTGCACATGTTAGCACTTCGTATGTCTATTCCATGAAGTCGTTCCTTGCAGGTTGACCACAGATTCTTAATTGGATTTAAATCAGGCCAGTCTATAGTACTTTGATTTGCTCACTGGTAAGGCTTGCCAGTGTGTTCATGCAGCTTTACAATTTTCATACGCTTCCTTGGAGTAACATCCGTCGCAGACAATGGCTGTAGGACAACTAATTGACAGTTGAGACAATAGTGTCTGGGCGTGATGAAAATCTGATGCAATCATGGATGATGCAATATTTTTCAAGGCCAAACAAATTTCATCATGCACCCTGAAAATAGATTCATATTACTGCCCACCACTGCAAATGACCTAATCTGAGGAAAAAATAGAAATCGATTACACCCTGTCACTCCAGTGGGTCTAAAACTGACAGAATTGTGTAAGAAAGGAAACTAAAGCAGTTGTTTCAATTAATTTGCACAAGGGGGCAGGAGGACTGATATTGTCTAACAGTTCAGTACTCTTTTTTTTGTTTCTAAAGAAATTTTTCTAATTTAGTTAAAATTAAAGTCGTTCCAGAGAATATTTATGAAGCTATTAGGCCTGTGGTTTCCATATGACCATAATTATATGGTCTACACAAAACTCAATGTTCCCTTGCATCCAACTTTATCTATCGTGGAGTATCTACGGTACATTACTAGTTGGTAAAGTGGTTGGTTGCACTGTTGCAGTCAGTGCTGTAAGTTATACAATTGTGTCAAGGACTCTTCACCTTTGCCAATTAGATACAGAACTATCCTTTCAGTTCTGATGGTAAATTTATGTGCTCATTCAACATCAGTAGTCTATTTATCTGCATACCATTACAGCAGACCATTTGAACTGTTCTCTACTTAAATTCCTGAAGTCATCTACATGGAATTGATGAAGTTTGCCTTCATGTCTGGAATTCAGCTTCACTAAGATAGCTGGTCACACGCATTTGAGGATACCTGTCTACTAGAGCAGCCAGCCAATCCCTATTGCAGATGCTTGCTCAGGCACATTTGTGTTTGTTCAACACCTACAGAGCCCACCTGTAGTCTATACTGCAACTATGCTGAGCAGACCTTAGTTACAGTTTCTGGGAAAGAGTGTGTTATCTAATGTGATCAACAATCTGAACAAGGCCAGCATGCTAAAACCCTCGGTCAGTCACGATGACTCGTATCTTTGTGCTAGCACAGATATCGATGGCCTCCAAGGCTTCCGTCTACCCAATTTCATTCAAAAGGCTTGGGTCAACTTGTGGTACAGTTTTCAGGCACTTTCCAAAAGGTGCCGCAGAATGGGATTGAGCCAGTCTGATAACATCCGAAAGTCTCCTTCCTCAAAAATCAGAATGCAAACGTTCTAACCACTCAGCCACATACTGATAATGTACAGGCAAATAGATTGAATAGCTATGGGTGGTCCTTTGGGGGTTGACATGACAAATATCTTTGTGTGGGTTTTTTTTTAAGCATTTCACCCCAAGCACGGTGGGAGTATCACTAGCACGCAAGGGGTTACAGAGAGTGAGAGCAAGAGTAAAGTGGGTGTTTAAGGAAAGGATATAGAGAAGGACAGGGTTCAGGATCAAAGCATCAGAAGATGTCAATTGGCATTACATTTGAAGATTATAGCTATCAGGGAAACAAGTAAGAGGAAGGGAGTTCCACTTGCGAAGTGCAAGAGAAACTGTTGGAGTAGAAGAGGCAGTTATATTTAACTGTTTTGACAGTGAAAGGGTGGGACCAAGATGCTAACCTAGTGGCACGTTTAAATTCATGCAGTTGTAGTATCAGTGAAAGTAGCACATCAGCGCAGTTGACATCTACATCATATCATCTTATATAGAGCATATCTGGGTGAATGTGTGGATGTTGTTGATGGTCAATTCTGGGCATTTGGCCGCTGGGATATTTGATGCATCTGTGTGGGCTGAAGAGAAATGGACAGATTATGACCAAAGAAAACTTGGAGACTCTAAATACCATGGAAGAAGCAAAACTGAAAGGAAATGAAGATACATCATCAAGGGACCATCCATCATCTTCATATTGTTAAAATTCCAGCCTTGGATGAAATCATGCCAACACCGCACGGACGGATTTATGAAGTCTTTGTGATTGAGATGTCAGCAAATTTGGTTGTCTGTTCTTTTCGTTGTTACAGAAAATTAAAAGTTTCTCGAGAGCTCCTCTCTGTGGCTGCTCGGTCTCATGCTGTCCACTGACCTGAGACGGAATAAATACATCGAGTCAATTGCTTCATCCACCGCAAGGAAAGTTTGCTCCCTGTGCCGGGCCAGAAAATTTTTCTCCCCGGAATTGATCCTCCAAATCTATAAATCAACCATTCGCCCTTGCATGGAGTATTGCTGCCATATATGGTCTGGGGCCCCTGCTGTTTGCCTCAGGGTTCTTGATAAGATCCAGAGACGGATATGCAATGTAATTGGCCCTGATCTGTCATCTCATCTGCAGTCGCTCTCTCACAGATGCGCCGTTGCCTCGCTCTGTCTTTTTTACAAATACTTTCATGGTAATTGCTCCAATGAGCTGCTTTCGCTGGTTCCCAGGCCTCATGAATTTAAGCGTCCTACGAGGCTGGCATCCCGTTCCCACCCCTACACCATTGAAACTATTAGATGTAGACGTCTCTTCTACTCCAATAGCTTCATGTCTTGCACATCTCGCCTGTGGAATTCCCTTCCTTATTCCTGTTTCCCTGACAAATACAATCTCCAATTATTTAAGTTTAACGTCAATCGACATTTCCAGTTGCCTTGATCTATCCACTTCCCTTCTCCATATCCTTTCCCCTTTCATTCCTATCTGTTCTCGCTCCAAATCTTCTGTAAACCCCCGGCCTTGATCGATCCACTATCTTTCTCCACATCCTCTCCTTTACCACTCCTATCTGCTCTTCCTCCAAACCTTCTGTAACCCCTTGCGTGCTAGTGGCTTCCAGCCTTGCTTGGGGTGAAAAGCTTAAAAATAAAATAAAATAAAAATAAAGAGGTGTGTTTGAGGAAAGGATAAAGAGAAGGCAACATTAAGGCATCTGAAAATGTCGATTGACATTGCATTTAAATTTTTGAAGATAAGAGGAAGGAAGTTCCACTGTCGGGAAGTGCGAGAGAAGAAGCTGTCGGCGTAGAAGAGGCAGTTACACTTAACTGTTTCGACAGTGAAAGGTTCGGACCGAGATGCTAACCTTGTAGCACACTTAAATTCATGCAGAAGGGGCACCAGTGAAAGTAGCTTGTCAGAGCAGTTACCATGAAAATATTTCTAGAAAAGACTTTATCCAATTATTATTTTAGATATGTCAATGACACTGTTTCTTTCAATTTTTGGAATGAAGAGTTATTTATGCATAGACTAATTTCCCTAACTTTATTACAGTTAAATCTGTGGAGAGCCATGATTGCATATATCCTGAAGGATGCAGGGTGTCATAACTCACATTTCTGTGAATTACTATACTATCTTAAGAATGATAGTGGAATGGTTTCACATTGCCTTTTACTAATTCAGATTAGCTACCACCAAAGGCTAGACAGTCCAGTCTACATTACTATTTAACATCTAGCTAGGGGATTCATGCCTTTCCCCATGCATATCAGTATGAAAGTGAAAGTATCTGATTTGTTAATTTTATATCAATCTCTTTCAGAATTTAGCTTAATATTTTTAAGCTTGTGAAATTGCATGAAAGTGAATTTAGCAGGTTAGGTTGGAATTTGAACTCCAATAACCAATACGGTGCCAGCATTGAGTAGTTCTCGGTACTGCTTATTTCTTTTTCCTTTCCGCAACTGACAAGAGTGACTTTCAGATCTGACCATTAAATTGATCGATTCGTTTTCTATAGCTTATCAACTGTTTACAGGTTATTACTAGAATTTTTTTAAGATAATAGTTTAGTGATACATGTCTTACTAATTAACCCATAGCTGGGAGGAGAAGAAATGGATTCATGCCTTTCCCCAAAGATATTTGTGCACAAGTGAATATAACAAACCCAACTGCAATTGAAACTTGGCTCTTCAATTAACAATTCTGAACCGTTATTGATTACACCAGTGTTTGCCAAAATGGGCCAGGGGAAATTTCAGGTGGGCCACAGAAATTTTTATAATTGAATATATTTCTATATAAAATGGAATTTTTTTTTTTTTTTAAATATAATAATTTCACGGGCAACAAAAAAATTCTGGGTTCAAAGTCGGCCATGAGTTAAAAAAAGTTGGGAACCACTGCATTACATCACTCGCACATCCAAGCTTGATGTTGCTTAACTTGGTGATTGTGCAGGAACTGCCATTTCAATATGAAGTAAGCCTGGTCATTAAAGCTATGCTTTCAAGCAAGAAAACATTTCCGCAAGACATAAATTTCCATATAGTATATGCTATTAGATTGTTTTGAAAATAATGTCCAATTTTAGAATCAACTTTTATTCCTGAATTAAGGTATTTAAACAGCGTTTAGATCAGTCAAAATAAGAACCCTAAACATCTATAAATTTCTGCCATCGAATTACAATGTTATTAATGCATTTACAATAAAACTAATGGTTTGGATGCCAAAAAATCTTTAAATGCAGTTCCTGCATTTTCTCTGCAACAGAAAGTCTTTTGACTTAAAAAAATTGGTACTCAGTGAGCAATATGGTGGATGTGGCAAAGTCTTATATCCTAAGTAAGTGAGCTTCTGTAGTGTCATCCTGGCAACATGCAGCCAAGCATTGTTGTGAATCAGAATTGGACCTTGTTGATTAACCTGTGCCGATTGCATTTTGCTTAACTGAATGTGCATTTCATCCAGTTACTGGTAGTAAACTTTGGCAGTGATGCTCTGGTTAGATTCCAGAAACATATAATGGATAATACCAATAGTGGACCACCAGAAAGTCACCATAATCTTCTAGCAGTTTTGATTGTTTAGGTCTTTCATCATAATGAAGCCATTGAGCTGATTGTTTACAATTGTCAAGAAATGGATCATTCGAATTATGAAGATTCAACATTGAAAACTTTTCAAAACAAACTCTCTGACTTTCACAGAGTTCCTGTGAAGCCCATTTATCGAGTTTCTTCACCTTGCCAATTCTCTTGAGATGGTCCAATATTGTTGAAATGATACGCATTATCGGAGACATTTCTGACACTTTGATGCATGCTTTGTGCAACTAGTGTTTCCAGATGTTGCTTATCAATTGCCAGATTGATCTCCAAGACTCGTATCACCACTGAGGAACTTCAGAAACCAGCACTGCTCTGTCCAATCACAAGTGAATCCTTCACCCCATGCTCTGTTAATGTTGGCAACAGTTTACGAAGCATTATGACCAAGCTTGAACTCCTGCAAAAACTATTCGTTTTATGTTCAAGATGAGGGGGAACTATAATGTTTTAAGCTAAATCCTGAAAAAGATTGATATAAAATTAACAAATCAGACACTTTAATCATTAGGAAGGAGTAATGTACTTTTTGTACAACTATTATAGCAATGTCACTTATTGGTTAGAATGTTCACATGCTGACCATGAGACCCGGGTTTGAATCTCACCATGTCAGGAAGGAGACTTCCTGATGCCATCGGACTGGAGGGCTCAATCCCAGCATGCAGCACCTTTGGAAAGTACCTGAAAACCATACCACGGGTTGACCCAAGCCTTGTGAGTGAAATTGGGTCGATGTAACTATGGTGGGGGGGTACATCGATAGCTGTGCTAGAATGAAGTCACAATCATCATGGCCTAGGGTCAAATTGTTGATCACACTAACTTGGTGATTGTGCAGTTTATTGTAAAATAACTTAGACTATTAAATTGTTTATTGGAATGGTTGGTAAAACGTTGGTTAATTGACAAATGATTTGAACTTTATAAAATGGTAAATAAGGATTTCACAGAAAGAGTAAGTATGGTCTGCTCAGCATAGTTGCAGTATAAACCAAAGGTTGGCTCTGTGGGTGTTGAATAAACACAAATGCACCTGAGCAAGCGTCTGCAATAGGGATTGGCTAGCCGCCCCGGTAGACGGGTATCCTCGAATACGAGTGGCCAGCTATACATTATAGTAACATATTAGAACACAAAAGGTCTATTCTAAAACCGGACATTATTTTCCAAACAACCTAAAACTTTTATTATCTTCTTCCTCCTCCTCCTTTTCTGCGCCATACCCCCCCCCCCCCGCTTCAAGACACGTGCAATCATGACCCCACAAGTTCCTGTCCTTTGTCAATGTTTGTCTTTTTACTATTTATACATTTGCTTTATTCTTGAAAACTGACAACAAAAATAACTTAGACTATTAAATTGTTTATTGGAATGGTTGGTAAAACGTCGGTTAATTGACAAATGATTTGAACTTTATAAAATGGTAAATAAGGATTTCCTTACAGTTGGTTCACATATGTTAATAATTAAGTAAATGTTTATAAATTTATGAATAAATATGGTTTCCATATTTATTTCCTTATAAATTGATATATTTTGTATGAGTTTTTAGAACGTGGTAAATATAAAATTATTCTTGTAAATAAACAATCTGTGTATGATGTTTGTTGTCAATTCTCAAGAACAAAAAAAAAATGTATAAATTCACTTTCATGTGTTTAGGTTTTATTACAATTATAATCATCGCTTTTTAAAAAGTGTAAACATTGCCGAAGAGTAGTTAAAATAAAAGTTGTGTCAGGGGAAAAACTGTCCATTTGTCTATTTGACACTCCAGGTTTTTTTTTTGTGGGCACAAAAGTTCATGTTTGCTATAAATTTTTCTTTTGATATTTGTTATCTTAAGTACTTGATCTATAGTAATATAAAAAAAAAAAAATTTTTGTCGCAGTGCTGATTATTACACAGCGCCACGAAATTTTGACAGATATTTGTTAAGATGTTTAATAAGGATACGTTTCATTTCCCCATTGTTGGCACAGTTCAAACTGTGACATATTACATAACTTTTATAAATGACTGAATAGATGTACTTATATTTACTGAGCATAAAGACAAGACAAACAGATTTCACTAATGCATAAATGTGCAGGTTCTATAACAGCTAGAATTACTTCATGTATAGGTAAAATAGTAGAGCAGACCGAGACCATCACCCTTGAGAGGGTCATAACACAACAGGACTCTGTTGTCATTAAACCACACATGAAGTGAGCGCTTTATCAGAGTGAGAAATGTAAGTAGCAGTAAAATTTACGGAGGATTTCTACTTCATAAGTAATGCTAAGAAGATTTTGAAACTTGGTTGATCTGTTCTCTCCAAGTTGCCATATTCACCTGACCGTGCACCTGATTATTACCATTATCAGTTGCTGTAAAATGTGTTGATGGTGCTGTAATGGAACGTCCCACACTCCCTATTGCCTATGTGGACTGACTATATCAGCAGCTATATATCGTGAGCACAGGATATACCTGGGGGCTTGCTTTGCGAATTACTAGCCTGCCACCCGATTCCCTGTCTTTCAGTAGTGTATTCTCTTTTACAATAAACCAGTCTTTCATCTACGCACATGTTGCTGCTCCTTTCTTTTTCCTAATACCTATGAGAATTAAACTATTTAATATCTTTCAAATTAGAAAGTAAAATTAAAATGTTTTTGTGCCAAATCATATTCCTGAAAACATCTGTATGATGTCTATATAAAAGATATTTGTTAGAAAAGAAAGATTCATTTCATGCCTTTCAAGACGTTCATACTGTGTACCCCCATACAAATCAACTTGGTGAAATTTTAGTTATTCATCAAGATAAATAACTTTTATTTCCTATTCAGTCACATTTTATTCTTTCCCAGCATATATATATATATATATATATATATAGTGAACATTGAAGTCAACACTCAGCTTCTGAGTGTTATCAATTGCAGGCAGATGACCTCTACCAGCTTGATCTCCAAGACTCGTATCACCACTGAGGAACTTCAGAAACCAGCACTGCTCTGTCCAATCACAAGTGAATCCTTCACCCCATGCTCTGTTAATGTTGGCAACAGTTTACGAAGCATTATGACCAAGCTTGAACTCCTGCAAAAACTATGTTCAATGTTTACTTTTATATTTACATACGCTCTATCTCTGATATTGAGCACTTTATCCCATAAATATACCACACCTTAAAACTATATGTGTGTGTGTGTGTTTTTAATACAAAGAAAATTTGTCACTTAGCCGATGTTATATTCACCTCGGCTTCAGTGTTTTGTAGACAAACCTTTTTGTAATTGTTCAATCCACTCTTTAAGAGGTTTCAGCAATTTAGTGCTGCTTTTTTTTATTATCTTTATACTAAATTCAATGTAATTAATTTAGGTGATAGTTGGGATGCTTTTATTACAGATATTAGGTTGATATTTTACCTCTCGTGTGTGTGTGTGTGTGTGTGTTGAAAAACAGTGTGATTTCTGATCTTCAGCATGGCTGTTCATTTTCAAGCATGGCCGTCACCTCAGGCCCATTTGTGTTTCTTCAATAGCTAGCGTCTACCAGTTGTTTATACTGTAATGATGTAACCTTAGTTACTATTTAAGTATGTGACCCATACAGTTGTGAATTCAAAGTTGTTCTCCTATACTGATTACCAACTATGGTTATAGCCAGAATCTTGTATAAAAGATGGATTGCTGACCAAATAAACACACACATGATATATATATATATATATATATCATGTGTGTGTTTTGTAAAACACACACACACACACACATATATATCTCCTACACACACACACATATGTGTGTGTGTGTGTGTGTGTGTGTGTAGGAGATGTGTGTGTGTGTGTGAATGAGATGTGTGTGTGTGTGTGTGTGAAGGAGATGTGTGTGTGTGTGTGAAGGAGATGTGTGTGTGTGTGTGTGTGTGAATGAGATGTGTGTGTGTGTGTGTGTGAATGAGGTGTGTGTGTGTGTGTGTGAATGAGATGTGTGTGTGTGTGTGTGTGAATGAGATGTGTGTGTGTGTGAATGAGATGTGTGTGTGTGTGAATGAGATGTGTGTGTGTGTGAATGAGATGTGTGTGTGTGTGTGTGTGAATGAGGTGTGTGTGTGTGTGAATGAGGTGTGTGTGTGTGTGAATGAGATGTGTGTGTGTGTGTGTGTGTGTGTGAATGAGATGTGTGTGAATGAGATGTGTGTGTGTGAATGAGATGTGTGTGTGTGTGTGTGAATGAGATGTGTGTGTGTGTGTGTGTGAATGAGATGTGTGTGTGTGTGTGTGAATGAGATATGTGTGTGTGTGTGTGTGAATGAGATATGTGTGTGTGTGTGTGTGAATGAGATATGTGTGTGTGTGTGTGTGAATGAGATATGTGTGTGTGTGTGTGTGAATGAGATATGTGTGTGTGTGTGTGAATGAGATATGTGTGTGTGTGTGTGAATGAGATATGTGTGTGTGTGTGTGTGTGAATGAGATATGTGTGTGTGTGTGTGTGTGAATGAGATATGTGTGTGTGTGTGAATGAGATATGTGTGTGTGTGTGAATGAGATATGTGTGTGTGTGTGTGTGAATGAGATATGTGTGTGTGTGTGTGAATGAGATATGTGTGTGTGTGTGAATGAGATATGTGTGTGTATATATAAGATGTGTGTGTGTGTGTGTGTGTGTGTGTGTGTGTGTATAGGATACAGTTTCGATTCCTGTCGGAGGATGCATATTTTCTATGACAATTCCTCAGACATTCAGGCCAGTAAATGTTGTTTATTCTGTTTATTATAAACAGAGCATTTACTTAAATATTTCTATCCATAAAAAAATGTATAAACATAACAATGTCTTAAAATAATTGTTGGACTTTGTCCATTTCATAATATATATATATATATATATATATATATATATATTCATTCTGGGAAAGCCTCCATTAAACTCCTTTTTACTGGAGATATTGTCTGCATTGAGACACACACACAAATTCAATTTTGGAAGGACATTTCCCAAGCCATTAAGAGTTTCTGGGGAGTCAGTCATTGAGCTGCATAGAATGTTCTGGGAAAAGCCTCAATTAAAGGTTTGTTGTTTATATCATGGCATTGAGTGTCATCCAAAGCCATGATGTTGTGCCAACTGTGTATTCAACTGGACAATGTTCGAAGTCAAAACTTCATAGGAAGCAGCAACAAAAACAACTGTTTCACAAAGCACATCCACCCAAGTGCAAGTTACACAATCTCGTGAGTTGACGATTTATATTGGTGGAGGAGAACTGTTTTCTACTAAGTTCCATAATTCTTGCAAATCAAGTGACGGTTGGTCACCAAATGGAGTCAATTCATTGCAGCTTCTTTGACTTCACAATCACACATTTTCACCAAGGACATAATCATTTGAGTTGACATTTTGTGTGGATGAAAATTCCCTTCTACATTATTCTACAATTCCACAATTCTTGTCGGCGAAATAAAGCTTGATCACCAAATTGAATTGTCCACATTGTTGACTTCAGTCTGGATCCCTCAATGCAGACAATGTGTGCACATATCCTATCAAATGGAGTTTAATGGAGGATTTGCCAGTATATATATTTTTTTTTACATATGGACAAAAACAACTTACTCACTACAAAGATGCATTCTTGTTTTAATGATGCTGCATCTCGACTGGTGAGAAACAAAAATGGTTACCACCAGTCCAGATGCAGCTGCATTGAAACAAGAATGCATCTTTGTAGAAAATTGTTTTTACCCATATGTAATAATTATTGCTCTACACTTGGTATCGAGCCCTCTTTTGAATTAATGCTGTGAACATTTGAATTTATATTATTTTCATTCTCATTGCATTTGAATGGATATATATATATATATATATACATACACACACACATTTAGGCAGCAATCCTTCTTTCATGTACATTTCAGTGAATACAACAGACAAGTTTTTTTTATACAATTTCTCATGCGATCTAATAATTTTTTTCTTTTTAGATAAAATTACATAAAAAAAAACGACAGTTTTTATATAATTTATCATCTGAAAAGAAAAACTTATTAAATCGCATGAGAAATTGTATAAAAAAAACTAAATAAAAGCACCTTGTCTGTCGTATTCAATTAAATTTGCATATATATATATATATATATATATAATCTTATAAATAAGTACTTATACTCATTTGGAAAAGCTTAGGTGTTTTGGCTTATAAATGAACAAACCAATACCCAAGGAAAAATAAGG
The DNA here is from genome assembly GCA_964036315.1 of Acanthosepion esculentum. Lineage (NCBI taxonomy): Eukaryota > Metazoa > Mollusca > Cephalopoda > Sepiida > Sepiidae > Acanthosepion > Acanthosepion esculentum. Next base: position 13,833,816 of record OZ038496.1, on the reverse strand, counting down.
AATAAGAAAAAAGAAAGAACTAAGAACATGTAATTCAGGCGAAAACAATCGTCCAGAATCCAAGCTCAGAGCCCAAAAGAAAAAAACCTCCAACACGAGTAAAACATATTATATACACAATTAGTTTTTAATTATGCTATATTTATGAGTTAAGGTGCTCAATAACAGAGATAGAGCATATGTAAATATAAAAATAACCCAGAGGCAACAGTCTGTTTCAAAGGATTGTGTATGTGTATATATATATATATATATATATAATGAGCAGTGCCAAAAGAGAAAAAAAAAAAGAATTGGGAGAGAGTGTAAGGGCACAAGAAAATGATGAAAAGGAGAAAAAAAAAAATCATGGCATTTGGCATATATAGGGGCGCGCGCACACACACACAAATAGAGAAACAAAGTTAACCTAACACCAATAATAAGAGCATCTCAACTCACACATAAATTAATATCAAGCACACTATAAAGACAATGAAAAATGAGAAAACAGCAGAGAGAGATGGATTCATATCTTTCCCAAGGGTATTAATGAAAGACTGGATATAACAATCTCAAGCAGAATTTGAACTCGGTTAGCTGACTTTTATTCCAAGCCTCTAGCTATTATACCATCTGCACATCCTACAAGTGCGACTGCTTCTGTGTAACCTATTACCTACACATTTTGCAACTACCTACATAAAAAGAAAAGACCAAGTATCAGGTTTTGCATTTGTGAGCATGCAAAAAATAGTCCAAAGGAGATCTATATTCTGATCAAATTTCATTCACAAAGTTAATCCTGCTGACAGCATAAGGTAGAGAAAAAAGAAAAAAATACTTACATAGTCCCAATGTCTTCCTTGGTCTACTCTGTTGCGCCAACGTTTGACCAAAAGGACACATGCATTGCAAATATCACCCGATCGGTTGGTAACATGGAAGCATTCTTGAAAATCTCGTTCATAACGAATGCTGCTTGTGAAACGAGAACTGGAGGATTTTACACGGCAGATGCAACAACCTGTTTGACTACGATACATTCTGTGCCTGTTTGTGGACATAATTGTGTAGTCAGACGGATAAGAAAAAGATCTGTAGATACAAAAAAGAAAAGGAAAAATATTTTATTGAAAAGTTTGAAACAAAATTTTTACAAACTTAAATTGTCAGAATTTCTGATAGATAAGGCATTGTTAATATTATACATTTATTCTTTCAGACAGGTTTCCTTCTATTTTAGCTGCTATAGCCTCCATTTTGATTCAAATAATGGAATTATTTTTCATTGTAAGTACCATCCAACCCCATTACCACAAAAATATAAAAACCAGGAATTGTGTTCATGTTTCGTCAAAAAATGTCATTTATGACAGGTAACTCTACAAGAGCTACTCGAACCATATAACCAGTGGTGGCATCCTAAATTTACAAGAACCAGTTCTATAAAGGCATGTTTTCTTTTTAATCTGAGAATGGAAACACATCATTTTATCACATGAATCAAGAATTAAACAATTTTGATAATAGAAAACATTTCTTTACTAATTTATTTCCAGATTGGAATTCTGTTCTCATCATATTTCTGTTCAGAAGTATGATGCTTTTTGACTCTAGTGTCATCAGCCGTATTAAGGTTTCTTAGCCACACTTGCACTGAATTGCTGTAAACCCAAAGATCTAGTAGAAAACCTATCAAATTTATGACTAGAAGATTTGGCACATTTTTTTTCACTAGGCGCACACACAACAGTAGCATGACTAACATTTTTACCTAGACCATTGGCTATTAATATATAAGATTATTTTTGGATAATCCAACAATGGATGGCACTACTGCATAACCCAATACTACCTGCCACATTGGTGACTTCCTTGGCCTACTGTTTTTTTCTAGTGAGACACCCAACAGGATTAAGAACAGTGCCTGTCAAAAGGCAGTCAAACATTGTTGAAGGGCCAATAACATTTAGCACAACGTGGTAAACTGGGCTTCATAGCTTATGTATGCAGACTGTGCTAATGACATGGCATTGCTGGCCAGAGGGCTTTTAAGAATAAAGTCAACAGTCAGAGAGGAGGGTTCATCTAATGGAGTCAAGGACACATGGCAGTGACTAAAGCAAAACTTCAAGTTAAATGTGTAGGGAAATTATCCCCAACAAAAATAAAATTTTTATTGTATATCACATCATTTTTTAAAAATATCACAATGCAGAAGCATCCCATAGGAACAAACACCCACTCACACAGACTGCCTACATGCAAACACATTTCACCCATGCATAGGAAGTTCTCAAGACAGCCAGTCAGATATAAAAACAGACATGTCTGAACAGCAGTTTTAAAAGCAGTCCTGATAGCAGTTTCAAACCAGATGGTCAGAAGTCACACACATGCTGCTCAATGAATTGAACAATAGTAGTGACCTCCAACACCCCCCCCCCCGATACCAAGTATTTAGAGTGAATTTAAAAAATTAAAAAATTTTCTCCATGCTTTTATTTTGGCTTTGATTTCAAGCTAATAGAGTTAATATTTAATATTAAATTTAATATTTCCAATAAGCAAAATACTTTGCTGTATTTCAAAAAATAATTTAAATTGAATGGAGGGAGGTTGTTTTTTTTCTTTTTTCTTTTTGCTAAAATGGCTGATTAGCACCCTTTTTTTTTTTTTTTTTTTTTTTTAGTCATCTTTGGAATTCTTTTTATTAAAAAAACTCTTCCAAAAATAAAATATACTTTCCTGAAACTTTATTTGGGGAATATTAACTGATTTAAAGTATAATTAATCTGATTTTAAACAAATATTATTTACTTTAAATTTAAAATAACACAGAAATGCATTTTTAAACCAAACAGTAGCTGTGTTTTTAACCAACAGTATTTGACAAGGTGATAACAGTTTTATTGTTGTTCTTTGGAGACTTTAGCTGTAAAACAATTTTTAAAAAATGACAAGATCGCCTTTTTATTTTACAAAAGTTTTATGTATTCAGTAATCTTAAAAATGTTGGAAAATATTCTCTGTAATCTAATTTTAGGAATGCTGACTTTAAATTTATCTGTCATCACTCTTATTTTCTGATTATGTGTATGGTCAGCCATAGTTTCAAAAATGGGCACGTTTATATACATAAAAAAACAATTCAAAATTCTTAAAATCTTGGTGTTCAATGGCTGAAATTAATGCAGAATTTTAAAGATGTAAAACTTAGTAAATTTTTCATAATTAAAAAAAAATTAAAACAATTCTTATAAAAATTCATTATTTATCTTAAGACAATAGTGCCCTTAATATATCTTATTTATCAAAGCAATTAAAAGCTTTTCTAATTAAATAATTAGATAGTTTTATTTCATTTTTTTTTATATGATTCAGAGCAGATTTTCTGCTAACGGTGTTTCTGTTTGACAAAAAAAAGATGATTACTAAAATTCTCCATGAATCCTGCTTCTAATATAAATATGAAGAGAGTGAAATTTTAATTTTTCAAAATTATGTAAGTGGGGATAACAGAAAATCTTGGTTAAAAAAAAAAAAAAAAAAAAAAAAAAATTGTAAACGTAAACCACTGATGTAAAAAAGAAAAGAAAAAAAAAGTTAAACAAAATTTTAACGAAAACTGAATATAAAAAACCCAACGAGAAATCGGAACTCGGCTCTCTGATTAACAATTCTGAGCCATTACATCACTTCCACATCCAAGCTTACAGCACCTGGTATTCCCAAATATTCACCCCATCTAAGTACTGACCAGGCTTGACATTGCTTAACTTTGGTGATCATATGAGAACTGGTACTTCCATATTATGTGGCTGTAAGCCTCTACTCCTGTTTAAAAAAACTGAGGAGGATTGTGAATTGGATGACAGGCAAACCTATCTACTCCTATTGAAGAGAAAAAATAAATAGTTATTGAATAAAATTTCAGAGTTCAGGTGGATACATTAGAAGGATAGGAATCGGAAAACCAATTCTCAATAGGAAACAAGGGATAAACCTTTACTCCTGCTCAAAAGACCAGAGAAGAGTGTGAACTGGATGATAGGCAAACTTATCTACTCCTATAGAGAGAGAGCCCAATATGTAAGCTACAAATTGGAAAGGTCAAAATCAAGCAAGTACAGAAATTACCTAGGAAGTGTGATGACAGACAATGGAAAATATGACACTGAAAAACACATTGCAATAGTAAAAGATGGCTTCCAAAAACTAAGCAAAGTATTAAGAAACAGGAAAATATTTTTAAAAAGTGCTGAACTGCTATGTAATATCAATTCTTCTAAATGGCAATGAATACTGGACAATTTCCCTACAGATGAAAAAGACTCGAGGCAACAGAGACATAGTTCTACAGAAGGATGATGAGAATAACATGCACAGAGCATGTAAGTAATGCAGAAAAGGACACTTGTATTTAGAATGAGAAAAAGGCAGATGAAATTTCTGGGACAGAGTGTTTGGAGAATTTGAAGTTTCATTGTGTGGGCGTTAGGGCTATGTTTAGGGAAAAGTTTAACCAGAACTGAGATTAGCTGAAAGCATATTTTTCAGAGTTACCTTTTTGTCCTTCCTACAGCAATAATGGTGTAGGTTATATTATGGAATATTAAAATAAAATAGAAAAACTATTTGTTAATCAAATATAGAGGAGATTTTTTTTAATTCTGTATATGCAGACAACTTTATGATAGTAGGAACAAACACAGAAAGATATACAGGTGTGGTAGAAATACCTCCCACATAATGGTAAAACATTAGTAGCAATGGTGTCTTTGGCTAGCTAATATCTTACCATTATGTGGGAGGTGTTTCTGCATAAAAAACAAAGGTTTTTATTTTTACAGAAATGCACCTCTCCAAGATGTAATCATTTCTTCAAAATTCCTTTTCATATTACTATTGATTAAGCTGTCCAGATCATGAATAATTCTAAATTTTAAGAGCCTTCTAGGCAAGACAAAAAAAAGTGGGGGGAGAAAAGAGGAAAGAAAAGAGGAAAGAAGAAAAGAAAGAGGAAAGAAAAGAGATGAAAAGGAAAAAAGGGATAAAAAGGAAAAAAGAAAACGATAAGGGTAAATAATAGTAATAAAAAGGTAAGAATTTTAATTCAGACTTCACAGCCATTTTAAAATTGTAGAGCATTGTATGTAAGTATTATTTTAATACAACACAAGAAAAAGGTAAGAATATCCTTTAAATATAGCTACCCACCCCTAAGAAAATAAAATAAAAATTGATAGCCAAGATTTAAAATGAATTTTTTTAAAAATTGAAAAATCTTTCTCAATGCTTTTATTTTAGTTTTAATTTGAAACTAATACGTTTCAAGATGCAAAATACTTTCCTGTATTTTAAACCAAATTTGGATTGAAATTATTTTGTTTTTTTAATTTAAAATTGGCCATATTTTCAAATCTGTCAACACTAATTCTTTTTATTTAAAAAAAAATCTTTCAAAAATAAAATAATTTTCTGAAACTTTATTTGAGGAAGATTAACTGATTTCAAGTTTAATCTGTATTAAAACAAATATTACTTACTTTTAATTTAAAATATCACAATAAATCATTTTTTTAATATGGAGGTGAGTGTTTTTATGAGGTGTTGACAGATAGCTTAATGTTTGGCATTTTTAAGTAAAGGGCACGTAACTGTAAAAATTACTTTAGTATAATGTAAAGATAGTTTTTACTTAATCCATACAAATTAATACAGAATTTTAAAAAGATTTAAAACTTTATAAATTATTATAATTAAAATTTAATAGAAAATGAAAACATTTTTTTAAAATTCATTATCCATTGAAAAGAAAAAAAAAAAGTTTTTCTTGAAACAATAGAGTTCATAATATATCTTATTCATAAAAGCAATTAAAAGTTTTTCTAATTAAATAAAGTCTTAGTTTTATTGCATTTTTTATTTTACGATTCAGGGAAAGATTTTATGTAACTGGGGTCTTGTTTTACAAAAAAAGATTGATGATTTAAATTTTCCAAGGTGTTCTAACATTATACTCTACAAAAATGAATGTCTCAAAATTTCATAAAATTAAATAAGTGAGGGTAACATGTAAAAAAAAAAAAATTTCTAAAATAATTTCATTTATTTGTGGAATAAGTCCTGAAAATTTCATTAAAATCTGGCAATTATCTGATCTTTGCAAGAATTTCCAAATCAATGTGTTTTTCACAAGAAAAAAAAAAAAACCTCCAAAAAAAAACTCAGTTTTCTCATTAGTTTGGAGGTACCTAATTGACTTCTTTTAGTTTAATTAGAAATTATTTGAATTAATTACAATTTACATAGAAAACTAAAAACCGTGTCTTCAAATTTAGAAAAAAAAAATTATATTCATGATTTTGAATGCTTAGTTAATCATATATAAAAAAATTCTGAAAAGGTGCTTTTCTTTTGAAACGCCAATAAAAAAAAAACAAACAAAAAACAACCACATTTTCTTATTTATAAATATAAAATACTACCGAAACCACAAATAGAAAACAGACAATTCTGGTCGGGAAAAGTAGCAGCGAAAGTAGCAGAAGTCCATTTGGAATGTTACCGGTAAAAATTTAGCAGTTCCTGCATGACTGATCGCACACAAAAGAGGCCATATGTCATCAAGTTCCAGTTATCAATTTATTTTGTATGCACGGTGCCACGAAATAAAAAAAGCAGGAATATTCAGTTTTACGTTCTCGTATCTCTCTCTAGTCTCTCTATATATAATAATTTATATCTGATTCCTTCATAAAATGACTTTTTTTATCCATTGATGACTAAACTTTTTTTAACACGCGTTTTTGCTGTTCATCTGTACTTGTCAGGAATGAAATCTTTTTTTCCGCATATAAGACTTAATTTATAGAAGTTTTAGGTTTCGAAGAGTTTTTTTTTTTTTTTTAATTATTTTGAAAATTTATGGCTACAACTATTTTTAGACAAATGATACAGCTCAATGGCAGTGACATAGATTGAAGCCAAGAAAAATTTATTAGTTTCATTCTCAGTTTCAGCAATAAGGGAGAAAGGGACTGAAGTCCTTTCTCCCTATCGTGGATGTTTTGGTGTTAAAAACGTATTGACCGATTAATGATTTTTTATTTTCTTAGACATCTTTTTATTTCACTTGGCGGCCTTTAGAATTTTTGCAGCTAAAAAGTTTTTGTTTTTTTTTAAATTACTCAACACCGAAAAATGTGACACTGAAATCCGAAGCCGAGTTGGAATGGTAAAAATATGCCGCTTGAAAAGGCAAAGTATTAAACTTAAAGGAACGGGAAAATTTTGTTAGAAACAAAGAAAAGGGTGTTGAACTGATAGTGTTGTTACTCACTGTTGTTATGTAATATCAATCGATCGATATGAGAACGAATGCTAGACAATTTCCTCACAAATGAAGGAAATACTTCTTGAGGCAACAGAACAATGCTGAGAATAAGACGGGAGTATGTTGGCAACGCGGAAGGGCATTTCAACTCTTTTTCTGATATTGCCTCTAAATCAGAAAAAGAGTTGAAATTTCTGGGACACATAAGGAAAGAAAGCGTGAAGAACTTGGCACTCACAGGTCAGTGATGGGCAGATGGAAACAGTGAGTATTAACCTACCCCAAAAAGAGTTTTTGAAAATAGACAGCAGAACAGAGAGTGACGATGATAGTGGGGACAAAAAACAATAAAAAAAACCAACAAAGCAAAAAACAAACAAACATTGCTAAGAAGAGCAACAAAGGAAAGGATAGGGAGTTATGAAGAGCCATGATCGCCCACGGCACGCAGAAAATCAACAGCGATTCTAGCGACCATCGAATTAAATCGGTGGAAGTCTTAAAGAATGAATCGAAAATTATGTGAATATATAAATTAACAATTAATAATCAAAATCGATCAGAAAAACAGTTTCAAATCTGGAAATATTTGATTTGAGAAGATTGAAAAAGTAAAATTACATTTTTAAGTCTGTTTTTAAAGGAAGTTAGTAAAAAAATTAAGTATTAATTAATTTATTAAAGTTACACAAATAAAAATACCTACGTAATTTTCTCCAGTTACCAAAATTTCTCAGAAGAAGAATCGAGTTCTCCTTCGTCTACTCTTTAACAAAAAAAAAAAAAAAAAAAAAAAAGCTAACCTGGCCATGTGGATTCCAAAACGATGACCCGCACGGACTAAGGAAGCAATTTTTATTTTTCACATATGTATGAGGGACCCCACAAACATTTAGGCACTGTCCGTATCATAAAATAAACAAATTAGTATGATAAGCCACTATTTTTGCCGCATGACATATTTCGAATTTAAAAATGCAATATCGACTAACCTTCTTTTTCTTTTTTTAAAAAAAAGCTATGTTTAAAATAAAATACTTTGCACTAAAGGGAAGGATCAGGAATTGTACTTAAAAGAAAAAAACGTAAAGAAAGCAATAAGACTGGATTGATAAACAGTGAGGCCAACAAAATGCCTTTAAATTTAAATACCTGCCACAACTTAGTAGCAGACGACATGACCACATGTAAGTTAGAGAGGGAAATATAATTGACATTGTAACAGAGTGAAAATTAAACACACGTACACCGTGCATTGTAGCATATTTAAAAATACGTGGTCTCCAGCCATTTTTGTGGTAGGAAAACTTCTAAAGACTGACACAGTTTCTAGGGAGATCCGTCTTCCAGGTAAACAGAGTTTTAGAGGGGTAACAAGAGTACGCCCTGAAGTCTGCGGTAAAGCCCCTTTTCACATGTACACGTTTGTGGAGCCCCCACATTATTAAACCGAACTGGTGTATCAAGGCTTCAGCAAGAAACGAGTGAAATGAAATTCGTATCTCAACGAAAAAGAAAAGAATTATGAACAAAAATAAAGTATATATAAAAAAAAAATCACTATCTTAAAAAAACAAAACAAAAAAAAAACACCTTTATCGAAGACAAATTTTTTTTTAACAAAACAAGGCACACAAAGATGGTCCGCATTACAAGACGAAATTGTTCTGCAGAGTGCCAACCAATCTCTGCGACAGCACCAAACACATGGCTTAACGAGATGCAGGTGGTTTTCTATTCTCTCCCTTCCTGATACACACACCTTCGCGTTTTAACCAATCAGAGAATGAGGATGAAGACAACATTTTTAGGGATCAACATCATTAATTTTTATAAGGTAATCATTAAAAGACTTCACATTCTTATTTAAGAAGACATTTTAGATTTAGTCATTACATTTTATCATGGACGAATCTATGTCTTGTCTGAGACGAATAGGGCGTCGTCTTTATACAAACGCTAAAAATAAATTAACACAGGTTTCTTGTGAATGTTATTTATTTTAATTTATTACAAAGTACACTATGATTATTAGTTTCAGTCTCTTACGGAATATTTTCTTCAGACAATAAACAGGTCGGTAATAATTGAGGTTAAATTTTTTGTAGATCTTTCAACGATGTTCATTTCATTTTTTTGTCATTTTTAATTTTATAATAATATCAATTTAAAAAGAAATATTTAGCCGGACCAAGTACGACACTAAAAAACTTTTAAACGGAAAAAGTAAAAAGTAAAAAGTGATAAATAAAATAAAAACTGAATCAGTTTTTTTTTTCTTTACACAAGAAACAAGAAGATTGACGTTTTTGTTAAAAAATATTTGACACTCAACTGAAACAAACAGAAATTGTTTAAAAAATAGTAAAAAGAAAAAAAAAACTAAGTAAATAAACATTTATTTTGAAAATAAAATTAAAACAAAAAATGTATAAAAATTATTTTAAGAGAAAAAATTCGCAAAATATGGCCTTCCTTTAAGCAATAATTCGACAGTAGTCACATAATCGTGGAAGTTCATTGAACATGCCATGTGCACAAAATGGCATGATCAATGAACTTACTTTATGCCATAAATGAAATTGAAATAAAAATGTCATAGCTTTAAATCACAAGTCATTTAATTCATTCATAACGATCTGCAGAATCTGATTCAAATAAATTTAAAAATCAACTTGCCTATTTTATAATATTGGACTATTTTTCTTTTTAAATTCTATATATACTCGATTTAAACTTTGGCTTTTAGCGAAGAAAAATAAAGCATCAATAAAAAAAAAAACAATGTCGATGAATCGAAATAAACAAGCCCCCCCCCCTCTCAAGCCTTAATTTCCGTTATTCAGAAATCGCTATGCATAAAAAATTAAAGAAAAATCATATCATTTCCAACGCAAAAAGTAGAAAGTGAAGGTGGGTTAAAAAAAAAAAAAAAAAAAGAAAGAAAAGAGAAAGGAAGGAAGGAAGGTGAAAGTATGTAAGCTATGAGAAAGGTAAGATTTGTAAGATGGGAAGAAGTGGTGGAGAAAGTAAACATTGAGAGACAAGGCAACCGGCAGTGTCGAACCAAATTCCAGCAGGTGCCTACCAGTGCTCCGAACATCTTTGCTTTCATTTCCTCCTATTCTTCAGTTAGCGTTTTACAGTACTCGTCTGCCCCCCCCCCTTTTCCAAACGAGAGAATATGCAACTGTCTGAGATAATGGTACCGGATTGAAAATATCACCAGCAACATCAATTTGCATTGCATCTCTTTAAAAAATAAAACTTGCTGCATTACCCGACCGTTTTTATTTATTTATTTTTTTAAATTGTGCTTTCTTTAACAAGTGTCTGCAAGAAGCAGACGAGTGATTTTAAATAAATTGCTTTCATTTTTTTTGTCATAGCAGCAATATGGTTTAGTTTTTGTATAAATAATAAAAAAAGAAGTGAAGTCATTTGCAGATAATTTAGCCTTTTCTTTAATGATCACACCTTTATCTTTTTGTACACGAATTCATTTTTTAAAGTTCCTTATTCTGATCGGGTAATTAAGCCGCTTCGGTTTAAAAATCTATCTATATTTAATTTTTAAAAATTTTCGATTTGAAACCAAACAAGTGTTCAAGCTATCGTTTTCCCAGAGTTTAATTAAACTCTGAAACACCAAAAAAAGGCTAGTCAATATTTATTTACACAAGAAGATCGAATCTAAAATCATCAGAAAATATAGTTTATTTTAAATTTCAAAAGGCACAAAAAGATTGGGTTTCAGATACCCGCGCCGGAAAAAAATTTGAAGCTTCAGGTTAATAACTAACGACATTTTTTAAAAGCCAGTACTTATTTTCACAAGTGCCTCTTTTAAAAGACAATGTGTGCGTGTTTAAAAAAAAAAGGCATGCAATTATTGCTGCTTCTTCCAGTGCTTTTAATCAAAGAACATGCTTCTTGTATTTAAGTGTTCATTAACGTTAACACAGAATACAGAGTAACGGAAGAAATTAAAACAGAATTTAAAAAGAGATACATATGTACTTTGTACACAGACCGGCTTAATTTTGAAAGCAGCATCCAGATTTTTAGTCAAGTACTGGACTGAGTGTGACACTTAAAGGAGGAGGAAGAACTAACAGTAGTAGTCTAAGAGGTTGGCGTCATCGTCAATAAGGGATACTTGGTTCCTTTTGCGTCTAGTAAAAGACAGCAATGGTTATCAAGGATCCGATAGAAGCAAGGTGGTCTGAACAAATACAAGACTGCAATTCCTGACAATGAAGAAAAAATGATTTAAAAAATGGTTAAGAAGTTCCTTTTTATACGGGAGCAGTTTTGACTTTTAAAAAGGCTTTTTAGTTTAATAATAAACATTTTAGTGATTTAGTCAGTGTGAAAACAACAGTTTTTATCAAGGTTTGCAACGATTAGATCACTTTTTACACCGTAAATTTTTATTTAAAAGTTATTTGTGTATATATACATTGTATATTTTTTGTGGTTGGAGAGCCTTCAATGTTTTTTTTTTTTTGACAAAGTAGTTCTAAAAACAAAAATTAGAAAGGCATTTAAATCGGAAAACGAGCAAAAAGATGTATATATGTAAATAAAACTAGCAATACACGTGTCCTCAGGTTAAAAACGGTTTAGGAATTAAAATTAATAACAATCATATAGCCATCTTGTAGGAAGATCGAATTGATAAGGGCTCACTGGTTGAAATCGATTCTTTAACTAACATGTCACTGGAAAATGATTCCTTCTTAAACTTACCTTGGTCAACGTGAGTGTTACACTGTTAATACATTAAAAACTAAAAGTTATTTTCTTTTTTTAAACAAAAACTGTAATATTAAAAGCGAAGTTTACTCACTGTGTGGCTTAAAAAAGGTGGCCGAAATAGAAAAGCAAAAAGAACATGATCCGAAACCAAAGGCAAGGAGTAAGGATTTTAACGTTAAATCAAGGAAACTGCTGCTGCTGTTGCTATTGGTAGTGAGCAAGAAGTCTTCTTAACTCATTATAATGATTTATGCAGAGGTCACTGGGTCAACTAAAAACACCCTTCTTCTCCCTCCTCTCTGCCATACGTATTTTTGCAAGTAGAAATTTTATTCGAAGTCAGTAATAACATTTAACCTATTCAGTAGTGCATGTGAGACAAAGGTTTTATTTTTGCTTATGAGCAAATTTCATGTACAAGAGACAGTAAAAAAGAGAAGAACTTTAGCAAACCCTAAAAATGAGAGAAAGTGCGTGTGTGCACAAGTTACAGGAACAAAGGAATTGTCTTTGTTTGGTTGTGAGAGTCGCGTATGTAGCTATCTCGTTAGGAAACAATTTTTTTCTTTGTCCCACATGGCTTTTAAACACAGTTATACCAGATAAAATAAAACATGTTATTAAATTACACTGTCTTTAAGTGGAATATAAGTTTTTTGGTTGGTGTTATCTACAAGCTTTGTCTGTGCTACTGTTGTTGTATGCGTACGTGCGTGCGTATGTTTTTAATTTACATTTTTTTTCCATTCTTATTTATTAATCACCACACCAAATTACGACAGGTCATTTATTTACGAGTGACAACATTCCTGGTGGAGTGTGGAGTGTATATTCAGAAAACGTTGGATACCCCCAAATTTAAAACTTTAACCTATCACGGAAGAAGAAGGATCCATCGATGAACTCAAACTGTCATTGTTAATGTTGTGTAACCCTTCTTCATGGTGAGGGAGAAGAAAAAACCTTGTCAGTCCTTTAGAACAGCTTTGTCACTCTCTAAAAACGGTTCAACACATTTTAAAAACTTGTTTCGAAATAAAAGAAACCGATTTAAAATTGTGTTTTTTAGTAATAGGCCAGATTCAGAAAAAAAAATACCCACAAGGGTTTCCTTTCTTGTTTGCGATTCAATGTAAAGTGGGCATCTTCTAAATCCTTTTTTTTTAAAAATGACATTCAAATTGTCAAACATTTTAAAAGCAACATATAGATTACAAATTTTAAAGAATAATGGTTACTGACACGCATTCTTTTTTTCTTTTTAACAAACAGTATTAAATAAATGAAATGTAGATTGTTTTTTGTATATATGGACAGGGTAAGAAAAAAAAAAACTTACCTTTTTCTTCAAGTCAGGAAAACAACGAGGGTTTTAAATAAGTTAACAGTAACACATGTCTGGGACTGGCTGAGAGTAAGAAAAACTCTTTGATCAATTTCCAGAGTGCATCAGATGGAATCAAAGACGGTTTATTTTTTTTGAAATTATAGCTAATGTCAACGAATAGTTTAAACAAAGAGGAAGAAGCCGGGTGAAGACATCTAATCAACATTTATACAAACACACATACGACACACACGCGTAAAAAGGCAAGACTGTAGAAAGCGTATTAACAAAAATTTATCTCGAATTCTGATTGGATGATGATTGTTTTCGAAGCTTTCTGATTGGTCAGTTCTCGAAACACCTTGCTTCTTGTTTTATTTTTTTTTATTCGGTTTTTACGTATTCAATTAATTGATATTTTCTTCCGTGCTATAATTATTTTTTTTCTTTACCCACTAAATCTGTTTTGATGTTTAAAAAAATTGCAAATAATAGCAAGACGAGTTATCAAAGAACTTGAAAATAAACTCAACATCTTTGTTCATCTTCTTTGTTTGAGTGACAACAACTTTTTTTTGTTCGTTGTTTATTTCCTTTCTCAGTGCTGAAAGAGTACTCAAGCACCCGAACAAATCGAAACGAAGAGTTAAATTAATTTTCCTTAGTGAGTTTCTTGTTTTACTTTTACTTATGGTTTGATCTCCAATAAATTTAAAATAATAATAAATCGATGACAACAAATAAAAATATTATTTTAATCAGAGCTTAAGCTTCGGTATTATGTGAAGTGAACACATTCATCAGGTGGATGCGTTAAGCTAGCTATATTTTTTTTGTATACTTTTCCATGGATCTTCGTAAAAACAAATTTCCTGATTGTTGAAAAAATTGCTTAAATCATCAGGGAAAGCGGGGGAAATACTTATTTAACATTTTTTAAAAACCCAATTAATTAAATAAAATTTACAGTACTTAACAAAAAATAAATAAATAGAAATCCGACAGACGTTTTTTATTATTCTAAAAATAAAAAAGGCACTTGCATATTCATACTACGACCGGATATGAATGAAATATAGACCCCTTATTTTTTTCTTTTGTTGTGTTAACCTACAAATGCAAAGTTTACTTTGGCACAAGGCCATATTAACGCGTGGGGAAGATAATGAAAATTGAAAATAGAATTCTAGACTAGATTCTCTCCACAAAGAGTTGCTCAGAAAATAAAATGCTTCTTCTGAATTTAAAAACTGTAGTTTTCTTGTAATTTAGAACAAAGGCTGTCTGACCATGAGTTAAAATAAAAATATTGTTATGGCGCTGGAACAGTGAGATTATTTAAGGGAGTCCAATCCACATTGACTGAGTTCTTCATACTTGTAGCCTTGTGCCAGACTTAGTTAAATCAGACCACATTAAGCTCAGGAGGACAAATTTTGATAGAAGACTTTTTTCTTTTTTTTAATTTTTGGGAAATAATTCTGAATGTGGTTTTTGACTAATTTGTTTACTTAAGCGTTGTATTAATTTTAGTTTTGGCTTTTGCTTGATATGGATAATTCGTTTTCAAAGCCTTAGCAAGTTATTTAAAATCTCAGGAAATATTTTTAGAGATTGTAATTTTTTTTTTTTAGATAATAAATGTTTTAACTTTTTTACACGAGTATTACTAATTAACCCATAGATGGAGGGGAAGAGGTGTATACATACTTTTCTCAAGTGTATTTGCATATAAGTAAAGATAACAAACCCAACTAAAATTGGAACTCAGCTCTCCAATTAACAATTCTAAGTCATTATTCATTACATCACACACACACATCCAAGTTTACAGCAGCTGGTATTCTCAAGCAGTTACCCATCTAGGTACTGACCATGCTTGATGTTGCTTAACTTTGGTGACTGTACTGGAACCAGTGTTTCAATGTGATGTAGCCATAAACCTTTGTATTTAGTGGGTACATGTTTTTGAGAAGACATCCAATTTTTTGATTTATTAGCAAAATAAATAACTACTGGCCTAGGGATTGAAAGTCTTAAAAAAAGAAACTATGCCACCTGGCAATTTTTAAGACTTTCAATCTCTATGCCGGTAGGTGTTAGTTTCACCGTTTAAGAAAACAGGGATACCTATTCAAAGTACTCACAAAAATATAATAAGAAATCATATTGGTTTAAAAAATCTATTAATTGCATTAAAAAGAATAAGTGTTTAAAATTTGGAATATTTTTAGGGGTCAGTACCTAGATAGGTGACTGCTTGGGAATACCAGCTGTTGTAAACTTGGATGTGTGTGTGATGTAATGAATAATGACATAGAATTGTTAATTGGAGAGCTGAGTTCCAATTTTAGTTGGGTTTATTATCTTCACTTATATGCAAATACACTTGAGAAAAGTATGTATACACCTCTTCCCCTCCATCTATGGGTTAAATGTACTCAAAATTTAGATATAGTGGATCTATTGATATCGTCAGTGATATATATATATATATATATATATATTATGAAATGGATAAAGTCCAACAATTATTTTAAGACATTTTTTATGTTTATACATTCTTTTTGTAGATACAAATATTTAAGTAAATGCTCTGTTTACAATAAACAGTATTAAACAACATTTACTGGCCTGAATGTTTGAGAAATTTTCATAGATTTTTGTCTTAAAATATATATATATATATATATATATATATATATATATAATTTATGAGATAATGATTTTTATATAATGAGAACAGTATTGAAGAAATTGCATGACAAAATGCAAAATGATTACTTGTGACATGTTTCATCTTTCAGGATTTCATCAGACTGTGAATTTTAGAAGTTTTATTTTTGTAAAATTTTCTTTTTATATATAAAAAATTTTTTTTACCAGTGGGGTCTCAAAGTGATGGTCCATCACTTTAGAAATAACCAAAGAATGTCAAATTGATATTATAATTTCTTATTTAATTCCTTTGACGACATTTTAGGATTAAGTGGGTCCTTTTGACTGGACTCTTTCACAAGTTTTCCCAGTAGAAATTTTCAAGCTGGTCTGCCACTGTGTGTGTATATATATATATATATATATATATATATATATATATATATATATATATATATATATATATATATAGTGGACTCTCCCGTCATATTCGATGTATGAGGGTCAAGTAGCTCAATTCGTAGGAACTGACAACCAGACACCAGCACATATGATTTGATTATAATAGTGAAGGCTTTGTGCAGAACCAACCACACTTTTTGAAGGGCCGAATACAGAGATTGGCCGAATACAGACCTTGTGGCACGTAGTGCCACAAGGTCCCCAAACAACCCTCTGCAGGTTTTGAATTCCAAGTTCTCCTTCACCTAGACCAGTTGCCATCCCAGGCTAGAGAACCCAGTCTGTCCTGCTATTTACCCATAGCTGGAGGGGGAAGAAGAGGATTAATACCTTTCCCAAGGGTATTAAGAACATATGTGAATGCAATGGATTCGACAGGAATTTGAACTCGGCTCTCTGATTACTCAATCCAAGCCACTATCCACTACTGCACCGTGCCTTCATATATATATATATATAATATATATATATATATATATATATATATATATGTTGGTATAAAATAACAATTGGAAAAATCTTAGATTTTGCCGACGCGTTTCGTCTTCCGACTTTTTCAAGGCAAAAATGAAATCGAAATATCTCTGTTGTTATAGTTACATTAAAATCCAAATTTAAAAACATAGACGCTTCTGTCCAAGCCTTTTTTTCTGCTTAATGTAAATTACCTTTATAGTAAGAGATTTTTTTTTTTTTTGACAATACAGTTAAATTCCAATTGTCCTTTTATACCAATATGTCTTGTCCACAGAATTAATCTGGGAATTTAACTGTATTGTCGACATGGAAAAAAAAAAAAAATCTCTTACTATAAAGGTAATTTACATTAACCAGAAAAAAAGGCTTGGACAGAAGCGTCTATGTTTTTAAATTTGGATTTTAATGTAACTATAACAATAGAGATATTTCGATTTCATTTTTGCCTTGAAAAAGTCGGAAGACGAAATGCGTCGGCAAAATCTAAGATTTTTCCAATTGTCATTTTATACCAATATGTCTTGTCCACAGAATTAATCTGTGAATTTAACTATGTATATATATATATATATATATATATATATATATATATATATATAGTAAAGGTAAAAAGTCTGTTGCTATATAATCCAACTGGATCCTAGTAATATAAAATATTCAATCTGAATGACAAAAAGAGCTCAATATGTTTATTATTACAGAACAAATAATTAATAAACAATAAAATCTAAAATCACCTCATATGGGGAATAAGCTTATTTCAACAGATGAAAATATAGGTTGTCTGTCTTATCAAGCCTGGTGTGGACTGAGTTCATAGCGTAAATAGAAATTTAACTATGGAAGGTTAAAAAAAAAACAGTCAAAAAAATAATACAGAATTTATCCATTTCAATATTTCAGTCAAACAAAACATATATATATATATATACATATATATATATATATATATATATATATATATATATATATATATATATAGACAGTCTAGATATAGATTCGATCTGTTCTATTTCACATGCCACATTTACCTGACTTTGCACCAATTGATTATTACCATTTTTGTTTGGTGCCAAATGTTTTGATAGGGAAAAATTTGTTGAATGAAAACCAGATTCAAGAGTTTAGCAAAACATATTCACATCAAAACCTGTGGAATTTTGCCCAAAAGATATAGAAGAGCTGCCTGATAAATGACAAGAAGCCATTACAAATAATGGTGATTATATAATTGAATAAAATCTGTTTGTGCTTTAAGTTTTGTAAAAATCAAGTTGATAAAAAAAGGAAATTATTTATGACTCAACCTAATATATATATATATATATATATACAGTTTCACTGTATCACAGCTCCTCAGTGTGGCTAGATGTCCGATTGCTTCAAGCTGGGATCAAAACCCGACTGATTTGACATCAGTCAGATATCTTACCTCTAGAAAGGAAGAGAATTCTAATGTTTTTCTCTATATGAAATATGCCAGCAGTTCAGAGAACTTAATTCATACTTGAAGAGTAATTCTTTTAAAACCCCCTTTATACAAGTACAGGGTTGGTACAGATGGAATAAAATTCCAATAAACAAAAACACTATTCTTAAAATAATACTCAATAGAGAGTAGAACAAATAATATTTATTCAAAATTATAACATATGCATGGTATAACATCAGTACAAACATGACTGAAACAAAATGGCTATTTTTGTACTGATGTTATAACATGCATATGTTATAACTTTGAATATATATATATATATATATATATATATATATATATATAATTTATTTGAAAATTTATAACATAAATATGTTATAAAATCACTACAAAAAAATCACTTCAACACCATCACTTAATAAGACACCAGAAGTGTTGAAAGAAAATGGCTATTTTTGTAGTGATTTTATAACATATTTATGTTATAATTTTCGAATAAATAATTATATTTAGTCTACTGTGTATTGAGCAGTCTTTTAAGAATAGTATTTTTTGGTTATTCGAATTTATTCCATATACACCAATCCTATACTTGGGTATATATATATATATATATATATATATATATATATATATATATATATATATATATATATATATATATATATATACTTGGGTATATATATATATATATATATATATATATATATATACTTGGGTATATATATATATATATATATATATATGTATACTTGGGTATATATATATATATATACTTGGGTATATATATATATATACCCAAGTATAGGATTGGTGTATATGGAATAAATCCCAATAACCAACAATTACTATTCTTAAAAGAGTGCTCAATACAGAGTAGACCAAATACAATTATTTATTTGAAAATTATAATATAAATATGTTATAAAATCACTACAAAAATAGTCATTTTGTTTCAACACCCCTGGTGTCTAATCAAGTGATGATGTTGAATGTAGAATAAAGGGTTTAACAGGTTCAAATCAATTAACCACCCCTGCAAGGGGAAACGCTGTTACATAAGCTGGAATGACCAATCAAAATACAAGTATTACGAGAATTCAAAAAACTTGACAACGAACTAAGGTTATAATAACTATTTAATGCCTTAATGTTGGGGCTAGACTAAAATAGAATTTATTCTAACTAATAAGTATTAAATTATATGATATAATTTGAAATTAAAATTAAAAATTACCCATTTTAAAATATAAATTTAATCTCTATTAAGTTTAAAATTATAAAATTACTGAGGAAAAAAGAAAAAATACATATGTTATTCTATTTATTTTGTTTTTATTTTATAATTTTCGAATAAATAATTATATATATATATATATATATATATATATATATATATGTATGTATATATGTAGTCATCCACAGAAAAACTCTTTTGCTGTATCACAGCTCTTTCGTGTGGCTAGATGTCCAATATATATATATATATATATATATATATATATATACAGGGCCAGCTAAAGGTACCAGCAACTTGGCTATTTTCCCAGAGGGCCATCAAGACCAAGAGCTTCATCGTGCTGCCATGTCATGTGTTTGGGATCTTCCCAAACTAAAGCTTATAAAAACATACTTGTTGTCATCCACGACTCAAGACAAATTTAGCTATTTTGTGAATAGAAAATGATCTTGTAAAGAAAATAGGCATAAAAAGTGCCATGAAAAGATTTGCAGATTTAAAAGCTAGAAAAAATGTTTTAGGGAGGATAATGAATGTTTCCTTTAGCTTGTATTAAGTTGTATATTGTAATAAGCTTAATCACAGGATCTTATCAATTGTCTTTAATATATATATATATATATATATATATATATTCTTTATTATAGGTTATTACATTCGAACATATATATTACTGCTACAAAAATGCATTATTGTTTCAATGCAGAACACAGCATCTCATCAGGCAGTGGTAAATGATCTTTAAAGGTGATTTTGCTGGCAATATTTAAGAGATCCATCTCAAAAATGCTGTGTTGTGCATTGAAACAATAATGCATTTTTGTAGCAGTAATATATATGCTCGAATGTAATAACCTATAATAAAGAATATATATATATATATATATATATATATATATATATATATATATATATATATATATATATATATATTAAAGACAACTCATAAAATCCTGTGATTAAGCTCTTTATTCAATTTTTTATGCATTCATACAAGTGTTTTCTTTTCTGGAAATAAAATGTTTAAAAACTGATCAAACTTCAATATCTGTGATTTTTCAGCCATTTTCATTTTTTACTGAGATTTGTATATATAATAATGTATAATATAAATATAATATAATGTAAATGTAATATAATATAAATAAATATAAATAAAATATATAAATAAACATAATAATAATATAATTAATAATATAAGTAATATAAAATATACTAAATAATATATAATAAATAATATAATATATAATATAATATAATAATAATATAATAAATAAATAAATATAAAAAAATATATATATAATATAAATATAATATAATATATCATATAATATATAATAATGTATATTTGGGCAAAAACCTTTTTTAAACATATTTTGTTGCATATGAAAAACAAGGAAAATTTGATTAATTTTTTATGAATTTTTAAAAAGTTTTTCAAACATGGTCAGCATGCAGTGGCCATGGTCACAGTTGATATTATTGAGTGCTGGCTTTTTCTTTTTTTATTATTAATAATATTTCTCCTGAAATGCTAACTGAACGTGTTCTTTAAGCTCAGCTCTAAACTACTGATCTTTTGGCGATAATTCTTAGTATGAAACCTCATGCAAAGAAATCCAGGGGAGGTCAACCAAGATGCATTCTTGTGTGTTCATTATTAATAGGGTCTGAAAGGGAATGAAAATAAAATTAGAAAAAATTATGAAGTTATAAACAAAATTAGAAATTTATACACTTCTGTTATGGTAACTTACCCACACATGCATGGATTCTCCCAGCTATAAATAGGAGCAAGTCCTGCCTTTTGGAGGGTGAATTTTGCAGCAGTCAGCTCTGACAGTTGGACTGAACATTCTTGCTGTAACATTCTCGTTTGTATTACTGTTTCTGTTAATATATTTGTTTAACTTAGTTCCTCTCTTGTGTCTTTCTTTCTGGCCCTAACAAGGCCACAACTAAGTCTCATTAAAAAATGGCTTCAAGTGAATGAATCATTTAGGTTTTAATGAAGACTATCCTTTATTTGTAATAGCAAGTAATATCTTTAACTAAGTGTTATGGTAATTTACCTAACAAGGCCACAACAACTTCTAACACATATTAAACATGAGGAACATAAATAAAAGTAAGTTTTTAAAAGTTTTTATATTGTGAAAATATTGATTTGCATAAAAAATTTTACACTGTGCACATATAACAGTGATGTTCTGACATTTATAAACAATAAATGATAATAATAATAAAATTTCCCCAGCTATGGGTTAAATATCAGGGTGACTTGTTTCTCTGGCTAGATGACAACAAATCTCTGAGGCGGAAAACTGTGAATTCCAAATTGTGGAGAAGTCAATGTGAAACCACTCTCCTATCATTCCCAAAAATCATGGCAATTCATAGACAATAAGGAAAAGGAGATTGCATATATTCTGAAGAGATATGACATTTAAAAAAAGGAGACATAATGAAATTATTAAAAAACAAGAGATTCTTTCTTAAGACATTTTGATATTGCCCATAATTATAAGATATTGGTCAACAGATGATGGAAAATATAATACTGAATTCTGAAGATCCATTGGAATAGGAAAAATGCCTTCCAAAAGCTAAACAAGGTATTAAGAAACAGGGAAATTTCAGTAGAAAGAAAAGAATACAGAACTGCAATGTAATATCAATTTTCTTATAGGACAGTTAATACTGGACAATTTTGTAAAATGTTAATTTTCATGGTACTCTGTTAACTGAACTCTTTTACACACACATACAAACAAGTATATTTGTATAGCTAGTTTCAACGTCTTTCCATTCATTTCAATTGTGTACGCATGCAATTCATTTTGTTAATACATGCATATAATTGCCATTTGTCTTAAATTCATTGTTTTGTGTTAGTTATTTTTACTCAGACTCCCATCAGTCCACCAATATTGTTTACAAGAAAAATGATTCAGAAGCCCATAAATATTTACTATAAAATGTCCCCACACTTGTACGAATAGTATAGAATCACAAAACAGTTTCTTTGAAACTGTAAAAACCATTTCTAAATTTCTTTGTTCACCTAACTGACCAATGTTAAAATGATGAGCAAATTTGACTTACTGACAAATTTGCTAGAGTTAGATCTCTGTAGGTGCTCACACTATTGTGGCCTTGTACAAGACTAGGCTATTTATAATCATAAATTTCCAACCTAATATAAAATAATGGAAATTAAGTTACATTCTTTAAAAAAAAATAATTTTTAAATTAAGTCCTGATTTTAGTATGTGAGACTTTTATTTTAATAATTTTGCTTTAATGAATTCAATCCTTAGCAAGTGTTAGATTTAGTTTTGTTCAGTACAAGACCTTCATTAGGGAGCACACACTGAGGATGCAACCCCTGTCTATCTTGGACCTTCATGCCTGCTAAAAAATGAAGTGTTAAAAGGACGTTTTTTTTCCCTTGACACCACTATTATTTTAACTACCTTCACTCCTCAGCAATGTTTATTGTTTTAAAAATCAATGATTAGAATTGTAATAAAGAGTGTTCCAATAACTTGGACTGATTTTAAATGTGAATTATGTTTAAGTTTCTAATGATATTTTCTTTTTCTTTCAGATTTGGCAGACATTTTGTCAATGTTATTTTTCACACATAACTACCATGACTTAAATAACATGATCCAATAGAGAAATAAATAAATTTTCATCAATAACACTGATTTACACTATTTACATTATTTACATTATTCGGACTATTGTCCTCATCTTTGTTGCCATATTTATCACAACGTTTCAGCTGTTTCTGGGTATTGTAAACCTAATGACTTCAGCACAATTTTTTACCAGTGCTCATATTGCAATTTTTGCTGTTATCATTACATGTTTTTACCAGAACTCATATTGCAATTTTTGTTGTTATTATCTCTTTTCTCTGGCACTCCTTATTACTGGTTCCCATATTGTATTCATTTCTATGCTTGGTCGTGTCAGGAGATTTTTGTGGCCTAGCATATGTGCTGATTCCTTAAGTTTACAAATTTTCCAATAATATTCTTTGTCTATGATCTCAACCTGATCCCACAGAGGGCGGTGATCTCACTTTTGTCGCCATATGTGGTCAACCATGCCTGATTTTTCCACTTCCCCTCGTGTTACAGCTTTCTGGTGTTCTTGAAGCCTTACCTTAAGGGGGCGGCCTGTCTCCCCTTTATATTTCTTTTTCCGCAACTGCACGGGATAGCGTACACACAGTCTTTAGTCATGTTCTCCTCTATTGGGGGGGGGTCTTACTCGGCAGAGATATCTGCAAAGTGTCGTCCAGCTTTTGAAGGTTGTCCTGATGTTATATGGACCACAGATACTTTGTATTTTCTCTGATAACCCCTTCACATAAGGCAGGCAGACTGTTTTCTTAGTGTTGTTGTCCTCCTCTTGTACCTGCCTATCCCAGTTTTTTGGGACTGCTGCCATATACCCAGGGTAGTTGTTACGTTGTAGGGTACTACTTATACTGACCAATTCTTTATCTAGTGTCACTGGGTCGCGACTTATGACTTTTGCTTGGTGTTGTAAGCAGCAGACGATCCCTTTCTTTATGTTGTATGGATGGTGGGAGTTGAAATCCAATACCTCAAAAACCAAACTAGTACCATCACTGATCAGATCCAGAACATTCACTAGTCCTGATGAACAGATGTTCCCTCACAGAGACCCCATATCTTGAGTGCCTACTGAAACTTAAACTTGACCCAGCCCTTAAAAAGGTACTTATACATATGATACATCACTAAAGATGCTGGAAAAATAGTCAATTACCTGTACCAGTCCAACAAGTATCTGACCCCTTATGCTATCCTCTACCTTTACAAGAGCCAAATCAGGCCAAAAATGGAGAACTTCTACCATACATGGCAGGAGCTGCCCAGTTGTCACTTTCCACTTGACTTTGCATCCTAGTAGGTGACAAATTATTTTCATCTCTGCACCCTCTTTCTTGCAGACGAGACGTTGGAAGCCTCTCACAGTTCTATCTCTATTTCCATGGAGAGTGTTCAGATGAACTTCATTCCTTAGTTCCACCAGTTGTAAAACTTCACAGCTAAGATCCGCCATGTCACGCACATTATAGTGAACCATCATCATTCCCTTCATATTCTTCTCGTGAGATGTAAGTTCCACTCAAGCAGCTTCTTCCTGCAAACTGTTGGCTTGTGGAACTGACTCCCAAGAGGACGCTTCCTCGATCACTACAATCTTAACCTGTTCAAGTTTAGGGTTAACCATTATTTTCCACATATCCGCATAAGCTGTGCCTCTTATTTTGTAACTCTCTACCTTGAGGGGCTCTTGTTTCAATTTAGTTCAAAGGAGCCCCATTAAATCTGGAAATATTTAATTTATTTTTTTAGTCTTATCAGGGATGCAGTCCATACTAGCCCATATATAAATCTGGCACTGTATATATATATATATATATATATATATATATAAATATATATATATATATATATATGTGTGTGTGTGTATATATATATATATATATATATATATATATATATATATATATATATATATATGAAACAAAATAATCAAAATAGATTGAATTTTCCTTAACCTTAACAACTCAAAATATTAAGATTGTCTGCGCTTAAAAATAAAGTAAATTTCTTAGAAAGTTATTCCTAACATCACTTGACAATGGAACGAAAATCTGGATTTTAAGTTTAATTTTTATAATTAAATTTACAACTTTAGTTTCAGTTTTGAAACACCGAAATTTGTGTTGCAATACAATCATATTTTTAAAAAAGAAAACAATTATAATATATATATGAAACATATATATATATATATGAAACATATACCAAGTGTTACAGCAAAATTAGCTAAATTGTGTAACAGCATGTGATAATTATTCATCCCACAAAATGTTTAATATCTGAAAAACCACTAAACTAATTAAGTTTCTTATTTCCAGGTTTTCAGATAAGACATTTAACCATCTTGACACTATTTTTCATAAGATTCACTGAAAAACCCTCTAATGACAAAAGTACACAGGTGTAGGGTTTAAGAAAGCTTTATTCAACTGAGAATACAAGGTTTGTATATAGTGTCCTTTTACAGTCCTAGTAAACAGAAATAGCTCTCTCAAAGACGAGAGTAACAAAACAAGGGGAGACCACTCTTGATTATTCATAACAAACCCTTTGAGCTATTCAGCTAAAAAAAGAACAGTTTAAAATCATTTTGTGTCAGCCCCATATAGTGCTCAATGTAAATTTACATAACAAAATTAAATTCGAAGGCTTTAGCTTCCATTTTTGAAACATGGTTATCACTGTATAGCGAAAAAAAACATATTTTAAATCAATTAATTTATAATAAAATTGTGCATTCTGGCAAGGTACAAATCTATGTCCCTGTTGTTAGAGAAATCATTGTTTGATCCTGTCGGCCACTAGACTGCTCAACCCCAGTGTGTCATAGTCCAGTATGGTTCTATTTGCCCATTTCAAGAATTCAAATTTCCTCGTTCAGTTTTTCTCAAAAAGCCCATATCTGCTCAAACCTAAACAAAGCAATTTCTAAAGAACTAATGTATTTATTTTTACTACTTAAAATGTTATTTTTAATGGATACCCATGTTTGAAATAGACGCCCTGTTATTTTTAAAATTTTAAACTCTGTCTATTATGTCTGTTCACATATGCACTCAAGAAAACTTTAAAAAAAGTGCTCTCCAACATGGCTGATAGATGTAAAAGACACTGTTTAAAATATAAAAAAACAGCAGGGTGTCTATTTCAAACATGGGTATCCACTAAAAATAACATTTTAAGTAATAAAAATGTCAAATTAAAAATAAATGCATTAACCCTTAGGAGATGACAGAGTCTATATATTAGCTGAAAAGTCGAATGACGAAGAAGATGACTGGGCCTATCCGTCAGCCTGATAATACAAGCTTACCTGTTTCACTTTGTGATGTTTACTTATTACAGAACTAGTTAGAAAATACCTGGAGTTCTTCACTGCCAATGGCAGTTTGTTTGATCTCAGATAAAGAGTGTTTTTTACAGACATTGACACAAAACTGTACAAGGGAAAATTGAATCTAGGTCTTAATTCATTTGTAGCGTATTAATGTTAATAGAAAACGTTTAACATGAGTGCTATAAAAAGTTTTTATTTCCTTCTCTTTTACAATATAAAAAAACTTATGGAAAAATCGGAAAACAAAAATTGAATTGTTCGTGTTTTGTTTTTCCTTTTTTAAAGTCTCTGCGAGTTGTAGAGAAGTATCAGTGGCTGCGTGGCATTAAAAGCATTACTGCCAAATTGAGAATCGTAATTCAGCTGAATCGTTCATTCAGCGGTCAAAGAAGCCGGCTGCGGTGAGACACAGTTGTATTCATCTTGCCGGGCAAGTAAACTGTTCAGAGGTAGTTTGAAAATATTATCATTTTTATATTGTTCTGATGGGCTCATTTACCTCTTAAAACTAAAAAAAAGTTGAGAGAAGAAAACCTAGGTACTTCTTGTATTTTCCGGCTAAATTATCTAAACACTCATTACACACGTTTATAAAAAACATATTTGATCTACATTTGAACTCAAACTCAATTTTATTCAGTATTACAATTGTAGCGGACCGTGGGTTTTACGTGTTGTTAAATTAGGAACACGTGCGTTTATTCCTGCTAGGAAAAGGTCCACTACAAGAATGTCGGAGTTAGCTCCTCCTCAGTTCTTTAATCCTTCAACAGGGGTCTCTATCCCCTGGCTATAAATACTGGCTGACCCTACTCTCTCTCTCTCTTTTTTTCGACTTAGGCCTTGGGCCACCATCTCGCGCGGAGGTGTTGTAAAATCTCTCTTTTCAACCAACTCCAATATGTGAACTCTCACAGATATAGCGTTTCCCAAATTCTGGGAACACGCTAAGAACAATACACGTACGTACGAACACTCACAACACACACACATAATTTCTCCATACAAACACTATATAACTGTTCATGTCTTTGTGTAACTTGTTATTAATATATATTTGTTTACCCATATATATCGGTCTTGTTTGTTTTCTTTGTCTTCTTTGGACTTAATTAAAGTCCAACATTCCCGTGTAGCTGGACCGGCCAGCAGGAAATCTTAACCTTCTGATATCTCTTCACATCTTCACCCGCACGGTTCGCTACACATGCATATATACTCACGATGATCGTATTACTTCCTTTCTCCAGCGACCTACTGTAACTTCTTTTTCACCCAGAAGTATCTATTTCATTTCACACTGTCTTCAAAAATGAACCTCAAAGATTTTGTATTATTTGTTAAAATAATCATTACTATTTTATTTGAAACGCTCAACCTGATAAGGGTATACCGCATACATGCATCACAACCAAATTCTTCTCGCTTAGATATTTTTTATTTGTATTGTTATTATTATTATTGAGAGAGCAGCATGCCAAAAAAAGTGAGGCTGGGATATGAATATACGAAGCTCAATATACTCATTATGATGGCAGCTTCTTGGGAAATATAGTAGAATGGTTTCCCGTATGGTTTGGAATTCAGAGTCTTTCTTCTCTTAGACTAGTTGCCAACCAAGGCTAGAGAGCCGTCTCTCCTATTATTTAACCCTTAGCTGGAGGGTGAAAGAAGAGATGGATTTATACCTTTCCCGAGGGCAATTGTATCAAGTTCATTATATAAAGCTTTTAATAACTTCGCTCGAATTCGCTGATAGCGGTTGACTCTAGACTTGAAGTGGTTAAGATTGTAATGTTCGGGGAAGCATATACGCGGGAGTAGCGGTTCTTGGGAAGAAATCGACTGAATGGAACTTCTTTATAACCAATGGAATGCAACGGCAATGAGGATGAAACGACCCTATACTAACATGACGATTTCCAAAAGCAGTTCCCAAACCCACAAGCAAGACGATCATGCCACTAAGACGCAAGGGGGTTACTGGGAGTGAAAGAGAATGAAAAGTTATGAGAAGTAATCGGAAACTCAAATTAAATAGGAAACAAGAAGTAAACTTCTATTCATGTTCAAAAAATCGGGGAGGAGCAAGAACCGGGTGATAGGCGAACCTGTCTACTTTTATTGAAGACAAAATAAATAAATAGTAAAGTTTAGTCGGAGGCGTTAGAAGTATAGAGTTGAATTAAACTTTAGAAGCAATCGGAAAAAAAACATCCTAAACAGGAAAGAAGGGATAAACCTTTTCAAAAGACCAGGGAGGAGTGTGAACCTGGTGACTGGCAAAACTATCTCCTGAACTGGTGG
The DNA here is from genome assembly GCA_964036315.1 of Acanthosepion esculentum. Lineage (NCBI taxonomy): Eukaryota > Metazoa > Mollusca > Cephalopoda > Sepiida > Sepiidae > Acanthosepion > Acanthosepion esculentum. The sequence goes on along the minus strand of OZ038496.1, from coordinate 13,804,838 downwards.
AACGAAAGGAATGTATCTCACCTCAGAATATTTACCATGGAAATAGCGATAAAGTAGCGAGAGGCGATCGACATTTCGTCTGTGGGAAAGGGTTGTAGTGTTGAAAATAATTCATCGCCCACAAGACCGCGTAGACGCTTTTGAACTGTGACAAGACTGGAAAGTGAGGACTGGGCAGAGGCAGTGCAAATATGGCAACAAAAAAATTGTATCTTATTTTTGGTCTCTGACTAGGATTCTTCTACTGAGACAACTTTCTATGTGTTTTGGTTACATCGATTTTCCCCCGCACAGAACAACGACCACAAACAGGCAGTGTTTATTTATTTATGTTCAGAAAGCCAATTCACGAAATTCCCATTTATTTTATTTATTTGGTTTAGCTATTACACTTTTTCCTTGCAAAAATTATGCATTGCTGCCTGTTTGTATGCTTCGTAAAGATGGTATAATATTTCCAATCCATTGTCTATTACTCATCTCTTTTCGGTGAGTTTTAAACCAAACACACTCAACGATTTTTCCTCTTATTCTTAGGTCCTTAATGCAAGGGAAGTCTTAATAATTGGGGCGGGTATCTCAATATTCAATTGTTGTGGAATGCTTGTAATAATATTAGTGTTGTAGCATACCTACGGAAGATAATGGTATATCCTCATTTACATAAATACAGTAGTAAATACTGTATGTTGGTTTGCAGTTGGAGATTCGTCTCCACCTGTGCTGGTCAAACTCTCTGCTTCCGGGCAGAGAGGATCCCCAGTCGAATCTATGTCGAAGGGTAAAGTCTCGTCTCGGAATACAGCTACCCAACCTCGTTTTATACGGGGTCTACGGGGAAATTTTGGCCGAGCCTACGGGCTCGGATACCTCACATTAAATTCGGCCTTGTGCCACATCTGACCGCGTGGGCAATTGGTAGATATCCAGCAGTTGGAGATTCTTTGTGGAATTCTTTTGACTCACTTCTAGCAGTTGACTACTTCTACGCGCCGCTGGCGAATCTTATATGTGTTGTTCTTGTCCTAAGTATTATCGTTCATTACCAACATTCGTGCGATTATTCTATTCAGTAACCTTCCCTAGGTTACAATAATTAGTCACCATTATTTCGCTGGTATTACCTCTTTGGTTCTGATGTGTATAGACATTTTATATTAAATATTTATGGGCTCCTGGACCAGTTATCCCGTAAAAGGTATTGGCGGACTCAATGCAAATATGCGTAAAAATAAGTTAAAAAAATGAATACTAAATCACAGTCAATACACGTTATTTAACAAAAGCAATTACATGTCTACACAAATGTATTGAAAGGGGAAAGAGTGTGCTTTTTTGTGCGTGTGATAGGCACGTGTGTGTACGTGCGTGTGTGAGTGAATTCAAACGTCAACAGCGGACCAAGGAATCGAACGCGCCTCAACGTCAGCGTTCCTTATCGACTACATCTGGACGCAAGAGTTAAAAAGGTTATTTACCTCACCACCTAGCAAGGCAGGATGTGGCACAAGGCCTTTTTTAATGCGGGGTAAAAACCGAACCCGTAGGCTCGGGCAGAAGTTCCCCGTAGACCCCGTAAAAAACGGGATCGGGTAACTGTCTACCACCCCAGACGAGACTCTGCCCTTCAGCGAAGCCTCGTCTGGGTTCCTCTCTGCCTTCGGGCAGAAAGTTCGACTAGCTTAGCTGGAGATGAATCTCCAACTAATTGCCGAAGCAAGCGTTTAAAAGAAGAGAGAGAATATGCTTGCCTTTTTATAGACTTAAAAAAGCGCCCTCTAGCAGGCATTTTAGCAAAACCAATTTGATAACTCACCCGATAAAAGAGAGGTCTTAATAAAAAGGGAAATCAGACAATTATTTAAAGGGGTCAAAATTTACAATTTAATCAAAGAAACAGTTGGACCTGCATAATAATACCTATTATGCAAGTCTTGTAACCAGAAATACTATTTTTTCTCAAATTATTTTTTTTTATCTCACTATAGAAAAATACTCCTGATCAGGAATATCTAAGAAAAAATATTAAATTTTACAAAAGTGGTCCAGTTGCTATATAAGTTTATGTTAAATTCATCCCCACACTTTTTCTTTTATGTGCCATGACCCTTCAGGACGTTGGCGATCATGGCTCTCCACAATTTCCTGTCCTTTGCAGCTCTTAATAACATTTGTCTTTTTGCCATCTCCCCCGCAAACCTTGCATTGCTATCCATTCGCTCAAGCTAGCCAGGTAACTTGTGCATTGCTTCCCTTTGGACCCCTTACCTTCAATCTGTCCTGTGAGTATCAACAGTTTCCAAGCCCTCTTTCCTCATTATGTGCCTTAGAAATTTCAACTGTATTTTCCTAATGTTAAATATAAGTGGCCGTTTTGTTGCCATTGTCTCTAGAACTTTGTTGTTGCTTTCATTCAAATATTTTATATTTCTGTCTTTCAGTTCTGCATTATATGTTTTGAAACTATATATATTTAACTGTCTTTTTGTTTGCTTTTTTAAATTTTTCTCTTTCATGGACGCTATAGTCTTTGGAGGCTTTTTTAGAGACCAAGTTAATGGCCTTTTAAGCTTCCTTCACGTGAATTGCAGTAAAACTTTGAATATCTAAGAAATAAATATTACAGGAGGGGGAGCACCAGAATTTTAGAAATACCAAAGTGGGGCATAACCCAAAATTGATTGGGAACCACTGCTCTACATAAAAATCAAAAGTATATTTGTGCATCATTATTTTATCAGAAAGTATAAAAAATGTGATAAATGACCCTCTGCCCCTTTCTTCTACATAAAGCGAGGACATTTCCAAGCAATGATGCTTTGTGACTCTTTAGACAAGCGTTGCTTCTAAAAAAAACTGATTGAGGCCACACGGTATCTGGGTCAGAGTAACAGATAAAGACGGAGTATCTACTGTGTAAAACAACTTGAGGAAAGTGCCCCTTCTCAAATCTATTTCTAAGCAATCAAAAAGGACTGAATTTGAAACCTGAGACAATTTTGAAAAGTAGTTTATTGAGTCCGTCGGGCACTTAAAACGGTGTCCGTTATTCATAACGATTCAACTCGCGAGTGACTCGTCAGGGAGAGATGTAGGTCAGCAGATCAAGTAGCCTTAACTGTGAAGTGAGAGAAGAGGACGCTGGATTTTGAAATACATTGTGAACTGCACGGCGAAAACTTAAAAATATATAATTTTGAACGTTTATCTGAAACAAACACTGACCAAGTTCTCCTTAATAATATGAAGATAACTCACTCTCTTCAATTATAATAAAACAAGGCAGTACCTACTTCCGAAAGTATCCACAAACTACAATCATCCTACAACTCCTTCCATTCAACAAACGGGCGCTCTTTTCACTGTGTTGTGAAGCAATATCTGAGTATTACTAAATAAAAACAAAACTAGATCTCCCAAGACATGAGCAGCGGAACGAGAACAATCTACCCCGTAGATTAAATAAAGGGTTCAGGTCGAAGTTCCCTGAAGGCTACGCACAATCGACAGATATTTGAAGGTCGGAGGACACAACGGCTGAAATAATAATAATAATAATAATAATAATAATAATAATAAAGCTGAGGACATTAGTTCGTATGTAAATAATGTTAACTCTCATCGTAAAAACTAAAAAAAAGTAAACGGACAAAAATTGAAAGAGACAATTAACATTTCTAGGGGATATTATGAAGGAAAAGGGCTTCGTAAATTAAACACTCAAAGTTCATACTGGAAAGGTAGAGGGTACAACGACCGAAGCGTTGTGATAATAACACATAGATGAGGATATTAGTCCGAATGTAAAGAATATAAATACTGTTAAGTTCAATTGTTACTAAATGCACTATATTTGTAACTATTATACTACACAGAGCAGTACAGGGTGTACAATTCTTTGGTTCTATTTGATAATTTTATAAAAGTAAATATACCAATAAGTATTAAAAAATCTTTGAATAAAAAAACGGACTAGAGCCCATTTATATTTTTATATGTGACCAGATTGTTACATTGTCTCTAAAATCCCAATAATAAGGTCCGTAACTCATTAGAGTCATAGGCGCACCACATATACTGCCGTCGTAGCAGGAGTGAGTATGTCTCAGGTACGCTAGCCACACGAAGCTCTTCAAGCTGATTTTGAATTCAGAGTTGCCCTTTCCCTAGATTGGTTGACACCAACAGCTCGTGGGACCAGCCTGCTTTGCTGTTTAGCAAGGCAGTGTCTACTTCTGAAAGTATTCCACAAACTACAATCATCCTACAACTCCTTCTGTTCAACAAACGGGCGATCCCGCTATATTTAACCCATAGTTGGGGACGGGTTAAGAAGAAACGGATTCATACCTTTCTCAAGGGAATTTCTGCAAAAGTGAACGCAACAGACTAGCCTGGAATTTGAATTAGGCTCATCAATTCCACTTTCATTGCCGATGTCTGATAATACTAGATAGTTATTTATCTACAAGCTTAATATCTGACAATGTATTATGTAAAATAAAAACCGATGACTATTCTATCTATTATACTAGTTCTCTATTTATCTCCAAGCTTTTGATAATGCTTCATGTAAAATAAAATCGGAGATTATATTTTTACCAAGTTTTTATTTTTAAAGAATTAATTGATGGATTTTATTTTTTTAAGGCCGTACAACTGCCGAAATATTGTGATTATAGTATTGGAATCGTCCATATTTTCTACTCACCCCCGAATAAAATGCACTCTCCTATCAAAACTAGTTTTAGCCAACCAACACCTCACATTGCAAATCTCAACTTTTCATTGGTTGAGACAACACCAAAATGTGTAACAATTGTCTAAAATCTATTTTCAGCGCCCAATTCTCTGGAGCCTAATTTGGATTCGAAAAACAAATAAAAAGGACCATTTCGACCCAATTCACCAGTCAGCCACTTAGCCTCAGAGAGATGCCAAACGAATCCACGCGTGTCACTATACTGACCTAAGGAACTTTTCGTACGTTAACTGCTGACTCAAATATCAACATTATTCTCTCAAACTTCACTTACAACTTTCTAAGAAAAGTGTTCTTACACACTACCAAAATAGAAATTGTACTTAGCGAAAGATAAATACAGAACAATCCAAGTTAAACAACTCTAGAAAATTTAAGACATTTATACTCTACTTTAATCACGCACACAAACTACACTAATTTCTGTATAAGTAATATTTTTCCATTTTACTCCATTTGACCTGTTCTTAAACACATGAAAAATTACGAACTGTAAATCAATAAGACATCAAATTTATACATGGTAAATTCTTGAATTATCAAACTACAAGTTCGCTAATTGTATGTAAAATTGTACATAAATGTCTGTTGTTTTTATTGAAACTTAAATTACCGTTGTTTCTTATTCAATTGCCTTGTGATTGATTCGTTTTGAATGCCCATATTTTGTATTGTTGTAGATTAATATGGTGAACATGCCCATAATCTAGCTATCTTAATGTTTTAACCTTCTGATAACTAAATCAAACTCATAGCAACCGAGAGCAGTGAATAGAAAAGCATAATGTTTCCTCATCTGAAAGATTCCGGCAAAAATATTTGTATTCTTATAAAATACTACATAATTTTATTTAACTATAAAAAAAACCACCAACATTTTACGATTCCAAAATCGCACTCAATAGAAAAATGGGTTGTCTAATATGAGCGATCACATGAAGATGCGTTCGAAAATATCTTACTCTTCTGTTTAGCATCTTCCGTTTTTTATGTGCCATGTCCCTTCAGTACACAGGCGATCATGGCCCTCCACAACTGCATTTCGTTTTTTAGCTTTAAGCACCTGTTTACATAAACTCGTTAGTAGATTACAAGCTGCTTGCCTTCAAGCTTCTTGTCTTCAGTAAGTATATATTATTTTAATCAGTTCACTCTAAAGAAGGCAAGAAAGCCACTAAAACGCGTAGTGGTTAGTCGGGATGAAGATAATAGGGTGAAGGAAACTGAGAAAAAAATCACCGAGGAGAAAGGACAATAAGAACGAGGAGGTGTGTGAAAAGGACGATAGGCAAGCCTATCTACTCCTATTGGGAAAGAAGAAAATATAATTTAAAATATAGTGAACAAATTTCAGTGTTCAGGCAGAGATGTTAGAAGAATAGAGATTGTCATATAGGAATAAAGTGTCCTGCCGACATTTGGATTTGAACACGCATCGCCAGAGAGCAAAAACAGTCGACCTCATCTTGAAATAATTAGATCATGTGATAGGTAAAGGAAAAATATATATGGGAATTGTTTGAAGTCGTTACTATTATTGTATCTGTGATTTATAGTTTCTCCTACAAATGGGCATTACAAAAGTGATGACGTTCAAAAAACCGAGGAGAAGTATGAACCGGGCAATAGGCGAACCTATCTACTCATATTGAAAAAAAATAAAATAAATAGTAAATAAAATTTCAGAGTTTAGGCGGAGACGTCAGAAGAGTTGGAGTAAAAATGAGAAAGAACTGGAAACCCAATCTTTTGAAATGTGTCCTTGGCCATCCCAGTATGTCTACGGATCTCAGTGTCACACTTACCGTCCTCTGTCAAGACACTTCCCAGATATTTAAACTTCCGCGCTACTCGACTAAATAGCAGGATACACTGAAATATTTAAGCTTATGTGAAGTCAGTATAAAGAAGGAAATCTCTAAATTTCAAATCGTGCCGAAGGCAACGAGAAACCACCCCACTGTTGTTCTCAAGAAGTCATGGTAAATCACGTATCACGTATATTAAAAAAAGGAAACTGTGGAGAGCCATGGTCACCTATGAGACCTAACATTGAAATAGAGAGAAATCTCAGCTACGAATTAAAAGTATTTCTATTACATGTTTGTTTCAAATGGACATAGAATAGGAATGACTTGTTTTATTTTTTTTTTTGCCCTTTAAATTTATTGTACTCGAATCAGTTATATAGAGATTTACTATACGTAGATTAGATGTGGCACAAGGCCTCGAATATAGAGCATCCATTACATATCGAACTCAGTACTCAGTACTCAGTCATAATTGATCTAGCGAGACGAACCATTTCACCACGTCGAAGAGTCCTGAATTAGTTATATATGATGACTTGGGTAGAAAGCCTATCTACTCCTGTGGGTTAAAAATGTAGACTAGGTTCTCTCGCGTTGGGTGGCAAGCCTAACTACACCTATCTAAGCGTAGCTTAGATGTGGCACAAGGTCATCAGTATGGAGCACCCACTGAGAATCGAACCCACAACTCACTGATCGAACTCAGAACTCAATACAACCTGATTAGTAGCGAGAAAGCTTGCTATCACATCAGCCGAATTAATAATACATGGTGATTCAATAAGCGTAGCCTAGATGGAGAGTGAGGATGTGGTACAAGGCCGAATGTGTGGAGCTCCCAGTGTGGATCGAACTCACCACAGAGTCGTAACGATTAGCGAGAGAAGCTTATCTACTGCTTTAGGTTAAAAAAAAGTAGACTAGGTTCTCTAGGTTTGGGTGGCAAGCCTATCTACACTTGTGGGTTAAAAAGGGTACGTTAGGTTCTCTAGCATTGTGTAGAAAGTCTCTCTATTCTTGTGCGTCAAAAAGGGTAGAGAAGATTCTGTAGCCTTGCGTGGTAATCCCATTTACTCCTGCGGCTTAAAAAGGGTAGAGTAGGTTCTCTAGGTTTGAGTAGCAAGCCTATCCACACGTGTAGGTTAAAAAGGGATCGATTAGGTTCCCTAGCATTGTGTAGCAAGCCTATCTACTCTTGTGGGTCAAAAAGGGTAGAAAAGATTCTCTAGCCTTGGGTGGTAATAACATTTACTCCGGCGGGTTAAAAAGGGTAGAGTAGGTTCTCTAGGTTTGAGTAGCAAGCCTATCCACACGTGTAGGTTAAAAAGGGATCGATTAGGTTCCCTAGCATTGTGTAGCAAGCCTATCTACTCTTGTGGGTCAAAAAGGGTAGAAAAGATTCTCTAGCCTTGGGTGGTAATAACATTTACTCCGGCGGGTTAAAAAGGGTAGAGTAGGTTCTCTAGGTTTGAGTAGCAAGCCTATCCACACGTGTAGGTTAAAAAGGGATCGATTAGGTTCCCTAGCATTGTGTAGCAAGCCTATCTACTCTTGTGGGTCAAAAAGGGTAGAAAAGATTCTCTAGCCTTGGGTGGTAATAACATTTACTCCGGCGGGTTAAAAAGGGTAGAGTAGGTTCTCTAGGTTTGAGTAGCAAGCCTATCCACACGTGTAGGTTAAAAAGGGATCGATTAGGTTCCCTAGCATTGTGTAGCAAGCCTATCTACTCTTGTGGGTCAAAAAGGGTAGAAAAGATTCTCTAGCCTTGGGTGGTAATAACATTTACTCCGGCGGGTTAAAAAGGGTAGAGTAGGTTCTCTAGGTTTGAGTAGCAAGCCTATCCACACGTGTAGGTTAAAAAGGGATCGATTAGGTTCCCTAGCATTGTGTAGCAAGCCTATCTACTCTTGTGGGTCAAAAAGGGTAGAAAAGATTCTCTAGCCTTGGGTGGTAATAACATTTACTCCTGCGGGTTAAAAAGGGTAGAGTAGGTTCTCTAGGTTTGGGTCGAAATGCTATCCACACGTGTAGGTTAAAAAGGGATCGATTAGGTTCCCTAGCATTGTGTAGCAAGCCTATCTACTCTTGTGGGTCAAAATAAGTAGAGAAGATTCTGTAGCCTTGGGTGGTAATCCGATTTACCCCTGCGGGTTAAAAAGGGTAGACTAGGTCGTCTAGGTCTGGATGGCAAGCCTATCTAAACTTGTGGGTTAAAAAGGGTACGTTAGGTTTTCTAGCATTGTGTAGCAAGTCTATCTACTCTTGTCGGTCCAAAAAAGTACAGAAGATTCTCTAGCCTTAGGTGGAAATCCATCCACTCCTGCGGGTTAAAAAGGGTAGACTAGGTTCTCTAGGTTTGAGTGGCAAGCCTATCTACACTTGTGGGTTAAAAAGGGTAGAGAAGATTCTCTAGCGTTGGGTGGTAATCCCATCAACTCCTGCAGGTGAAAAACGGTTGACTAGGTTCTCTAGGTCTTGGTGGCAAGCCTACCTACACATGTGTGTTAAAAAGGGTAGACGAGGTTCTTTAGGTTTGAGTGGCAAGGACATCTACACTTGTGGGTTTAAAAGGGTACGTTAGGTTCACTAGAATTGTGCAGCAAGCCTATCTACACCTGTGGGTCCAAAAGGGTAGATAAGTTTCTCTAGCCATGAGTGGTAATGCCATATACTCCTGCGTGTTAAAATGGGTAGACTAGGTTCCCTAATTTAAGGTGGATGCCTATCTACACTTGTGGGTTAAAAAGGGTAGACTAGGTTCTCTAGGGTTGGGTGGCAAGCCTATCTATACTTATGGGTTAAAAAGGGCACGTTAGGTTCTCTAGGATTGTGTAGCAAACCTATCTACACTTGTGGGTCAAAAGGGTAGAGAAGATTCTCTAGCGTTGGGTGGTAATGCCATCAACTCCTGCGGGATAAATAGGGTAGACTAGGTTCTCTAAGTTTACGTGGCAAGCATATCTACACTTGCGGGTTAAAAAGGATAGACTACGTTCTCTAGGTTTTGGTTTGAACCCTATCTACACTTGTGGGTCCAAAAGGGTAGAGAAGATTCTCTTCAATTGGGTGGTAATCCCATCTACTCCTGCGGGTTACTATCCTCTACCCAGCCCAGAAGAAGTTTTCACAAAATTAAACGGAGGAAAAATTTTCTCAAAAATAGACTTGAGCGAAGCGTACCTAGAAATACCAGTAGATGAGGAAAGCTCGAGATTATTGTGCATAAACACACACAAAGGATTATACAAGGTCCAAAGATTACCGTTTGGGATTAAGGTCGCGCCGGCAATATTTCAACAAATAATGGATACTATGCTAGGTGGACTTGATTTCACAATTGCATACCTGGATGGCATACTGCTAAATAGTAAAAACATTGAACAGCACTATGGGAACACGTTCAAGGGGTTTTCAGGAGAATACAAAACTATGGTTTCAAGGTAAAAGAAAACAAATGCGATTTCTTTATGAAGGAAATAAAATATCTGGGCCATATCATCGATGAAGAAGGAAGGCGACCAGACCCAGAAAGGGCAACGGCAATAAAAAAAAAATGCCAGCTCCCACAAACATAGCCGAATTACAAAGCTTCTTAGGCTTAGTGAATTATTACCAAGAATTCATTCCAAACATGCATAAGTTGCGCGCACCCCTAAACGAACTGTTGAAGAAGGAAAAAGTTTGGGAGTGGACAGATGCATGCCAGAAAACGTTTGACAAAATAATTAAGACGCTAACCGCGGATCTATTTTTAGCGCACTATGACCGAAAATTAGAAATAATAGTCGCAAGTGACGCGAGTGCCTATGGAGTCGGGGCATGTATACTGCATAAAATGCCGGATGGGACAATAAGACCCATCGCGCATGCTTCAAGAACTTTGAAACAACAGAAAAAAATTACTCACAAATCGAAAAAGAAACGCTGGGGATTATTTTTGCAGTTACAAGATTTCATAGATATATTTACGGGAGATTTTTTACTTTACAGACGGACCACAAGCCGTTATTAACAATATTTGGATCGAAGAAAGGTATACCCGTTTACACAGCAAATAGGTTGTTAAGGTTGGGTACAATTTTATTGAACTACAATTTCAAATTGGAGTATCTGCCAACGAATAAAATTGGGCATGCAGATGGTCTCTCGAAACTAATACCTAAGAAAACGGTGCCATTGGAAGATTCCGTAATCGCAGCCCTACGACATGAAGAAGATATCAGGACATCACTATGTAGTACAGTTCGAAACTCCCCGTCACACTACAAGATATAAGAAATGAAGCAATAAATGATGAATTCATAAAATAAACAAAAACAAAAATTGCAGAAAAAAATAAAAAGATATCAGACAGTTTTTCGTCATGTGACAACGTTCTGCTATATAACGAAAGGGTAGTAATTCCGAAAACACTACAAAGGTGAATCCTAAAGGACTTCCACATGGGCCATCCAGGAAAGAACAGAATGAAATCGTTAATGCGAAGTTACGTATATTGGAAAAACATGGATAAAGACATTACACATATGGTGGAAAAATGCAAGCAAAAGCACCGCCGATCATCCATAAGCCTTGGCCAGAGACAGATCGACCATGGTCAAGAATACATGTAGATTTCGCAGGTCCAATAGATGGTTCGATCATAGTAGACAGTTATAGCAAATGTCCAGAAGTGTTTCGTTGCAGAAAACCTACTTCTGAAACTACCATAAATTGCCTCCACGAGCTGTTTGCTCGTTTCGGAGTGGTTGATTGTCTAGTCACCGATAATGGGACACAATTCACATCTGCGGACTTTCAAGAATTTTGCAAGAATTTTGCGAAACTTTCCAAGTTTCAAATCATATCAAATCCTCGCCATATCACCCAAAATCGATGGGCAAGCGGAGAGATTTTCAAAAGAGCGTTAAAGAAAGCATATGACGTGCCTACAGAAAAGGCGTTGCAACAATTTTTACAAGTATATCGAATTACTCCAAACAGTGCTACGCCATCGGCATTATCACCCACAGAAGTGATGTTCGCCCGGAAAATCAGATCAGTATTTGACATATTGCTACCAAAACAAATACCAATGTCGTACGTACCTAAAAGAAAATTCTACCCAGGAGAGAAAGTTTTTTTTCAAAACGTATAAAAACAATACATCCTACTGAGAGCAAGGTACAATTGAAAAAAGAATCGGGAATATGGTTTACACAATACAGGGCCCGAAATTCTCGCATAAAAGACGTGTGAATCAAATAAGAAAGAGGCTGTTAGATGATTCTAACGGTCCGCCTCAGGAAGAAGCAGTGATGGATAACATATTCGATACATTCGATATGCAAAGGCTGCAAACAATGTCTGAACCACGAATATCTACCAGGAAAAGAAAAGTCACAGAGCCTTTGGTAATAAATCCAAAGAGAAAAAAATACTAAAGACCCCTGCGACGCAAAAGCTTTGGAAGGGGGGTGTTATGGGAACTTACCTATAACGATAATGGACTCTTCCTGACTCTATAAATACTGCACCTCTCTGAGAGAGAGGGAAGAGAAACGAGTTTAAGTTGCAAGCCTATTGACACCTGCGGGTTAAAAAGGGTAGACTAGGTTCTCTAGGTTTGGGCGACAAGCCTATCTACACTTGTGGGTTGAAAGGGGTACGTTAAGTTCTCTAGCATTGTGTAGCAAGCCTATCTACTTTTGTGGGTCATTAAGGGTAGAGAAGATTCCCTAGCCTTGGGTGGTAATCCCATCTACTCCTACGGGTTAAAAAGAGTAGACTAGGTTCTCTAGGTTTGAGTGACAATCCTATCTACACTTGTGGGTTAAAAAGGGTACAGTAGGTTATCTAGCATTGTGGAGTAAGGCTATCTATTCTTGTGGGACCAAAAATGTAGAGAAGATTCTCCAGGCTTGGGTGGTAATCCCATCGACTGCGGTTTAAAAAGGTTAGACTAGGTTCTATCGCCTATCTACACCTGTGGTTTAATGGTGCAATGGTTAGCAAGACAAGCTCGCTAACTATGACACCACGTTGAAGTACCCTGAATTATTCAAACAGGGCGTGTCTCTAAAGTCTGGACACAGGGAATCTTATTAACTCTTTTTTTTTTACCTCCACAGATGAAACATAGTTTTGTCGAAAGAATTGACTTTTTTTCTGGGGTATGCTAAGGAAGAATGTATACTCAATGAAAATCACAGATACAACACACTTGAACTTGACTGAACCATAAAAAGTGAATGTGCTAAAATTAACGGCAATGTGGACTTATTGCATCGAGTTCTCGTGAATCTTGCTAAGCGCATCAAACTTTGCATCACAAATGATGGAAATCATATTGAAGATGTTATTTGTCAATATTCCAATTCAATAAAATTTCATTTTTGAAAATATGCATTTTTTCCTATCTCGGACACCCTGTATTTCATTTGATTATAAAACACGTGAAACAATTTAACGTTATTGCCGACTGAGCCACGACAGCGACCATAACGGCCGCATAAGAATTCGATTGCACGTAATCGAGGTAACAAATAACAAAAACCCTTTCCCCACCGTCTCTCCACTGAGCTGAGAATCTTGAGGAAAGCGAAAGGCTAGGGAAAGCAAATCACGAAGTAACAGGCACACTGCTGGTTCCTTATTTTGTTTTCAAGGCTAAGAAGTAAAAGAGGCATCCATAGCATTTAGCCAGGAAGTCATAACGAACTGAGTATCGGCAAGAAGCAGAGGAAGAGTAATAACAACTACCATGCCAATAGTAGTGTTAGCATCGGTAGCAGTCGTAGCAGTCGTAGCAGCAGCAGCAGCTGTGCTCCAATTTTGAAAGTGCAAGGAATTACTTTTCCTGATAGCCGTTGTTGCTACTTCGACTGGTACGTAGGTTGAGGATTTGCCGTTCTAACAGCGACCGCAGACAACTGTCAGGCTGTAAGATTTGACGTGATGGCACTGTGGTTAAACTGTCGGGCTGGTGGCGAATGGGAGTTCCAGGTGTGGGAGACGGTGGTCCAAGCTAGCATTATTTGTTGTTCCATAAACGTCACTGTTTGTTCTTCGTTCTTCAACCCAAACACGAGCGAGCGTCTGTAATCGTTCACGCTTCTAGTGACGATGGAAACCAAAAACAGAGCCAAGATCATGGATAAAGTCTGGATGTAAATAGTAAATTCATCTGGCGAAAATGATTCATTTTCATTAGAAAAAGAAAAAAAAATGGAAAACGTTTTCGCTGATCGTCCGTTTGGTACAGCTGCACTAAGATAGTTTCCTTTCCTGGTAATCATCATGTTCCAAAAGCGTGCGCCGTAAAACTTCTATTTTTACAAACAGGCGTTTCCATACTATAACATACATGCGGAGACACATGTACACGTACTGTGATGTAATGGTTAACGAGGTGCTTTAAAAATGAAAAGTAATTACGGTGTGATATTCGCAAGGTGTTCTCGAAAATGTAATAATAATAATAGATGGCCACTCGTATTCGGGGATACCCGTCTACTAGGGCGGCTAGACAATCCCTACTGCAGACTCTCGCTCAGGCACGTTTGTGTTTATTCCACACCTACAGAGCCAATCTGTAGTTTATACTGCAACTATGCTGAGCAGACCTTAGTTACAGTTTCTGGGAGAAAACGTGTTATCTAGAATGATCAACAATCTGAACAACACCAGCACACTCAAACCCTCGGGCACGATGACTTGTGACTTCGTGTTAGCACAGATATCGACGGCCCCATGTGTTCTGTCTGCCCAATTTCACTCACAAGGCTTGTGTCAACCCGTGGTATGTTTCTCAAGCACTTTCTAAAAGGGCCGCACGCTGGGATCGTCCCTACTCCAGATCCAGACCGATAACATCAGGAAATTTCTTTCCTGACAAATCCACCATAGTGATATATATATATATATATATATATATATATATATATATATTTTAAGCGTATCACCCCAAGCAAGGCTGGTGGCCACTATCACGCATGGGGTTACAGAAGGGTTGGAGGAAGAGCAGATAGGAGTGGTAAAGGAAGGGATGTGGAGAAAGAGAAGGACGGAGGGTCGACCAAGGCAGGGGGGTTACAGAAGATATAGAGCGAGAGCAGATAGGAATGAAAGATGAAAGGAAGTGGAGAAGGGAAGTGGATAGATCAAGGCAACTGGAGATGACGATTGACGCTACACTTAAACCGTTGGAGATTGTATTTGTCAGGGAAACAGTAATAGGGAAGGGAGTTCCATAGGCGAGATGTGCGAGATATGAAGCTATTGGAGTAGAAGAGACGTCTACATCTAACAGTTTCAACGGTGAAGGGGTGGAAACGGGATGCCAGCCTCGTAGGACGCTTAAATTCATGAGGCTTAGGGACAAGCGAAAGCAACTCCTCGGAGCAATTACCGTGGAAGTACTTGTAGAAAAGGCAGAGCGATGCAACATCGCGTCTGTGAGAGAGCGACTGCAGACGAGATGACAGATCAGGGCCAATCACATTGCATATCCGTCTCTGGATCTTATCAAGAACCCTGAGGCAACACGCAGGGGCCCCAGACCATAAATGGCAGCAATACTCCATGCAAGGGCGAATGGTAGACTTATAGACTTGGAGGATCGATTCCGGGGAGAAGAATTTCCTGGCTCGGCACAGGGAACCAACTTTTCTTGCGGTGGATGATGCAACTGACTCGATGTATTTGTTCCATCTCAGATCAGCGGACAGCGTGAGACCGAGCAGCCGCAGAGAGGAGCTCTCGAGAAGTTGGTCCTCAGACATTCTAATGGGATGCAGGGATGGGTCCTTGTGGTGGTTAATGGAGAGCAGTTTTGTTTTAGAGGCGTTAAAGTTGACCATCCATTTCTCTCCCAAGTCCACAACCGATTGGAGGTCCTTTTCAATTTGAGCTGCCAGGTTAATTTTGTCCGCCTCACTAGATTTGTGCTTGAGGCAGGAGTAAATAGTAGTGTCGTCAGCGTAGATACCGACTTGGGAGTCTATGGCGTCAGGAAGGTCGTTTATAAATATGAGGAACAGAGTAGGGCCAAGGATGGAGCCCTGAGGAACACCAGCGTTAGTGGGATAGGAGTTGGAGAAGAATCCACTGAGAACAACCTTCAAATCCCGGTTTGATAGGAACGATTGAATTAGGTCAAACAATCGACCTGTGATACCATAACCCCGGAGCTTGCGAAGGAGGCCGGCATGCCAAACCCTATCGAATGCTTTGGAGATGTCAAGGGCCACGGCACGGGCTTCGCCGTTATTATGGATAGCTTGGTAGACAAATTCTGTGATGGCCGTAAGCACATCGGCAGTAGACCGGGCAAAGCGGAAACCGTACTGCTTGTCTGAGAGCAGATTGTGGGATATCAGGTGAGTAATCACTTCGGTGTTGATAATGGCCTCGAAGACTTTGCCGAAGAGGGGAAGGAGACTGATAGGACGGTAATTAGAAGGGTTGGAGGGGTCGCCAGAGTTCTTAAAGACAGGAACAATGGTAGAGGACTTCCAGCAGTCAAAAAAACAGGACTCCTTGAGGCAGCGGTTGTACAATTTAGAGAGGGCAGGTGCAAGTTCAGGTGCGCATTTCTTCAGGACAATGTCTGGTATTCCGTCGCCACCGGTAGCCTTGTGGAGATCTAAGTTAGAAATAATGCCCAGTACCGACGACGGGGTTATGTGCAAGCCGTCCAGTAGGGCCTCAGTTCTGGGAGGGAAGTCGGGCAAGTGTACCCCAGAAGAGTCAAGCATAGAATTGGAAGAAAACTTCCGAGCGAAGCATTCGGCCTTGTCGGCAGAGATGGTCGGGACCTCAAACTGATTGAACAGTGGAGGAATGGAGGGTTTGTTACTATTCAGAACGCTCTTGCAGAGGCGCCAATAGTCCTTGGAGCCAAATTTGCGGGATGCAATACGTTCCTTCGTGCGAGCTGCAAATAGTGACTTGGCATTGTCGAGGGTACACTTACACTCATTGCGTGCAGAGGTAAATAGACGTCTGTTGGAGTCGGACATGTCACTACGAAAACGGTGGAAGAAGTGGTTCTTATGGGCAATGGCGGCTGAGCAAGCAGCTGTGAACCAGGGGGAGGAACGCGGTTTGACCTTGAATTTCCTGGAGGGGATGAAAGCTTCGATACCGGCTTTGATCCAGGAAGAGAACTCAGAAGCACAATCATGAGTGGGGAGCTTAAATACAGCATCCCAGGGGACATCGCGGAGGAAGTTCCGAAACGAGTCCCAGTCAGCCTGTTGGTAGCAGAAAGTGGTTCTAGAACAATAAGATATATAATACGGTGTTCTTATAGATATTTTTATTTTTACAAAATAGTGCTCAATGTAAATTTACAGAGCATTAATATTATAAATTAACTGATTTAACATATGTTTTTTTTCGCTACACAGTAATAACCATGTTTCAAAAATGAAAGCTAAAAGCTTCGAATTTAATTTTGTAATTAAATTAAAAACATTAGTTCCATTTCATCCTCAAGCGAATTTTGGAGTAACTTATTTTTAAATTTACTGAGTTTTAAAGTCACGGCAAAGATTCATAATTCAGTGTTTCCAAGGATACAGAGAAATCCACTCATCCAGACAAGGGGTGGTAGCGTGTTTATTTTTCTTAACTAATAACTAATATAACAAAAGTTAAGTAGTAGGCGGAAGAGTCTAACATTTAAAGGAGAACACCACAACAGATAGATAGATTTTTCTTTTTTACCTGCCCAAGTAGTAGCAATAAAAACCTGTTACTCTCGTTGTCAGATTTGACGGGTGGTAATTAGCTCTTGGCAAGTTTGGCTACTTTTTACAGTTGTTGACTTGGTTGGTAAAGAGAGTCGTTTATTCATATGGTTACTAACAGACTCTCCTCCACGTCGACCATCCAATGACGTGACATGCCAGTGACAAGATATTTTAACTTGATATCTAGCAATGGGATAATGCTCGAGATAAAACGAATTTATAATATTCCAATGAGCATGAGCACCAAGTGAAATTAAATAGGCTCAGTTTGTCGATTCCTGTGATGAAAAGCTGTTATTCCATTCAACCTTCCCCCCTCTTTCGTTTTCTTTCGTTCTTTCTTTCTTTCTTTCTTACATTTTTATATCTATCTCTCTCAACTCGGTCATATCTATCTATCTATCTATCTATCTATCTATCTATCTATCTATCTATCTATCTATCTATCTCAGCTAAGTCATATCTATCTATCTCAGCTAATTCATATCTATCTATCTATCTATCTATCTATCTATCTATCTCAGCTAAGTCATATCTACCTATCTCAGCTAATTCATATCTATCTATCTATCTATCTATCTATCTCAGATTACTTCTATTTCAGATTGTTTCTAACACAGATTGCTTCTATCTATCTATCTATCTATCTATCTATATATCTATCTATCTATCTCAGCTAAGTCCTATCTATCTATCTATCTATCTCATCTGTACTATCTATTTATCTATCTATCTATCTATCTATCTATCTCAGCTAAGTCCTATCTATCTATCTATCTCATCTGTACTATCTATCTATCTATCTATCTATCTATCTATCTATCTATCTATCTCATCTGTACTATCTATCTATCTATCTATCTATCTATCTATCTATCTATCTATCTATCTATCTATCTATCTATCTATCTATCTATCAAACTATCATAACTCACTCCTAGCGGTTATAATATTATGCTTTACTTAGGCTTCTCGTCGTGGCGTCATTAGAATTCTCTCCGACTGACTCCGAAGGACTAATATTGTCTATGAAGTCCTAACTAATCCCCATATGTACAATTTGTCTGGTTGGGTGGGGGGCGGATAGAATAACAACATTTAAAAATGAAAACCCCCAACGAATATTTACAGTATGCATAATACTATATATATACAAGAAACTAAACAAAGCTGTGTGAATAATACCCCCAAAATCATTAATTGTGGCAAAAATATAAGTTAACTGGACGAAATTAATGTAGGACTCGGTTTAATTAAAAAATTAATCATTCGACCAACCACACACACGACTTCACTCATTCAGACACGGCAACAATTACGAAAGAAGACACTCGAAAAACGAAAAGTGTCCCACATCCACCAGAGAACTGATATTTCTGGTCACCTAACGAGGGTGAGGATGTGGAATTAAACTAAAGACACTGGGGAAAAATAAAAGGGGCCAACGAGCATACATCCCCTAGCTAAGTTAACTTGGCATAACTAAAAAAACAAAACAAGCCTAAACTAACCTATTTTGGGTGGAGTTGCCAACAGAGCTCCCATTATCCTGATGCCTAATCGGCATTAAAATGCCATTCCTTTCGCTCGACAGATCAAAATGTTAGCTCCTTTCGCTCGACAGATACGTGCAAGACTCACCCACCTTTGCCAAATTCTGATGGATGGAGTCGTCATTTACCGTCCTGATCTTGACTTTAAACTTCTTGTCTCCATAGAATTCCTTCTGTCGCACCGTTCATATCACGACTCGCATAACATCTAGGAAGCACAAGAACACAAAGTGCTCAGCCTTAGTCAACGACGTTTCGACATTGCTACAAGCAGAACTGGCCTCAAGGACAAAGAATTTTCCGCGCAGCATGCGAACCATGATGTCTTCAATAAACCTGCACAATGGGAACACGAACTTGCAGTGGAAGAAAGCGTCACTCAGGTTCTCCAACTCACTGCAGCAGACACAGTTGGGAGAATTTCCCAAGCCCGCTGAAGAAAGTTCTTTGCAGGTGAGTGATGACTTTTCGTTAGTAAGGTATTTCAACCCAGGCGACTAAGGTCATATGGAGCGAGCCTCCTGATCGTTAAACCGAGTTCGTCAATCAGACCATCTTGAACGGACCCTTCATTATCACCTGATATAATGCCTTACGAGACAACGCCTGGACGTTGGAGAAGCCATCCGACGCCCGTAAGAGGAACTGTCGCTCGCGATAGAAGAAGCACTCGCCTCGGGGTAAACGGCGGACCTTCTCCTTGCATGAGTGCACACTTCTAAGGGACGGGAAGTTCTTACTGGCCTCTGCCTTTCAGAATTCGCCATTTCCATCCGCTTGCGAACACATTCATTCTAGGAAAGTGATGCGAAGCGAATTTGACGAATATCAACTCAAGTATACCTAGACCACTTTCAGAAGGGTGAAGGCAAAAGATCTCGCGACGTACCATGGGAGCCTTGCCACCACACAAGGATGAGAACAAGGCCCTAAATAATTGAATTAGTATGGCATACGGGAGTGGAAGCACGGGGAATCAGTTAAGGAGAATTGGGTAGATATGCGAAACACATACTTCTGCCTTCCCCTTTAAGATCACACGATGAACTGCACTCTCGACCTTCTCCCGCACCTCCGACCAATTCATTTCCAGCAAGAGATCGGTTCTGAACCAGACGCAGAGTATCTTGATCGGCCCATCCGTCCAGAGGAAAGGCTCGGGAAGAGAAACTCCCTTCCACACGCTCAACCGCAAGCCATCAGACTTATCGCGGTTGATCTTGGGCCCTGTCTGTTTCGTTCCTTCTGAATTCGTCAATCTCGTTTCTGCTCGACTCAAGAACCGAAACGTCATCAGCATCGGCGGAGTATCTGGTCAAGGTGGTAGCACCAGGTAAGCAGGTTTCCCGTAGAACCGGATTCGCCTTTAACTAGCAAAGGCAAGGCCCCCAAAGCAAGAACGTAAAGAATAGGCGAAAACGGACAACTTGGACGAAAAGAGCGTGACAAGACGAAAGGCTCCGATCGTACCCCATTCACTTCCACCAGCGCACCGGGGGACACGTAAGAAGTCGGATCCAAGTCTGAAAATACATCCCAAAACCGGGGGCTGAAAGGACAGCCTTCAGCAAACGATGGTCAACCCTATCCAATGCCTTGGACTGATCTAAATTGATCACCGCGGCTTCATTGTGGACTTGCTCGATGATCCTACCCTTCACAGCACAAGTCTGCTCAGAGCCAATCGGACGAGACAGGACAAGATTTTCCCTAAAAACTTCAACTCTGCCTTTAACATCGTCAAAAAGTTATTATGCTATCACTACCATTCTTGTTTTTGCGAAGTAACATGTTCGCACTCCTGGTGAAGCGTCAAGGTATAAATCCAGTTGTAAATACAACTCCAGCAAGGGAAAAAGTACAGTTCGTGGAACACATATATACGATCAGTCACTAAAGATGCTAAGAAAATAGGGTGGGGCTAAAGTTCTAGCCTAAACTCAGGTGGAACTTATATATATGATCAGTCACTAAAGATACTGAGAAAATAGTCAGGGACTCAGGTTCTAGCCTAAACTCAAGTGGAACTCATATATATGATCAGTCACTAAAGATACTGAGAAAATAGTCAGGGAATCAAGTTCTAGCCTAAACTCAAGTGGAACTCATATATATGATCAGTCACTAAAGATACTGAGAAAATAGTCAGGGACTCAGGTTCTAGCCTAAACTCAAGTTGAACTCATATATATGATCAGTCCCTAAAGATACTGAGAAAATAGTCAGGGACTCAGGTTCTAGCCTAAACTCAAGTGGAACTCATATATATGATCAGTCACTAAAGATACTGAGAAAATAGTCAGGGACTCAGGTTCTAGCCTAAACTCAAGTGGAGCTCATATATATGATCAGTCACTAAAGATACTGAGAAAATAGTCAGGGAATCAAGTTCTAGCCTAAACTCAAGTGGAACTCATATATATGATCAGTCACTAAAGATACTGAGAAAATAGTCAGGGACTCAGGTTCTAGGCTAAACTCAAGTGGAACTCATATATATGATCAGTCACTAAAGATACTGAGAAAATAAGCAGGGACTCAGGTTCTAGCCTAAACTCAAGTGGAACTCATATATATGATCAATCACTAAAGATACTGAGAAAATAGTCAGGGAATCAAGTTCTAGCCTAAACTCAAGTGGAACTCATATATATGGTCAGTCCCTAAAGATACTGAGAAAATAGTCAGGGACTCAGGTTCTAGCCTGAACTCAAGTGGAACTCATATATATGATCAGTCACTAAAGATACTGAGAAAATAGTCAGGGAATCAAGTTCTAGCCTAAACTCAAGTGGAACTCATATATATGATCAGTCACTAAAGATACTGAGAAAATAGTCAGGGACTCAGGTTCTAGCCTAAACTCAAGTGGAACTCATATATATGATCAGTCACTAATGATACTGAGAAAATAGTCAGGGACTCAGGTTCTAGCCTAAACTCAAGTGGAACTTATATATATGATCAGTCACTAAAGATACTGAGAAAATAGTCAGGGACTCAGGTTCTAGCCTAAACTCAAGTGGAACTCATATATATGATCAGTCACTAAAGATACTGAGAAAATAGTCAGGGAATCAAGTTCTAGCCTAAACTCAAGTGGAACTCATATATATGATCAGTCACTAAAGATACTGAGAAAATAGTCAGGGACTCAGGTTCTAGCCTAAACTCAAGTGGAACTCATATATATGATCAGTCACTAAAGATACTGAGAAAATAAGCAGGGACTCAGGTTCTAGCCTAAACTCAAGTGGAACTCATATATATGATCAATCACTAAAGATACTGAGAAAATAGTCAGGGAATCAAGTTCTAGCCTAAACTCAAGTGGAACTCATATATATGATCAGTCACTAAAGATACTGAGAAAATAGTCAGGGACTCAGGTTCTAGCCTAAACTCAAGTGGAACTCATATATATGATCAGTCACTAAAGATACTGAGAAAATAGTCAGGGACTCAAATTTTAGCCTAAACTCAAGTGGAACTTATATATATGATCAGTCACTAAAGATACTGAGAAAATAGTCAGGGACTCAGGTTCTAGCCTGAACTCAAGTGGAACTCATATATATGATCAGTCACTAAAGATACTGAAAAAATTGTCAGGGAATCAAGTTCTAGCCTAAACTCAAGTGGAACTTATATATATGATCAGTCACTAAAGATACTGAGAAAATAGTCAGGGACTAAGGTTCTAGCCTAAACTCAAGTGGAACTTATATATATGATCAGTCACTAAAGATACTGAGAAAATAGTCAGGGACTCAGGTTCTAGCCTAAACTCAAGTGGAACTCATATATATGATCAGTCACTAAAGATACTGAGAAAATAGTCAGGGAATCAAGTTCTAGCCTAAACTCAAGTGGAACTCATATATATGATCAGTCACTAAAGATACTGAGAAAATAGTCAGGGACTCAGGTTCTAGCCTAAACTCAAGTGGAACTCATATATATGATCAGTCACTAAAGATACTGAGAAAATAGTCAGGGAATCAAGTTCTAGCCTAAACTCAAGTGGAACTTATATATATGATCAGTCACTAAAGATACTGAGAAAATAGTCAGGGACTCAGGTTCTAGCCTAAACTCAAGTGGAACTCATATATATGATCAGTCACTAAAGATACTGAGAAAATAGTCAGGGAATCAAGTTCTAGCCTAAACTCAAGTGGAACTCATATATATGATCAGTCACTAAAGATACTGAGAAAATAGTCAGGGAATCAAGTTCTAGCCTAAACTCAAGTGGAACTCATATATATGATCAGTCACTAAAGATACTGAGAAAATAGTCAGGGAATCAAGTTCTAGCCTAAACTCAAGTGGAACTTATATATATGATCAGTCACTAAAGATACTGAGAAAATAGTCAGGGACTCAGGTTCTAGCCTAAACTCAAGTGGAACTCATATATATGATCAGTCACTAAAGATACTGAGAAAATAGTCAGGGAATCAAGTTCTAGCCTAAACTCAAGTGGAACTCATATATATGATCAGTCACTAAAGATACTGAGAAAATAGTCAGGGACTCAGGTTCTAGCCTAAACTCAAGTGGAACTCATATATATGATCAGTCACTAAAGATACTGAGAAAATAGTCAGGGAATCAAGTTCTAGCCTAAACTCAAGTGGAACTCATATATATGATCAGTCACTAAAGATACTGAGAAAATAGTCAGGGACTCAGGTTCTAGCCTAAACTCAAGTAGAACTCATATATATGATCAGTCACTAAAGATACTGAGAAAATAAGCAGGGACTCAGGTTCTAGCCTAAACTCAAGTGGAACTCATATATATGATCAGTCACTAAAGATACTGAGAAAATAGTCAGGGACTCAGGTTCTAGCCTAAACTCAAGTGGAACTCATATATATGATCAGTCACTAAAGATACTGAGAAAATAGTCAGGGAATCAAGTTCTAGCCTAAACTCAAGTGGAACTCATATATATGATCAGTCACTAAAGATACTGAGAAAATAGTCAGGGACTCAGGTTCTAGCCTAAACTCAAGTGGAACTCATATATATGATCAGTCACTAAAGATACTGAGAAAATAGTCAGGGAATCAAGTTCTAGCCTAAACTCAAGTGGAACTCATATATATGATCAGTCACTAAAGATACTGAGAAAATAGTCAGGGACTCAGGTTCTAGCCTAAACTCAAGTGGAACTCATATATATGATCAGTCACTAAAGATACTGAGAAAATAAGCAGGGACTCAGGTTCTAGCCTAAACTCAAGTGGAACTCATATATATGATCAGTCACTAAAGATACTGAGAAAATAGTCAGGGACTCAGGTTCTAGCCTAAACTCAAGTGGAACTCATATATATGATCAGTCACTAAAGATACTGAGAAAATAGTCAGGGAATCAAGTTCTAGCCTAAACTCAAGTGGAACTCATATATATGATCAGTCACTAAAGATACTGAGAAAATAGTCAGGGACTCAGGTTCTAGCCTAAACTCAAGTGGAACTCATATATATGATCAGTCACTAAAGATACTGAGAAAATAAGCAGGGACTCAGGTTCTAGCCTAAACTCAAGTGGAACTCATATATATGATCAGTCACTAAAGATACTGAGAAAATAGTCAGGGACTCAGGTTCTAGCCTAAACTCAAGTGGAACTCATATATATGATCAGTCACTAAAGATACTGAAAAGCCATCGGTTCCCTTCACCTCTCCAGAATGTAGCCGACTCCTCTTTATCGTCAAAAAAGGCAAGCCAAAAATAGAGTATCGCTGTTATATTCTGACTGAAGCTGCGTAATCCTTTGTTTCCAACGTTGACTTCGTTCAAAAGCGTCTACGCAGCCTTTTGGGTGATGAATTATTTTCCACCCTACAATCACTTTCTCACAGACGAACCATCGCAATCCACTCACTACTCTATTGCTATTTCCATGGAAAATGTTCGGACGAGCTACATTCCTTAGTTCCAACAGTTCAGACTTTTACATCTAAGAACCACCATGTTATGTACCCAGGGTGGCGAACCATCCATATTCCTTTCGTATTTCACTGATAAGAAGAAAGTTCCATTCAGACTGGTTCTATTCAAGAGCCGCTGCGTTGTGGGACAGACTCCCGATAGGATACATCACTACAATCTCAACCTTTTCAAGTCTAGAGTCAACTGTTAATCTTTCCTACATAACCTTATAATCTGCACTTACTTACCCGCTTTATGCCATTACAACAATCTCATCATGTAGCCCCCTACCTTAAGTGTCTCTTGGGCCTTGTATTGAGTTAACAATATTTAAAAAATTAGTTGCTTATCTCCCATTTTCTGACCCAGGAGAAAAATAAACAACTTTTACCAAAGATTTCATTGATGGCACTCAGGGAATCTTAACAAAAATACATTACATCCTCATTGCTTTTGTATTTCATTCGTAAGGAGTAAGTTCCAGTCAGACAGCTTTTTCGATATTATCCTGTCCATTATGATCGCAACCTCTTCAAGTACAGGATCAATCATTATCTATTCTATATATCCTCAATATATGCACTTCTTACTCCACCCCTTTATGTCCTTACAGCAACCTTATTCAGAAACTCTGTATTGAGTGGCTCTTGGGTCTTATATTGTGTTAACCATAATAAAAAAAAAGAAAAATCAAAGAAAATAATTTACCCAAGAATATTCGTACGAAGGTAATTGCAACTGATAGTGCCGGAATTTGAACTTGTCTCGATGTTTCTACGCCGATAACCGCTATGCTACCCAAACAATCTTTTTAGCACCGGTACATTTAAATATGCCCTGTAATTTCGTATTTGTTCTGGCTGTCGTTCTTCCAGTATATTTTCGAGGCAAAACGAAGACGATCCATATAAATGGACGTGAGTATTATGTGTTTACGAAGGCAGGTAATTTTAACGCTGTATATATTTGATACAGGTCGTTTGGAAGTGACCTACAGTAGTAATCCTTATAAAAGATCCCTGTAGTGGTATTGGGACTTAGCGAAAGGCACACGAAGCCCGCTCATAGAAATATTCACCCATACACAACTGTAAAAATCGATGCGAGTTCACTGGAAAGTATCCCAGATCGCTAACTTTCTCTCTGGGGCTTCCTGGATATATTTACTCTGCTTATTTACAAATATTAGGTTACTTAATAATATGAACGGAAGGGAGGGTTTTGGCGAAACCGATACGTGAAATATATCCGGTCACTTGTTTCGTATTTTTAAAGAATGGATTAATTATGGCGTTATTGATGGTTAACTTTCTTTCTAAATGCCTCTACACAGATTCCATTTATTTATTGCTTGGGAATTGACACGACTTAGGAAAGATTGTCGAGTGATTTCCTATTGCCTTTTCAATAGCTTTGAATTCAGAGTTGTCGTTCTCCATTAAGGACGTAGGCGATCATGGCTCTCCACAGGTCCATTTCTGTATTATCTAGGAATTGACATGGCGTTTTGGTTAAAAATAGTAGAGTGGTTTCCTTTTGTCTTTTGCATAGTTTTAAGTTCAGAGTTATCTTCCTCTAATCAGGACATAGGCGTTCATGGCTCTCCACAGGTTCCATTTCTCTATTATCTAGGAATTGACATGGCGTTTTGGTAAAAAGTAGTAGAGTGGTTTCCTTTTGCCTTTTGCATAGTTTTAAGTTCAGAGTTATCTTCCTCTAATCAGGACATAGGCGATCATGGCTCTCCACAGGTTCCATTTCTCTATTATCTAGGAATTGACATGGCGTTTTGGTAAAAAATAGTAGAGTGGTTTCCTTTTGCCTTTTGCATAGTTTTAAGTTCAGAGTTATCTTCCTCCAATCAGGACGTAGGCGATCATGGCTTTCCACAGCTTCTATTTCTGTATTATCTGGGAATTGCAATTACTTTTTAAGAAAGATAATGGAGTGATTTCGTATTGCTTTTTCAATAGTTTTTAGTTCAGAATTGTTTTCCTCCACTCAAGATATAAACGATCATGGCCCTCCACAGTTTCTATTTCCTTATGATCTGGAAATTGTGTGAATTATTGGGAAAGGTAGTGGTTTCCACTTACATTCTACACAATTTTTCATCTCTTAGCCTAGCTACCACACAAGGGTAGAGAGTGAAGTCTACCTGACAGTTAACCTATAGCTGAAAAACAATAGATTCAAGCCTTGAGAAAGGGATGAAAATGAAATTGGATGCAACAGACTTGTCGGAAATTTGAACTCGGCCCGCTGGTTCCGCTTTCCGCGACTCGCTCGCTCAGTTAACTAAATACTTTATTATTTGTAGCCCAGTAGCATTTGCTTTTTGTAATTACCGAAAGTTAAATCTATCTTTATCCCTAACCTGCTTCGGATGGAAGGGGTCAACTGTTTCTTTGTGTCTGCTTCGTAATTAAACTGTTATTCATATTAACTGTTTCATTATATTTATTGACTATCATAGGTTTATCTATCTAATAATTGAGAGATTCTTTGAAAACGAGGCTCGCAATACGATTGACCCGACAGAAAACGTTAGAGAATAAATGAAGAAAACTTGAAAAGATTTAGGAGTTAATTTATTTATTTATTTATAAAAGACTTGTTTGCTTGAAGAACTCCCAAAATAATGAAGATCTATTCTTACTCGTCAGATTTATTAGCGTCTGTACCATTTTAGAATAAAGATGACATGTTGTCGCCTGTTCAACACGCTTTCCGAGGACGACTCTGCGCTGTAAGCAGTCACGCACGCACATATTCCGTATACATCTCTTTGTGAACTTACGCATTACTCGTTTGCATTCCATTGTCGGAGACGCGCGCATGAGTTGCGGTAAGGAGGGTCGGGGTGGTAGCGCGCCTCAGCGGCTGCTGCTTTAACGGGCCTGGGTGGGAAGGGCGATAATGGCATGTTCCATAATCATAACCAACAACCAAGCAAAGAATTCAAACTCTGATACCATCTCCCTGCCACTGATCTTAATGTTTTTACGGCATCATGTGGGAATCCCTTGTTTTCGACATCCCCTTTCACCCGACGCCGTTATTATCTGTTCGGGGTTTTTTTTTCGCCAGGCAGCAACAACCGCTGGCCACGAAAATTTGAAGTGGGTAATTTTAAAAGTGAAACTGAAAGTGAAAGTTGGACCGACACCATACGCTAATGAATAATAATAATAATAATAATAATAATAATAATAATAATAATAATAATAATAATAATAATAATAATAATAATAATAAACGTATTAAAATACCCAAATTGTCATTTTTCTGCATTTAGTAAAAATTTACACGGATTTTAATATTTTCGTTCTTTTTCAGATAAAACTCAAAATAGTTTTACGCTGTCGCTGATATTGGACAGACTTAAACGTATATACCCATGATACTTCAGAGACAGTTTCAGATGGTATTTTTTAAATTATTTAATGTTAGTAATACTAATAACATCCCTGATACTACAGGGAAAACTGGGGCGGCTTCAGCATGCCCAACCTTTTGCTGAAACTGAGACCTAAATAGAAGACTACATTTGTCTTCGCCTCAATCTATGACAATGCTACTGAGTTGTATCATTTGTTTTAAATCATTACTGCTGTTAATTTTCAGAATAAATATGAAAACCTTTTTTTTTCTATGGAAACATTAGCTTCTAAAACTTCGATATACAAATTATATTCGGGAAAGATCTATAGGTCACATTCCAGAAAATAATTAAAAGCAACATTTTAAAAAAATGTGTATTTATAATAAAATAACTGCCTACAGTAGGAGAATATATATTTTTTAAATGTTTATTTTACGTCAAGATCAGATAAAAATACAGAATCAGGAATCTTTATACTTAATACCTGATTTAATCCCGCCAGTTTTAACATCTGTTTTAGCCCCTCCCCTTATTTCTTATTTTGTGGCCCCTTGCTTGGATAATATTGTATATACATTCTAAGGGTTTACTTCATGGTTGAGAGAACCGAGCATTTTACATCAGTGATAAGAGATTAAGGTCTGCTGGTTGAGCTTAAATGAAAACTTGGATTTTTAATGCGCATTTTCAAGACAACGGACTCTTCTTATTTGAAAGATTAAGTGCAATCTTCTTTATCTACATTCGGCGTTGCAAATCGATAAATTTAGTAAATATCAATATTGTTTCACAATTCTCTCCTATAAGCTTAATTCACATTTATCATAGGGGCGTGTTATTCTATTTTACCTGAATTGTATTTAAAACGAGTTTTCTTTTTTTAAACATGCCGTCGAAAATTACGTCATATTTTATTTAGTGCTTACTATTATTAGAATAATTTTTACGCTTGAATCTATGCCCATTTATTCTATTACAATGTAGCAAAACTAGAGGATCAATTTATTACTTAATCACAAATGGAAACCGATCCCCCACTTTACGTCCAGTTGAATGTTATATTTATACTAGTTGTTCAGTCATTAGTATTATTACAATAGTTTTACACGTGCGTCTATTTCCAATGATTCTATTACTATGTAACAAATCTGGGAGATCACTTTATTACTTAATAACAAAAGAAAACCGATCCCCCATTTTATGTCCGGTTGAATGTTATATTTATACTAGTTGACCTATACAGTTACCAATTACGGCATATTTTGTTTAGTCCTTAATATTATTAGATTATTTTTGCATGGAAGTCTATTCCCAGTTATTCTATAACTGTGTATGAAAATTGGAGGATCATTTTATTACATAATCACAAATGGAAACTAATTCCCCACTTTATGTCCAATAGAATGTTACGGCATATTTTGTTTAGTCCTATTATTAGAATAGTTTTACATGTGCGTCTATTTCCAATGATTCTATTACTATGTAACAAATCTGGGAGATCAGTTTATTACTTAATAACAAAAGGAAACTGATCCCCCACTTTATGTCCAGTTGAATGTTATATTAATACTAGTTGACCTATAAAGTTACTAATTACGGCATATTTTAAGTCGTAGCGTTCAGTAGGCTTTCGCATGTGTCATGTATTAATATACAATAAAAGACAAAAGGAAAACTTTTCTTTAGCGACGCGTTTCGTTCCTTAGGGAACTTTATCACGATAAATGTGAAGATTTTATTTCGTCATTTGTTTTTATACACAGGGGTAACGTGGAGGAAAAATATCGTTAAGTTTTCAAATTTTGAATTTGAAAACGCTAAAATATTCTGAAAGCTTAAGGTAAACTATGGAGGACGCTAAGTGATACAATTTATTGCTGAAAAAACGAAAGTGAGTAAATGTTGTTGAATTTTTATTTTATTTTTTTTTTAATGTAATTTTTTATTTATTTCTATGTATTTCATTTGTTTAATTATTTATGTCAGTGCTACTTCAAGTGGTGGTCCGCGAACCGGTGCCAGTAAGCGAACCATCAACTACCGATACGCGGCCAGTGTCCAGGCGATGCTAAGGAAACACTTATAAAGATTAAGGTTATATAATTTTTGTTTTTGTGTTAATAAACTGCTTATTTTTTTTTATTACTTTTTATATGTTTTGGTATTGAATTATTTTTTGCAAAATAAATAGAAGATAAAAAATAGTCAATTTTTATTATATTCATTATATATATATATATCGTTTCCGGTATAAATTAATATTACCACGAAATATTACAGGTACGTGAGACATTGAGAAAAAAAAAATGCCGGTCCACCATGTGAGATAGTTTGAGAAGCACTGATTTATGTATTAATTTATTTATTTTAAATATTTAAAGTTTAAATAGCTAGAGTTAAGCGTATTCTTTTAAAAATGACGGTATTATTTAAGACACTTCACTTTGGGAACTCAACGAAGTAGTTGTGCGGTTGGCTTAAACTTAGTATTTGCAAGTAATTACGTTTGGATGTGGATCGTGTTGCAAAAAGCCCCCTTATAAGATGTGTCATTTAACTGTCAATCTTCTGGTCGGACGATCAAATCAACGGAGGAGCAGCATTTTTATGTAGTTGCTCCTATTGTAGATGAAAATTACAGGTAGAAATATACGAATAAACACGGCATAGTAGGTAGACAGATAAGCTATATGCACACACATACATATTATTATATATAGATATTATGAAATGGACTAAATCCGACAATAATTTTGATATATTTTCTGTTTATACGCTATTTTTATAGATACAAATTAGTATCGACAGGAATCGAACCTGTATCCTATTACAAATTTCTCCTGATTTCTCTCGAAAGCTCATATCTACTCAAAGCGTATTTTAACGTAAACAAATGACATTATATATTATGAAATGAAAAACAGAAAATATATTAAAATAACTGTCGGACTTAGTCTATATATGTTGTCATTTGTTTATGCTAAGATACGCTTCGGGCAGATATGAGCGTTCAAGAGAAATCATGGTAAATTTGTAGTTTATAAACAGTAATTAGACCTTGCTAACCAGACGCTTCCTCTGTGGCTAAATGGTATAGTATGTTAGGCTATATAAGGGTTTCGTGTAGGATACAGGTTCGATTCCTGTCGTGGGACACATTTTCTCTGAAATTTCTCGGACATTCGACCGGCAAATGATGTTAATACTGTTTATTTTAAACATATCATTTACTTAAATATTTGTATCTATAAAGAGAATATATATATATATATATATATATATATATATATATATATATATATATATATATATATATATATAACTAAAAATATATCTATATATATATATATATATATATATATATATATAAATGCAGTTTTAAGGTATGCTATGTTTATGGGTTAAAGTGCTCAATATCAGGGATAGAGCGTATGTAAATATAAAAATGGACATTGAAGTCAACACCCAGCGGCGACAGTCTGTTTATGCTAAACGCAATCGTCAGGCCATCTATCTATATATTTTACTAGCAACGTTGCCCGTGCTTGATTAAAAATTTGTACGACTCATACAGCAATCGCTATCACTTGACTTAAAATATTTTTGCCCTTCCTTGCCTTTAAAGGAGTGTCCTTTGCCGTGCTGATGTTGCTACATGCCTTACTTCTTGCCTATCTCACACAGCGAATTTTTTCTAATCGCTATACTAAACATTAAATCTGTTACGAAAAAGAAATAAACAAAATGAACACAAAACGATCAGCTTTAAAAAAGGACTCGTAACTGGAAAAACCGAATGAAAAAAGAATGTTAACAACAAATATTTTTTCACACCCAACCCAGTTCTGCGGAATCAGAATCAACGTTGAGTTTAAGCAAGCGAATGAGCCAATTGGAGTAAAGTGCCATGCAGATTTAAATTTTTCCTACTTGTGACGAATGCAGCTATCGATTTTTTTTGCATGCTAGTTAACATTCGTGTCAGTCAGCTGTTGGCTCTCCCGCTGACCAATAAAATCTTCCTGCCTATTCGTGGCAGCCAGCTATAGGCTTCACTCTGGCCAGTAGAAAATGGCCGCAAACTACATGAAAACTGCTGTAGAAGCATGAAAAATCGATTATTTCCATTATCGATGGGAGTTGGGAAATGCAACGTCGGTCTTGGCCTTCCCTCTAACTTGGAGCATGTGCATGCAAATTTTGGTGCAAATACGTCGAAAATTGCGGCCGTGCATTCGTCACACACACACACACACACACACACACACACACACACACACACACAGAGACACAGACACACACACACACACACACACACACACACACACACACACACACACACACATCCTGCCCTTTATAGATACAGATAGAATTAATTGATTTATTTTTAATCTGACATTTTTATTACTGAAGGCCAATAAAAGTAGTACACAATTTAAGATAAAAATATAAACGGAGCGTCTATATCAAACACGGGTATCCATTAAAATAACGTTCGAAGTGACAAAAATGTTATATTTACATATGCGTGTATGTGTGTGTGTGTGTAAAATTTCTGATATAACTAAAAATATATCTGTAAAAGGAAAATATGAAGATCCGTCTCTTCACACACACACACACACACACACACACACACACATTTACACATTATAGTAAAAAAAAAAAGGAAAGTAAGATATATAATCCGGTGTTCTTATTGATATTTTTATTTTTACAAAACAGTGCTCAATGTAAATTTACAGAACATAAATATTATAAATTAACTGATTTAAAAATATGGTTTCATCGTTACACAGGAATTACCATGTTTCAAAAACACGCATTAGTTCTGTTCCATCTTCAAGCGCATTTTAGAATAACTTATTTTAATATATATATATATATATATATATATATATATATATATATATATATATATATATATATATATAAAGAATTAACGGATTTATTTTCAATCTGTCATTTTTATTACTTTGAAAGTTATTTCAGTGGATACTTCGTATTTGAAAAAGACGCCCCCATTTTTGTTTATTAAACAGTTGTATATGGCCTGCGCATTGGGGAAATCTCGTTAAATAAAATTGCGTTCCTTCGATTGCGCAGGCCGATAGACATAAGTCACAATGTTTAATGAATAAAGATGAGGCGTCTTTTTCAAGTACGAAGTGTCCACTGTAATAACGCTTGAAGTAATATATATATATATATATATATATATATATATATATATATATATATATATATATAATATTAGTGGTCAATATACATATATATATATATATATATATATATATATATATATATATATATATATATAAATTCTCAAGAGGATAGAATCCAGGTAGAACTCAATGTCCAGGACAGAGTAAGAATATAATATAAAAGACTCAAACACTAATATTCCATGGTTATAATTTATTCATTAGAATGGTAATCACGATCCAATTCATCAGATATAATAAAGTTAATTGCTAATCCTTATGAATAATTCCAGGGAGGATATAAATCCCGAGAATTCAATGTAGTAACCAGAGTAAGTAATAATTAACAAATCGGAGACTTCAGAAAGCCATGGTAATATATATATATATATATATATATATATATATATATATTTTTATGTCATTAGCTTATTTGTTTATTTTTTGGGTTAAATATGTATTTCTGGTCGTTTTCCTGATAAGATAAAAGTCGTAATCGGAGGCTTCTCTGAAAAATAGGATAAGAAATATAGAAAAAAAATGACGGATATCAAGGAATAAAATAAGCAGTTATAAAACAAAATTGAAACGACAAACGGTGGTGGCGACGGGTAGACATTTTTGGAGCAGTTGGTTCGGAAATCTGAAATTGCAAAAAAAAAAAAAAAAAAAAAAACCCCCAAAAAACAAACTCTAAAGCGTGAGTCATCACCTCTTTCCCACCCCTCTCGACCTCCATTTCGTCTGCGGAGGATGTTGTGACGTCATTCTAATGACGTTCCCGTGTGTGCGTTGCGCGCACGCGCGTGCCGATACATTTTTCATGTGCGCGAACGAACATTTTTCTGGGTAGTCGCCGACGTCTAGTGCGCCTTGCGGGAGGTAACGGTAGCTTGTGTTGTTGCTCCACCTGCTAGCAGTTGGCATTGGTGTTTAACTTTACATGACCACGCTCCGACTGTTGAATTTCATAACCTTATTCCGTGCCCACTCACCTGGCGGTACGAAACCTTATCAAGAACAAAATATACTCCCTCTGTTGTTTTCTCCGACTGGATATCTGGGATGAGATGTTATCATTATTTACATTATTTATTTACATTACTGTTGTCCTCGTCTTTGGTGTTGTTGTCACATCGTTTCGACAGCAATGCTCTTGGGCCTTCTTCGGGTGCTTGTAGATCCGGGTAAACATCCAGTATTTGTGAACCCTCTACGATGTAGATTGTTCTTGTACCACTGTCGATATCTAGGGATGATAACTTGACGTGTTCTTTTTAAAAATATTTATTTATTGCTCGCCCTGCTTCCATTGATTCTACCAAACCCAGGGATTGAACTCATATGCCACTAAATTCACGAACCAAAAACTTTAATTCACAGAGAGAGACATAAACAAGCAGTACTAAAATACTATTCGAAACCCCGATTTTTTACATACATTCGAACGCAAGCTCTGGTATGTAATACGTCAGCACCAAATGACTAAGTGGACATACCAAATTCAAACAAGTACAGCTAAAGTTAAAATATCTGAGAAGTGTATTAACAGAGAATAGAAAGAGCGACACTGAAATCCGAAGGCGTATTGGGATAGTGAAAGTAAATTACCGAAAGCTAATCACGGAAACAGGAAGGTATAAACAAAGAAAAGTGTACGTAACTGTTACGTAATATCAGTCCTCCTAAATGGCAGCGAATTCTGGACAATCTCCTCGCAGATGAAGAAGAGACTTAAAGCAACAGAAAGAAAGAAAAGTGTAGTTAACTGTTACGTAATATCGGTCCACCTATATGGCAACGAATTCTGGACAATCTCCTCGCAGATGAAGAAGAGACTTAAAGCAACAGAAACAAAGAAAAGAGTACTTAACTGTTACGTAATATCACTCCTCCGATATGGCAGCGAATTCTGAACAATCTCCTCGCAGATGAAGAAGAGACTTAAAGCAACAGAAACAAAGAAAAGTGTACTTAACTGTTACGTAATATCAGTCCTCCAATATGGCAACGAATTCTGAACAGTCTCCTCGCAGATGAAGAAGGGACTTACAACAACAGAAACAAAGAAAAGTGTACTTAACTGTTACGTAATATCAGTCCTCCTATATGGCAACGAATTCTGAACAGTCTCCTCGCAGATGGAGAAGTGACTTAAAGCAACAGAAACAAAGAAAGGTGTACTTAACTGTTACGTAATATCAGTCCTCCTAAATGGCAGCGAATTCTGGACAATCTCCTCGCAGATAAATAAGAGACCTAAAGCAACAGAAACAAAGAAAAGTGTACTTAACTGTTACGTAATATCAGTGCCCCTATATGACAGCGAATTCTGGACAATATCCTCACAGACGAAGAAGAGACTTAAAGTAACAGAAACAAAGAAAAGTGTAATTAACTGTTACGTAATATCAGTCCCCCTATATGACAGCGAATTCTGGACAATATCCTCACAGACGAAGAAGAGACTTAAAGTAACAGAAACAAAGAAAAGTGTACTTAACTGTTACGTAATATCAGTCATGCTATATGGCAACGAATTCTGAACAGTCTCCTCGCAGATGGAGAAGAGACTGAAAGTAACAGAAACAAAGAAAAGTGTACTTAACTGTTACGTAATATCAGTCCCCCTATATGACAGCGAATTCTGGACAATATCCTCACAGACGAAGAAGAGACTTAAAGTAACAGAAAGAAAGAAAAGTGTACTTAACTGTTACGTAATATCAGTCATGCTATATGGCAACGAATTGTGAACAGTCTCCTCGCAGATAAAGAAGAGACTTAAAGCAGCAGAAAGAAAGAAAAGTGTACTTAACTGTTACGTAATATCAGTCATGCTATATGGCAACGAATTCTGAACAGTCTCCTCGCAGATGGAGAAGAGACTTAAAGCAGCAGAAAGAAAGAAAAGTGTACTTAACTGTTACGTAATATCAGTCCCCCTATATGACAGCGAATTCTGGACAATATCCTCACAGACGAAGAAGAGACTTAAAGCAGCAGAAAGAAAGAAAAGTGTACTTAACTGTTACGTAATATCAGTCATGCTATATGGCAACGAATTCTGAACAGTCTCCTCGCAGATAAAGAAGAGACTTAAAGCAGCAGAAAGAAAGAAAAGTGTACTTAACTGTTACGTAATATCAGTCATGCTATATGGCAACGAATTCTGAACAGTCTGCTCGCAGATGGAGAAGAGACTTAAAGCAGCAGAAAGAAAGAAAAGTGTACTTAACTGTTACGTAATATCAGTCCCCCTATATGACAGCGAATTCTGGACAATATCCTCACAGACGAAGAAGAGACTTAAAGTAACAGAAACAAAGAAAAGTGTACTTAACTGTTACGTAATATCAGTCATGCTATATGGCAACGAATTCTGAACAGTCTCCTCGCAGATAAAGAAGAGACTTAAAGCAGCAGAAAGAAAGAAATGTGTACTTAACTGTTACGTAATATCAGTCATGCTATATGGCAACGAATTCTGAACAGTCTCCTCGCAGACGGAGAAGAGACTTAAAGTAACAGAAAGAAAGAAAAGTGTACTTAACTGTTACGTAATATCAGTCCCCCTATATGACAGCGAATTCTGGACAATATCCTCACAGACGAAGAAGAGACTTAAAGTAACAGAAACAAAAAAAAGTGTACTTAACTGTTACGTAATATCAGTCATGCTATATGGCAACGAATTCTGAACAGTCTCCTCGCAGATAAAGAAGAGACTTAAAGCAGCAGAAAGAAAGAAATGTGTACTTAACTGTTACGTAATATCAGTCATGCTATATGGCAACGAATTCTGAACAGTCTCCTCGCAGACGGAGAAGAGACTTAAAGTAACAGAAAGAAAGAAAAGTGTACTTAACTGTTACGTAATATCAGTCCCCCTATATGACAGCGAATTCTGGACAATATCCTCACAGACGAAGAAGAGACTTAAAGTAACAGAAACAAAGAAAAGTGTACTTAACTGTTACGTAATATCAGTCATGCTATATGGCAACGAATTCTGAACAGTCTCCTCGCAGATAAAGAAGAGACTTAAAGCAGCAGAAAGAAAGAAATGTGTACTTAACTGTTACGTAATATCAGTCATGCTATATGGCAACGAATTCTGAACAGTCTCCTCGCAGACGGAGAAGAGACTTAAAGTAACAGAAAGAAAGAAAAGTGTACTTAACTGTTACGTAATATCAGTCCCCCTATATGACAGCGAATTCTGGACAATATCCTCACAGACGAAGAAGAGACTTAAAGTAACAGAAACAAAAAAAAGTGTACTTAACTGTTACGTAATATCAGTCATGCTATATGGCAACGAATTCTGAACAGTCTCCTCGCAGATAAAGAAGAGACTTAAAGCAGCAGAAAGAAAGAAAAGTGTACTTAACTGTTACGTAATATCAGTCCTCCTATATGGCAAGGAATTCTGGACAATCTCCTCGCAGATGAAGAGACTTGAGCCAATTGAAACAAAAAAATGAGTACTGGAGGTTGGAGGACTTGAAAAATGTTCGGTAAATTTAAACAGATTGATCAGCCATTTCATCTTTCCTGTTAGCTTCCCGTCTTGCATAGGATATTCCATATATATTTTGATAAATAACTGCATCAGGAATTAAAGAACTGACAGTTTTTCTGTCATGCTCCTTTCTCCATGAGGAACCTATTTCGCGACCCAAGTTTCTTGAATTTTTGGTCGGGTAACACCTCTCTCTCTATCTCTCCCTCTCTCTCTCTCTCTCTCACACACAAACACACACATACGCACACATCAATCTATCCTGTTATTTAACCCATAGTTGGAAGAATCGGATTCGTGACTTTTCCAAGGCAAAGTGAACTCAACAGACTGGAACAGAATTTGAACTCGGCTCGCTAATAACAAAACTGTGTAAGAAAATTTTGTCTTACTTTGACTTTGGTCAGTAAGTATTTTTTCCTAACTGCTTCTGTCTAGGAAGCAATGAAAACGACTATTATTCCCTTTACACTTTGCTTTTTTGATCTGGACATCGATGTTTTGAAATGGCCCATTTTCCATTGCACTCCAGATTCAACGTTGAGTTGCTAAAAAAAAAATTTCCAGAACTTTCTAGAAGTTTCAAGTACTTTCTAAAAAGTTTTAAGGATTTCTAGAACGTTCTGACAACATAAACGGACAATTAGAAATAAACTGAACTGTTGATCTTCTGTTCCCTGTATTTATGCAGTCTAAACACGAGGAACGTAAGCTCAACAGTTCAGTTTACTTTTAGCTGTCCAAATGCACACAAATCGTCGTTGACTTTTAAATTTATTGTGGTCTCGCTTATGAAATCCTAGAATAAATAAATGCTACCTTTGAATCATACGTCATTTTCTTCCTACTTTGCATGAACGAGAATGTTTATATTCACCACTGTTCCCAGTGAAAATAGGTAAATTTCAGAAACATCATTATCTGGATCACAAAAGCAAAGTTTAAAAGAAATATTAGCCAGATTTCATTCTTCCTACGCGTAATCAAATAGGAAATGCTACTTATTATGCAAGGACAAAAATTTTGTTAAGCCGTGATCGTTACGTTATCGGCACATTCGTTTGTACCTCCCTTTGACCAATTTCAGTAGATGATCAAAAAATAAAATCAGTATTCAACTCTAAAATTCAAAATAAAATTAAAAAATGAAAATAAAACATTTTAATCTCAG
This sequence comes from Acanthosepion esculentum, assembly GCA_964036315.1. Taxonomy (NCBI): domain Eukaryota; kingdom Metazoa; phylum Mollusca; class Cephalopoda; order Sepiida; family Sepiidae; genus Acanthosepion; species Acanthosepion esculentum. The sequence goes on along the minus strand of OZ038496.1, from coordinate 13,765,738 downwards.
AAATTATATAAAAAATGAATAAAGAAGTAATTATCTTTTGGTATTTTTGGTAAAAACTCACAAATTCGGACAAACCTCTTAACACTTGAGGTGAAATTTATAAAGCACTTAAAATAATGGAGTTAGGCTCTGCTATGCTGATATTTAAGCTTAACCACGCACACGACTACAAGTGTGATACCTTCCAGCTATGGGTTGAATTGCAGAGCAGAGTAAACTCTAGCCGTGGTTGGTAACCAGTCTAGAAGAAAGGCTACTCTGAACTCAAAATGTTGCTAAATCTGGGTTGGGATTGTCCAATCCCTTTCTCCAGCCCCGACACAGTTAAAATACGTTCACGCGCCCTTGTAGGTGATGAATTACTTTCTGCCACACAGCCACTATCTCACGAAAAGCCTATCACTATTTCCATGAAAAATGCTACATTTTCTCCTTCCGCAAGTTCAGACCTTTGCAGCTAGAAGCCACCATACCAGGTACACAGGGTCGAATCATCCTGACTCTTTCTTATTCTGTTCTTATTCTCATTATCTTACAGTTAAATTGGCTAGATGTAACCGTAAGTTCAATGCAAACAGTTTCCTTTCTCGCACTTCTCGCTTGTGGAACTCTTTTTCGGCTTCTTGCTTTCCAGTCAACTTTGTAATGTAATGTCAATCGTTACCTTCTGTCTTCTTAATTCCTCTTCTTTTTCCGTCCTGGGTATGACGATAAACTACATCCACGTCCTGGGTAAGACGATGGACTACGTCCAACAGCAAGGCCTCTGATCAGGAGGTTTTGAGGAGCGTTGAACCACCTCTTAATTGCTGGTGTTCCCAGGTCCACCCTGACCCGGGTTGGTAGCACCTGTTAGGGTCCCAGCTATGGGCAAATAGTTAACACCCAAACTTGTTTAAAAATAGGTTTTAATACCAGCAATAATTTTTGAAGAAAAAATTATTATCAGTAATAATTAAAATTTACAGTGAAACATATACTGTTAGAGTGTGTAGATTTTGATCTAGTGTGAACAAAATATTACCAAGTGAGTAATTAAAAAAAACTTTTTACAAAAATAAAACCATCCAAGGTTGTAAATTTCCTGAAAGAAGTTGTATTGTACTCAAAAATATGACTAATTGAAAATTGGTTCAAATATATATGTATAAATACACACTTTCTTTTACCAAACTATTGCTATGAATCTATATAAAAACTTTTGTTGGCATTAAATGACCCACTGAGGTTTTGATATGCCATAAAACAAAACAACTAACCAACCAACATCCTCTTCTTTTATTGTTATCTCTCCGTAATAATTTTTTCTCATATTTTTTCACACTTATTATCCTCTTGCGCCTTAGTGGCTTTATTGCCTTGCTTGGAGTAAACCGATTAAAAGAATCATTCGGAGACCTTCTTCCCAACAGGTGGTGTTTTGTGTAAGAGACTCCCTAGGGGGGGGTGCTTCCCCGACTACTATAATCTTAACTAATTGAAGTTTAGGGCCAACCGTTATCTATCTTCATATCTTCATATTTGCAATTCTTACGGCCATAAAACAACCCCATTCAGTAATCTTCTGTTGTGGGTGGCTGTTGAGCATGTATTGGGTGGACAGTAGGGTAATATAAATAAATGTATGTCGCCATGGCAACGTCTATACTCACAGGAGATATCGAAGGCAAGAGAGACAAGAGGAAAACAATGCTTAACTTAACTAGCGAATAAATGAATGCAAGAACAGGGATTAAGAGATTTAACAAAAGACAACATTTATTAAGAGCTACAAAGGAGAAGAAGTTGTGGAGAGCCATGATCGCCAACGCCCTGAAGGGACACGTAACATAGAAGAAGAAGAATGAGCTTCTGAAAATGGATAGAAGAACACGAATTAAGAGAGAGAACAAAAATACAATATTTACTAAGAGCTACAAAGGAGAGGAAGTTGTGGAGAGCTATGATCGCTAACTTCCTGAAGGAACACGTCACATAGAAGAAGAATGAGCTTCTGTAAATGGATGGAAGAACAGGGATTAGGAGAGATATCAAAAAGGCAACATTTATTAAGAGCTACAAAACAAAGAAAGTTGTGGAGAGCCATGATCGCCAACGTCCTGAAGGGTCAAGGAACATAGAAGGCGGAGGACTGACACAATGCCTCGATAGTAGGGTACCGAACGAGGTTTGAACGCACTACTCTAAGAAATAGTTTTATCGAGACGAGGCGCCATAGAAAGAATTATTGCCGGCAGTTCGGAGTTGTGGCTCCTTGTGATTACATGGTGAGGATCGTATGTGGCTCTTACATTAAGCATATCTGGCCACCGCTAGTCTATATCTTGATATTGAGCGTTTTAATTACAAAGACTGCTTGCTTTAAAAGCGTTGATTTCCAGAAATACACAGGCTGGCAAAACACAATTTTACATCGAAAAAATATAAGCAGTAAATTGCTGATAAACCCTGAAAAGTGGACGCACAGATCCGTCTACGAAACTCTGGAGTCTACATGCTGAAGGTAATATCAATCATCTAAGTGTCGTACTTTTACTCACATTATATATATATATATATATATATATATATATATATATATATATATATATATATTCTCTCGCACTTCACCCCAATGGAACCCACTTCGTCCTACTTGCTTCCCTGATAGCTATAATCTTCAAATGTTCAAATATAATGTCACTCGACATCTTCTGATACCTTGATCCTGATCCCCCTCCTTCTCTATATCCTTTCCTCAAACACCCCTCTTTACTCTTGCTCTCACTCTCTGTAACCCCTTGAGTGCTAGTAATTTCCAGTCCTGACTAAGACAAGGATCCGTCTTGGCACCTATGTTATTCTCTTTGTATCTGGCTTCCCTGATGGTTATAATCTTCAAATATTCAAATGTAATGTCAATGGACATCTTCTGATACCTTGATCCTGATCCCCCTCCTTCTCTATATCCTTTCCTCAAACACCCCTCTTTACTCTTGCTCTCACTCTCTGTAACCCCTTGCGTGCTAGTAATTTCCAGTCCTGACTAAGACAAGGATCCGTCTTGGCACCTATGTTATTCTCTTTGTATCTGGCTTCCCTGATGGTTATAATCTTCAAATATTCAAATGTAATGTCAATGGACATCTTCTGATACCTTGATCCTGATCCCCCTCCTTCTCTATATCCTTTCCTCAAACACCCCTCTTTACTCTTGCTCTCACTCTCTGTAACCCCTTGAGTGCTAGTAATTTCCAGTCCTGACTAAGACAAGGATCCGTCTTGGCACCTATGTTATTCTCTTTGTATCTGGCTTCCCTGATGGTTATAATCTTCAAATATTCAAATGTAATGTCAATGGACATCTTCTGATGCCTTGATCCTGATTCCCCTCCTTCTCTATATCCTTTCCTCAAACACCCCTCTTTACTCTTGCTCTCACTCTCTGTAACCCCTTGAGTGCTAGTAATTTCCAGTCCTGACTAAGACAAGGATCCGTCTTGGCACCTATGTTATTCTCTTTGTATCTGGCTTCCCTGATGGTTATAATCTTCAAATATTCAAATGTAATGTCAATGGACATCTTCTGATACCTTGATCCTGATCCCCCTCCTTCTCTATATCCTTTCCTCAAACACCCCTCTTTACTCTTGCTCTCACTCTCTGTAACCCCTTGAGTGCTAGTAATTTCCAGTCCTGACTAAGACAAGGATCCGTCTTGGCACCTATGTTATTCTCTTTGTATCTGGCTTCCCTGATGGTTATAATCTTCAAATATTCAAATGTAATGTCAATGGACATCTTCTGATACCTTGATCCTGATCCCCCTCCTTCTCTATATCCTTTCCTCAAACACCCCTCTTTACTCTTGCTCTCACTCTCTGTAACCCCTTGAGTGCTAGTAATTTCCAGTCCTGACTAAGACAAGGATCCGTCTTGGCACCTATGTTATTCTCTTTGTATCTGGCTTCCCTGATGGTTATAATCTTCAAATATTCAAATGTAATGTCAATGGACATCTTCTGATACCTTGATCCTGATCCCCCTCCTTCTCTATATCCTTTCCTCAAACACCCCTCTTTACTCTTGCTCTCACTCTCTGTAACCCCTTGAGTGCTAGTAATTTCCAGTCCTGACTAAGACAAGGATCCGTCTTGGCACCTATGTTATTCTCTTTGTATCTGGCTTCCCTGATGGTTATAATCTTCAAATATTCAAATGTAATGTCAATGGACATCTTCTGATACCTTGATCCTGATCCCCCTCCTTCTCTATATCCTTTCCTCAAACACCCCTCTTTACTCTTGCTCTCACTCTCTGTAACCCCTTGAGTGCTAGTAATTTCCAGTCCTGACTAAGACAAGGATCCGTCTTGGCACCTATGTTATTCTCTTTGTATCTGGCTTCCCTGATGGTTATAATCTTCAAATATTCAAATGTAATGTCAATGGACATCTTCTGATACCTTGATCCTGATCCCCCTCCTTCTCTATATCCTTTCCTCAAACACCCCTCTTTACTCTTGCTCTCACTCTCTGTAACCCCTTGAGTGCTAGTAATTTCCAGTCCTAACTAAGACAAGGATCCGTCTTGGCACCTATGTTATTCTCTTTGTATCTGGCTTCCCTGATGGTTCTAATCTTCAAATATTCAAATGTAATGTCAATGGACATCTTCTGATGCCTTGATCCTGATTCCCCTCCTTCTCTATATCCTTTCCTCAAACACCCCTCTTTACTCTTGCTCTCACTCTGTGTAACCCCTTGAGTGCTAGTAATTTCCAGTCCTGACTAAGACAAGGATCCGTCTTGGCACCTATGTTATTCTCTTTGTATCTGGCTTCCCTGATGGTTCTAATCTTCAAATATTCAAATGTAATGTCAATGGACATCTTCTGATGCCTTGATCCTGATTCCCCTCCTTCTCTATATCCTTTCCTCAAACACCCCTCTTTACTCTTGCTCTCACTCTCTGTAACCCCTTGAGTGCTAGTAATTTCCAGTCCTGACTAAGACAAGGATCCGTCTTGGCACCTATGTTATTCTCTTTGTATCTGGCTTCCCTGATGGTTCTAATCTTCAAATATTCAAATGTAATGTCAATCGACATTTTCTGATGCCTTGATCCTGATCCCCTTCCTTCTCTATATCCTTTCCTCAAACACCCCTCTTTACTCTTGCTCTCACTCTCTGTAACCCCTTGCGTGCTAGTAATTTCCAGTCCTGACTAAGACAAGGATCCGTCTTGGCACCTATGTTATTCTCTTTGTATCTGGCTTCCCTGATGGTTCTAATCTTCAAATATTCAAATGTAATGTCAATCGACATCTTCTGATGCCTTGATCCTGATCCCCTACCTTCTCTATATCCTTTCCTCAAACACCCCTCTCTACTCTTGCTCTCACTCTCTGTAACCCCTTGCGTGCTAGTAATTTCCAGTCCTGACTAAGACAAGGATCCGTCTTGGCACCTATGTTATTCTCTTTGTATCTGGCTTCCCTGATGGTTATAATCTTCAAATATTCAAATGTAATGTCAATGGACATCTTCTGATACCTTGATCCTGATCCCCCTCCTTCTCTATATCCTTTCCTCAAACACCCCTCTTTACTCTTGCTCTCACTCTCTGTAACCCCTTGCGTGCTAGTAATTTCCAGTCCTGACTAAGACAAGGATCCGTCTTGGCACCTATGTTATTCTCTTTGTATCTGGCTTCCCTGATGGTTATAATCTTCAAATATTCAAATGTAATGTCAATCGACATCTTCTGATGCCTTGATCCTGATCCCCTTCCTTCTCTATATCCTTTCCTCAAACACCCCTCTCTACTCTTGCTCTCACTCTCTCTAACCCCTTGCGTGCTAGTAATTTCCAGTCCTGACTAAGACAAGGATCCGTCTTGGCACCTATGTTATTCTCTTTGTATCTGGCTTCCCTGATGGTTATAATCTTCAAATATTCAAATGTAATGTCAATGGACATCTTCTGATACCTTGATCCTGATCCCCCTCCTTCTCTATATCCTTTCCTCAAACACCCCTCTTTACTCTTGCTCTCACTCTCTGTAACCCCTTGAGTGCTAGTAATTTCCAGTCCTGACTAAGACAAGGATCCGTCTTGGCACCTATGTTATTCTCTTTGTATCTGGCTTCCCTGATGGTTCTAATCTTCAAATATTCAAATGTAATGTCAATCGACATCTTCTGATGCCTTGATCCTGATCCCCTACCTTCTCTATATCCTTTCCTCAAACACCCCTCTTTACTCTTGCTCTCACTCTCTGTAACCCCTTGCGTGCTAGTAATTTCCAGTCCTGACTACGACAAGGATCCGTCTTGGCACCTATGTTATTCTCTTTGTATCTGGCTTCCCTGATGGTTCTAATCTTCAAATATTCAAATGTAATGTCAATCGACATCTTCTGATGCCTTGATCCTGATCCCCTACCTTCTCTATATCCTTTCCTCAAACACCCCTCTCTACTCTTGCTCTCACTCTCTGTAACCCCTTGCGTGCTAGTAATTTCCAGTCCTGACTAAGACAAGGATCCGTCTTGGCACCTATGTTATTCTCTTTGTATCTGGCTTCCCTGATGGTTATAATCTTCAAATATTCAAATGTAATGTCAATGGACATCTTCTGATACCTTGATCCTGATCCCCCTCCTTCTCTATATCCTTTCCTCAAACACCCCTCTTTACTCTTGCTCTCACTCTCTGTAACCCCTTGCGTGCTAGTAATTTCCAGTCCTGACTAAGACAAGGATCCGTCTTGGCACCTATGTTATTCTCTTTGTATCTGGCTTCCCTGATGGTTCTAATCTTCAAATATTCAAATGTAATGTCAATCGACATCTTCTGATGCCTTGATCCTGATCCCCTACCTTCTCTATATCCTTTCCTCAAACACCCCTCTCTACTCTTGCTCTCACTCTCTGTAACCCCTTGCGTGCTAGTAATTTCCAGTCCTGACTAAGACAAGGATCCGTCTTGGCACCTATGTTATTCTCTTTGTATCTGGCTTCCCTGATGGTTATAATCTTCAAATATTCAAATGTAATGTCAATGGACATCTTCTGATACCTTGATCCTGATCCCCCTCCTTCTCTATATCCTTTCCTCAAACACCCCTCTTTACTCTTGCTCTCACTCTCTGTAACCCCTTGAGTGCTAGTAATTTCCAGTCCTGACTAAGACAAGGATCCGTCTTGGCACCTATGTTATTCTCTTTGTATCTGGCTTCCCTGATGGTTATAATCTTCAAATATTCAAATGTAATGTCAATGGACATCTTCTGATACCTTGATCCTGATCCCCCTCCTTCTCTATATCCTTTCCTCAAACACCCCTCTTTACTCTTGCTCTCACTCTCTGTAACCCCTTGAGTGCTAGTAATTTCCAGTCCTGACTAAGACAAGGATCCGTCTTGGCACCTATGTTATTCTCTTTGTATCTGGCTTCCCTGATGGTTATAATCTTCAAATATTCAAATGTAATGTCAATGGACATCTTCTGATACCTTGATCCTGATCCCCCTCCTTCTCTATATCCTTTCCTCAAACACCCCTCTTTACTCTTGCTCTCACTCTCTGTAACCCCTTGAGTGCTAGTAATTTCCAGTCCTGACTAAGACAAGGATCCGTCTTGGCACCTATGTTATTCTCTTTGTATCTGGCTTCCCTGATGGTTATAATCTTCAAATATTCAAATGTAATGTCAATGGACATCTTCTGATACCTTGATCCTGATCCCCCTCCTTCTCTATATCCTTTCCTCAAACACCCCTCTTTACTCTTGCTCTCACTCTCTGTAACCCCTTGAGTGCTAGTAATTTCCAGTCCTGACTAAGACAAGGATCCGTCTTGGCACCTATGTTATTCTCTTTGTATCTGGCTTCCCTGATGGTTATAATCTTCAAATATTCAAATGTAATGTCAATGGACATCTTCTGATGCCTTGATCCTGATCCCCCTCCTTCTCTATATCCTTTCCTCAAACACCCCTCTTTACTCTTGCTCTCACTCTCTGTAACCCCTTGAGTGCTAGTAATTTCCAGTCCTGACTAAGACAAGGATCCGTCTTGGCACCTATGTTATTCTCTTTGTATCTGGCTTCCCTGATGGTTATAATCTTCAAATATTCAAATGTAATGACAATCGACATCTTCTGATGCCTTGATCCTGATCCCCTTCCTTCTCTATATCCTTTCCTCAAACACCCCTCTTTACTCTTGCTCTCACTCTCTGAAACCCTTTGCGTGCTAGTGGCAATCCCATCTTGGTTGGGGTGAAACGCTATATATATATATATATATATATATATATATATATATATATATATATATATATATATCAATTATGTGGTGCGGGTTAAATTTATATTACGCGAATCATTCATCTGCTTTTCGTATGAATGATTCGCGTAATATATATATATATATATATATATATATATATATATATATATATATATATATATATATATAAGTATCTATCAGGTTAATAGTGGATAATTTATTGACAAAATAGAAAAAATAGTTAAACGTTTTATTCTGAGAATAATTCCTTCAGTTTAACTAAGTTTATTTTAATCATTTCACCCCAGGCAAGGCGATAATGCTGCTAGGTCGCAGGGAGTTACAAGGAGGGAAAGAGAATGAGAAGTTTTTAGTGAAAATGACTATAAAGTAGGTACCTCGAAAGAAACGCGATATTTAAGATTTAAAATGCATTTCTACAAATGAAAAATCTTTCTTGTATCTTTTATTTTAGTCTTAATTTCAAGCCAATAGATTAAATTTAATATTTCCAATAAAGCACAATATTTTGCTGTATCTCAAAACTAATTTAAATGGATTTGATTTTTTATGATCAATAAAAACGCTAAATTCGTCCATATTGACAAATCTGTCAACACAAGTTTTTTTTTAAGCGTTTCACCCCAAGCAAGGCGGGAAGCCACTAGCACGCAAGGGGTTACAGAGAGTTGGAGTGAGAGCAAATAGGAGTGATAGAGGAAAGGATGAAGAGAAGGATAGGGGATAGATCAGGGCATCTGGAGACGTAGATTGTCATTACATTTGAATATTTGGAGATTATAGCTATCAGCGAAACAGGAAAACGGTGGAGTTCCACAGGCGAGAGGTACGAGACATGAAGCTATTTGAGTAGAAGAGATGGCTACATTTAACACTTTCAACAGTGAAAGGGTGTGAGCGAGATGCCAGCCTCGTTGAACGCTTAAATTCATGAAGTCTGGGAACCAGCGAAAGCAGCTCCTCGGAGCAGTTACCATGAAAGTATTTCTAAAAAAGACAGAGGGAGGCGACGGCACGACTGTGTGTGAGCGACTGCAGCCGAGATGCCAGATCAGGGCCAATTACATTGCATATCCGTCTCTGGATCTTATCAAGAACCTTGAGACAAACAGAAGGGGCAGCGGACCATATGTGGCAGCAATATTCCATTCGCTTTATTAAAAATCTTTCAAAAATAAAATATGCTTTTCTGAAATTTTATCTATGGAAGATTAGCTGATTTAAAGTTTAATCTGATTTGAAAAAAAATGTTGTTTATTTTTAGTTTAAATTATCGAAGAAAAGAATTTTTAACACAGATGTAGGTTTTTTTATGTGGTGTTGACAACTCCCTCGATAGACTTTTTTTTTCTAAGTGGGGCATAACTTGACGAAAGTAACATGAATGCCTTTTTTATATAATTTTTTTCAACTACCCAGTAATCAAAAAAACTCTAAGAAAATATTCTGAGCACTCTAATATTTGATTGAATTTCAGATACTCTAACGTTATAGTCTTTACTTATGAAGACGCTTATTTTGGAAATGTTAGACAATTACCAATAAATATTAACTTTACTATAGTTACTGCACTTATTTTCTGATAATGCCGAGCCTGGACATCCACAATCGACACGTTTATACACACATAAAATAAATTCTCAATTCTTTTTAAAATATTGGGCGTCATTAAATTGCTGTGCGGTTTTCTATTTTTGATTAGTATATAAAGTCTTAATTTAATAACGGCATCACTTGACCAATACAAATTACTATAAAATTTTAAAATATTTAAATCTTTTATAAATTATTCTAATTAAAATTTTAAAAGGTGAAAACAATTCTTGTAAAAATTTATTATTAATTTATTATTAATCGAAAATGTTCTTTTCTTACGACATGAATAAAAATATATTATGGACAATACGTCCAAGATATATTTTATTCATAAAAACAAGTAGAAGTTTTTTAATTAAATAATGTCTTAGTTTTACTGTATTTTTTATTTTACGACTCAGAGCAGATTTTCTGCAATTGAGGGTACAATTGAGGGTGCTGTTTCATGATTTAAATTCTCCCAGGACATGACCTTATAATTAATATAAACATTAAACGCTACAAAAAAGAATTTCTCGAAATTTCATAGAATTTATTTAATTCTATGAAATTTCGAGAAAAGGTAACAAATGTAAAAAACAACAATATATTTTTACCAAGATTTTATAAAAAAGGAACATTTAAATAATATTTTCATTAATTTGTGAATAAATCCTGAAAGTTTTATTAAAGTCCGATGATTATCTGATATTTTACAAGAATTTCCAACTCAGTGTTTTTCATTGCAAAAAAGACATTCACATTTCCAGTACTAATTTATGGTCTTCTGTTGACGCCAGAGAAACAAGAATTTAAAAAAAATTCAGAAGGTTCTAAAAAGTATTTTAAAAAATAATTTTTGCATCAAAAAGTCCATTGGTCTTTCGTCTTAATAATAACAAATATTTTGACAATGAAACTGTTTTTATTAAGATTTGAACATTTTTAAAATTACATCTGTTAATTTTTTAGCGAATCATTGAAGGTACCTATATATATATATATATATATATATATATATATATATATATATATGTATGTGTGTGTGTGTGTGTGTATATGAAAAATTTCTCAGAGTTAACCTGTAGAAAAATACAATATTTATAAATGTAAAAGACAATAGGAAAACTGTAATATTAGCCGACGCGTTTCGTTCAATGTGGACTTTTTCAAGGCAAAAACGAAACGAATTTATTAAAACAAAGTAACTAACAAGACAAAATGTCCTTAGCAACTCGAAGAAGTATATAATAGCGGTTTCTAAATTCTTCCAGTTGCTAAGGATATATATATATATATATATATATATATATATATATATATATATATATATATATATATATATATATTAATTTAAAGAAAAACAGACCACTTTAAGGCTCCATTTGTAATAATTTATTTCACCAGAGAATTTTATTTTTCTCTGGATCTTCAGACTTCACTTTCAAAAGGTGAAACGAAAAATGAATTTAAAATTTACCCTTTTGACGGGCAGTATTAAGCTTATATAATTTGACATAGAGGGTGGTGGGGGATGGTATGAGAGACATGGGAAGGGAGAGTTTTAAAATTTATTTTTATATTTCTTTTTATTAATGATGAAAGCAGAGACTTTAGAAATCCATGGTAATATTTTATTTCGCGTGATCAAATAATCGATCTCGTCTCATCAGACCAAACTATTTTACATCAATCATAAAGTCCCCGCTTTCATCATTATTATTTGCTCTGTGCTTACATTGAGCTCTCTTTAGATTTATATCCTCTTTGGCATTATCCACACTAATTATCAAATAATATAGTGTATTGGGGCAACAGATCATTATTCAAACATATATTGTTAAATATAACAGTCAACAAATGTCTATTATGTTTGATCATGAGCCGTTCTAAACTTTGTATAGTTTCTTTAATTTCGAGAGAAAATAAAGACAAAAACTGTCCAAGATTTGGATATTTTTAATTATGCTGTACCTTGATCAAACATAATAGACATTCGTTGTCTGTTACAACTTAACAATATATATACGTATATGTGTGCGTGTGAATGTGTATGCGTATGCGTGCTGGCTTATGTGTATGTGCATACGTGTACGCGATGTTTAATGCTTGATAGCTGTGAAGTATTTAATAACAGCCTTGACACTTGGGATCTATCATATCTGTCTCCACACTACACAAAGTGAAGAAGAAAAAGACAACACTTTGTCAGCCAATAGATAATTCCATCCGTCCTATTTTTCATTCTTTTTTTTTTTAGCGAATGTGAGGCACCCAATGAAGATCGAACTCAAAATGAATAGTTTGCTAACTATTACTCCAATTCAAGACACCTAAAACTGCACGATATAAAGAATCGGTGTGTTTTTGTTGACAACGAATCGAAAGTATTTTCTTTTAGGTGGGGAGAGTCTCTACACGATTCGATTACACTCAAGGTTTTATTTGTCAAAATGCGGAGTACATTTCGTGAGTTCCTTGTCTTGGCTCATCTAATAAAGACGTGGGATTAAAAAAAAAAACTCTTTGTCGTTTTTAAGCAGACAATTAAAAAGAAACGCTTTCTTGACGATATAAATTTCCATATAATTTCCTTTCCTAGAACGGCACGCTTTCAGAGTTACACATTCTCTCTCTCTCTCTCTCTCTCTCTCTCTCTCTCTCTCTCTCTCTCTTGATCACATAAAGAGAATTTTCTTTCTTAATCGATTTCAAATAATAGTTTTTCTTTAGTATATAACTTTAACGCGTTGCTTACGGCAAGAAAGGTTTGTGGTTCTTAAATATGTATATACTTCAATATTTCTAATTTTGAATCTACGTCGACCGCAAATCTCAAAAAAGAGAAAATTTTAAACCAAAATTTCGAACTTTCTAGAAAGAAGTAAAAATATTAATAAAATAATATAAAATACTTTGGTCTTTCCTCTGAATAATAACATAAATATTTTGACTATAAAAGTTTGTTTTTATTAAGTTTGGGGCCATTTTTCATCATACTATGCTGTTTTTCAGCGAAAAAATGGTGGTACCTATAAATTACCTTATAAATAAAATAAGTATTTGGGCATATTCAAAAAAATTAATCCGTTCTATTATATATTTAAAAATTTAGTTACTGACTAGGTATTCAACAAAACAATAGAAAAACAGAGGAAACAGGACGAACATTCGATCTGTCTGCTGCATGCACGATTAATTGCAATGGAATGCTATAATAAATGTGTCCTTTTCTGCATGTGTCTGTGTGTTTAATTCAGTGTCTTCTTGTCTGTTCTATATATTTATATGTGAGAGAGTGAGTAATATTTAGGTAGTAATAAATAAATAAACACTGTGTACGTGCCACGCATGTTTGTCCATTTTCTTGTTTTCGACGCTCTGCGTCTATGAAGAATAGATGTATCTTTGTTGCGCACGTACGTCAACCTCCGTGCAGCTACCTGAGTCAACCGGAGTCAGCTTAATTGGTGGAGTGGAGGAGGTGGCCTCAAATTCCTAGTTTACTCATGCATCAAATATAACCCCCTCTATAATTAAAAATATTGAACCTTATCTAAGGAAGACTGTATACCGCCGATGCTAGGTATCACTTTAACGTCACACATAAGACTTCTTCTGCCTCCGTTTCAGCAGAGAATAATAATGATAATAATAATAATGATAATAATAATAATAATAATGATAATAATAATAATAATAATAATAATGATAATAATAATAATAATGATAATAATAATAATAATAATGATAATAATGATAATAATAATAATGATAATAATAATAATAATAATGATAATAATAATAATAATAATGATAATAATAATAATGTTAATAATAATAATGATGATAATAATAATAATAATAATGATAATAATAATAATAATGATGATAATAATTATAATAATTATAATAATGATAATGATAATAATAATAATGATAATAATAATAATAATAATAATAATAATAATAATAATAATAATCTAAAAAATGTGGCACATGAGAATATCAGCAATCTCTGTTGTAGTTGGAGCCCTCGGATTGATTGGAAAAGATTCCAGTAGACTCAATGAAGGGATTCCTGGAAGCCCATGCCTTAAAGAAATACAAAAAAATCGTTCTCACGAGTACATCCCACACCTTACGAAGAGCTTTACCTATGTAAAATATATGTTTTTTTTTTGGTTTTTTTTTTAATTGGTCAGTGGAAAATGTCATGATGCCATTTCTGACCTTAGGTCTCTGGTTGGGACCCGGAAAGAAATGAGAACACACCAGGAATCAAAGGAAATAAAACAACAACAACAACAACAACAACAACAACAACAACAACAACAACAACAATAATAATAATAATAATAATAATAATAATAATAATAATAATAATAATAATAATAATAATAATAAGAAGAAGAAGAAGAAGAAGAAGAAGAAGCTTGCATTAGCGCCACTTACCCACCTACTGAACAACAGTAGCTAAGGATATAAGTCACAAATTGGCAAATTGAATCACCTATTCTATATTGATGATCTTAAAACGTTTATCAAGGATGACAACCAGCAGAAAAAAAAAACTACTCACCATTGTCAAAACCTTCAGCGAAGACATTAGGATGGAATCGACAAACGTGCCAAAGTCACCTTCAAAGGTTGTAAATTAACGAAAACTACAGATTTAGACCTTGATATCAACAACAACATTAAGGAACTAGACCAAAATGATACATAAAAATACTTAAGAATTATTGAAGGAGACAGAATATAACATCAAATTATAATAAAAAAAGATCCGAAAAGAATATTATAGGTGAGTGCGTTTGATACTAAAAAGCAAACTTAATGCGGCCAATAAAATGAAGGCTAACAACACCTTAGCTATACCAGCTTCAATATTATTAAGTGGAAATTGAATAACATTGAAAGATTGGACGCCAAGACCAGAAAAATGCTTACCCAAATGAGGATGCGCCAGCCGAAATTAGATATTGATAGGCTGTACGTACCAAGAGCTTTAGGAGGTCGAGGTCTAATCCAATTTGAACTAACTCGAAAAGCTACAACAATCGGATTGGAAGCATACCTCACAAAAACCAATGACCCTCTCCTACAAATAATAAAACACAGAATCCAATCCATCAACGAAGAAGCAGCACTCTCCAAGAAACAGTTTAATGTACTTGAAACTCTACCAACAAAAACAAAAAAGGAAGCGAATACCATCTAAGTCAAACTAGTAAAACAGAAAACAAAACAACTTGGCCAAATGAAATTATTAAAAAACTGGGAGGAAAAAGCGTTGTTTGGCAAACGCCTAAAAAGAAAGCAAGAAGCAGATGTGGATCAACAGAAAACACATCTGTGGCTGAGAATCACTGGGTTGAAAGCTGAGACAGAAGGCCTAATTATTGTGGCTCAGGACCAAAGCCAGGTCCTATCACTGTCACATAATCAAGGATGGAAGTCACCCGTAATGCAGTATCTGCGGAAAATATGATGAAACTGTCGACCATATTATCTCAGGATGTCCGGAACTAGCAAAAAAATGAATATACCCACTGACAAGGTAGCGACGTATGTGCACTAGAAAATACGCAAGAAGCACACAATCGAAACTACTGAGAGATGGTATGACCACCAACCAGACACAGTTACCCAAAATAACGATGTAATTATCCTCTGGGACACGCCAATTCAAACTAACAGCCAACAGACCTGATATTATCATAATAGACAAGAAATTCAAGAAGTGTATGCTTATTGACATAGCAGTTCCATCTGAGAGAAAAACTATGAAAATTATCGAAAAATTGTCCAAATACGAGGACCCGGAGAACAAAATGGTAAGTTTGTGTGTGTGTTTAAATGGGTTCCAATGGAGCTGTGATCAGATAGGTGTAACGTAAGGCATCTGGATAAACATGTAGTTGTGTAACCGATGTAATTATTTATGAGTCCGGTTTGATCAGGAACACAGTTCCTTAAGGGGCATTTGAACTCATAGATAATGTTCGTTCTTTGTAATTTTGACTTAGCTGCTGTGTTGTTACACACGCACACAAACTTACCAGACTCCATTAGAAATATACTAGTCGAAAACACAAATATAATAACTTCATCCACCCGTAAAAAACGATTAAAAATAATGGAAGCTTTAAAAATAAAAAGCCAACTCTTAACAATATTAACTACGAACAAAGCCACAATGTGCTAACCGTATTCGGAAATTAAAAACATCTCTACTACACTCTAAGACATACACATAATGCACACACTCAATTAAGCTGAAAAATCGAACCATCCTTGATAATGGCTAAAGGTATAGCCGAAAGCGCTCGGAACTATAAAACATTTGTACAGTTACTACACACTCTTCTGAAGAGAAGAAAGCTTTTGTTCGAACACAAAAAAATTAAATAAGAAACTTAACCGTAGTACCTTGTCTGTCGTTTTTAATGAAACATGAATATGTGTTTCACTCACACACGCGCGCGTCCGCATATATATATATATATATATATATATATATATATATATATATATATATATATATATATATATATATATATATACAGGTATATTTTAAAGATCATTTGAGCCGCGAGGGAGGTGCTTCTGACCAAAGGGTGTGGGCTTCTCCGTCGCGCTGAGTTGTCTTCCAAAATCAAATTCACGTGAATTGTCTCGTCAAACTCTCGTTGATTCACAACCATCTTCGCCACCACCACCGGGGGGGGGGGGTGAGAAAGGGAACAGGGAGAGAGAATGACAATCCCGATATTCGGATGCAAGCGGGTGCAGACCGACCGTTTTGTTTTGTTTTGTTTTTTTTTTTGTTTTTTTTTTTATTAACGTAGATTAAATATTACATTTTCAATCAAATTCTTTGAATAAACGTAGAAAAGATATGGAATCCGAATGTGAGTATAATTAAATATCTTTTTTTTATTTTAATTATGCTGGAATTATTATGTAAATAATCTCAGAAATTACCAATTTTACTTTGGGCCGTTTTGCTAAATACTTTCAAATTGTCCCGGATAGAAAAACCATTTTCCTGAGGTTCATAATTTACACTTTTTTAAATCTTTATCAATGGAAGATAGAATTCTGATTTATTTTGATATTGTTTAATATTTACATGTTTAAGATAATCTATCTATATATAAAATTGTGTGACTTCCGCTACAAGATCAAACGCTTCAAAAATGTTTGAATTTAGCCAGAGAAAGAAATATTTATGCATGGCCAGTTGTATGCTGCATAATGAATTAAATGAAAGAAATTATTAAACTGCGAATTTCTGGACAAGTTGCGTCTTCTGCACATATAAAATTCTTTAACTTCTGTTAGTCCGTCCCTTCATCCGCCACACCCTCTAAAATAGCCATACATTGACCGATCGAAACCAAATTTTGGGGAGAAGTACAAGCAGGTAAGAGAGTACAAAGTACAGTTGGTTTTAGTCGGGTGCGTACAATAAGATAGAATTCTGGTTTATTTTGATATTGTTTCATATTTAGATGTTTAAGATAATCTATCTATATATAAAATTCTGTGACTTCCGCTACCAGGTCAAATGCTTCAAAAAAGTTTGAATTTGACCCCAGAAAGAAATATTTATGCATGGCCAGTCGTATGTTGCATAATCAAGAGTAAGAAATCCTAAAAATTTATTCTTCGCTGTTAAAAAGAAAAAAAAAAGTTTCTTAAAAAATATTGTTTACCATGAAGTCCTATAAAGTTGAATTAAATGAAACTGCGAAGTAGAGGATTTCGATAAGCGTCAGCGTGTGCCAAAAATGTTGGTCTATATATAAAATTCTGTGACTTCCGTTAGTACGTTCGTCCGTTCATCCGCCACACTCTCTAAAATAGCCATACATTGACCAATTGAAACCAAATTTTGGAGAGAAGTGCAAACAAAAAAGAGAGTAGAAAGTACAGTTGGTTTTACTAGTGTGCGTAGCTTAGGGCAATGAATTTTCACTAATACGACCGCATCAACGGAGACTTCCTTTTCTCGTCCATTAGAAAAGGCTTTCCAATCTTCGAGTCCACTTAATGTTTAGATCAGATAGAAAAAAAAAAGACTGTAACAATCCACAGAGTCGTACATGTTGGGCCAAGAACCCAATACCGGGACATTTCAAGCTTCATTAGGAGTACGGCAAGGAGAAAATGAGAGCACCAGTCTCTTTAATCTCATCCTAGACTATGCCCTGCGCGTATACAAGCACAGATATGAAAAGATGGGTACTGATCAATTAAGCATTTCATGGCATACTTCAAATTCATCTAGTAATAGAACATAGCGTTCTTGCATTTCCTCCAGAAGCCAATGTACTGAGGATGAAGAGTGGGGGCTCTGCTGATGACATAGGTATTCATAGCTGACACAAGAAAAACTTTTTTGTATTTCTAATATAAGGTATTGTAACTTATTTACATTATTTAAATTGTTCGTACTGTTGTCCTCATTTTTACTGTCACATACACAACCTTTCGACCGTTGTACGCTCCGGCCTTCTTCAGGTGATATGTGTTGGAATTTCGAACCGAAACCTTTGTTGAGTCCACGGAGCATACAACGGCCGAAACGATGAGAACAGCAGTCCGAAAAATGTAAATAAGAATGATCTTCAACAAAACATCAGCATCCAACGTATATCACCTGAAGAAGGCTGGAGCGTACAACAGCTGAAACGTCGTGAATGCGACAATAAAGAAGAGAACAAGAGTCCGAAAAATGTAAATAGTGTAAGTAAGAATGATCTTGAACAAAACATCAGCATCCAACGTATATCACCTGAAGAAGGCCGGAGCGTACAACGGCCGAAACATCGTGAATGTGACAGTAAAGAAATCCGAACAATACAAATAGTGTAAATCAGAATGATTTTGAACAAAACATCAGCATCTTTTACCAAGTCTTCCAATAAGGAGAACTCAGCTTAAACCTTTCCGAAACATAAACTATGATTACGAAGTGGAATGAAAGCAGTGTTGGTGCGTCACGTGAATCTTTTATCAAAATCCAATATGTGCAATTAGTAGTTACTAAATCAGTGTTTCCTAAATTTTTTAACCCACAGCACACCTTGGAGCAAATAAAAATATCACAGCATACTTAGAAAATTTTTAAAGGATATAGATTTAAATGCTATCAAATAAAACCATAGATTTAAACACACACGCGCGTGCGCACGCGCGCACACACACACACACACACACACACACACACACACACACACACACACACACACACACAGATATTTCAAAGTAATATATTTTTTAAAAATTGGAATATTATTAAATCAAATGCACAATGCTGCATAACGGAAACTTCGACAATATTAATTTATAATTTAATATAACTTAGTAAAAAGTTTGAATTAAACAAAGAATATTGAATATAGTTATTTGAAAAAAAATTTTTAAAAGTTAAATTAAAAAATAAAAATACTTTTAAAAAAATGAATATTAAAGCAAAGTATTTACATTATTTACCTTGCTCAGACTGTTGTTCTCATCTTTATTGCCATATTCACGACGTTTCGGCCGTTGTACGTTCCGGCCTTCTTGAGGTGATATGAATTTCGAACTAAACTCTTTATTTGGTTCACCGGGGTAGATTTTTCTAGTTCCACGTGCCATACCGGATGTCCTAGTTTAAAAACAACAAAGTATTTAAAATAATATAGTCGAAAAATAGTGAAAAGAATTATTTTAAAAAAAAGTTTAATACTTATTTATTGATTCAAATACTAACGTTGTACCATTACTATTTTCACACACACATACACACACACACACACACACATACATACACATATGTATGAAATGGACAAATTCCGACAATTATTTTAAGACATTTTTATGTTTATACATTCTTTTTATAGATACAAATATTTAAGTAAATGCTCTGTTTTATAATAAACAGTATTAAACAACATTTACCGGCCTGAATGTCCGAGAAATCTTCATAGAAAATATTCGTCCTACGACAGGATTCGAACCTGTATCCTATACGGAACCGTCATTTAGCCTGACGTGCCTTTAAAGACAGTAAAATCGACCTTGCTAACCAAACGCTCCTCTGAGGTCCAATCGGTTAAGGCACGTCAGGCTATTTGATGGTTCCGTATAGGATGCAGTTTCGATTCCTGTCGGAGGACGAATATTTTCTATGAAAATTTCTCGGACATTCAGGCTGGTAAATGTCGTTAATACTTTTTATTATAAAACAGAACATTTACTTAAATATTTGCATCTATAAAAAGAATGTTAAACATATATATATATATATATATATATATATGACATATATATATATATATATATATATATATATATATATATATATATGTCATATATATATATATATGTCATATATATATATATATATATATATATATATATGACAATATATATGCTCCTGAAAATTTATTTCGGTTGAGCTCTCTGGAGAGGATGTGTGGGTTTGTAAACAGTGACTATTACGGCTAATAATGCAAGACTCTTCAGTAAATCGAATCGAGTTCTCTCAGTCACTGTGTGTTTATCTAAAAATAAATACGCTTAAATTCATCTTCTTCTCTGCCGTGCGCCAACGGCTTCAGGGTAAAATTTCCGACTGACGCGAATTCAGCCGGTTTTCGATTCTAGCCAGAGGCAACCGGACGTCTAGCCACACTGATGAGCTGTGATACAGCGAAACAGTCTGTCTGTGGATGACAATATATATATATATATATATATATATATATATATATATATATATATATATATATATATATATATAAATGTATGCCGTGACAATATTTCGTGGCATACTTAAGAGGATCGCGCGCCACATTAATGTACCGCGGCACTGTGGTTAAGAATCTTTGTACTAAACACTTCAAATAACTCGGTGTATGGGTCAGTTGCAAGAAATTTAGAATAGGGACATTGAACATCGAATAGGTTATGCTAGGGGTAGTTTCGCCCAATACCACAAGTTGATACATAACCAAAACATTAACCTAATAATGAGAGTGATATACTTAAATAGTCTTGTCAGATCGAGACTTTCATGTGGATGCTATGCATGGTGCCAAACTCGTTCAGAAATGTCCAAACTCTCGGCTATATACAACTGCCTTTTCAGATCAGTGGTTAAAAATGGCTTTCAGCAAGTGAAACCTGTAGGCTCCAACGAGGAAGAACCTTCACCGAACCTCGTGGACTGGCGCTACGGAATCGCTAACAAAGAGACTGTAGCAGGTAACAGAAACCACATCATTTGTGAACTTTCAACAGCGGCAACAGCTAGAATTGATAGCACATGTAACTCGAAGAGAAATTAATGGCATAATCAAGATGCTGACCTAACGAAATCATTAACCAATATTACGGAGCATGCTACTGAAAAAAAAACGCGGTCTTTCGAATAGGATTAGAGGTTTATCACTTGTTTCTCCAAATGAGCTTCGAAATTTTATTTACTATTGTTTTTTCCTCAATAGGAGTAGATAGGTTCACCTCTCGTCCGGTTCACACTCCTCCACGGTCTTTCGAACAGGATTAGATGTTTATCCTTGTTTTCTGTTTAGGATTGGGTTTCTGGTTCCTAAAGACTGCTTGTTCATTCTTACGATAATATTACTCCACACGCTAAAACCTCTACCTTGAGTGTCCCTTAGGCCTTGCATTGGGTGAGCATTAGTAAAAAAAAAAAAAAAAAAAAAAAGTCGAAAACGGAAGAGGTTTACGTCGTATAATTTTTCATAATTAAATGGGAATATTTTTCTAGTATTGTAATTTTCATTCCGTATAAAAAATATTTTTGAAAACAAAAATATTGAAGCTACTTGATGTCTAAATTCCTAGTTGGCTATTGGAACAATCTCTACCTGCATTTATTTATTAAAGTAAGGGGAATCTAGTAAAAAAAAAAAAAAAAAAAAAACTTCTAAAAACAATATAGGTATTTAAAATATTTTGCGACCCTCGTCCAGATATTTATATTTAAATACAGTCCAAGATTTCAGGATTGTGATAATTTTCGAATTAATTCACTAAATGCGTTTACTAATGATGGGGTTTAGGCAAAACTTCGCTAATTTAGGCTTTCTGCAGGAATTAGCTTAAAAAGCCAGTCGCAAGGCTGACAAGTATGTAGAATTCTAAAATTTTAATTTTAAGTTTTAGGCTATAATTGTCACGTGAGTAAATAAATCAAGTTTTTTTTAACAAAACAGCTCCTTCGATTAAGTGCGAGCGTCCTTGGAATTTGCCATGTCTGTACTTTGCAGATATACGCAATTGTTTCTGTCTCTGCGCGTGTGCACGCGCGTGTCTCTGTACGTGTGTACGCGCGGATGCAGGCGAATATGCATGGGTGGGTTCGTATTCCGCCAACCACGTGTGGGATGAAGCGGGGTGTGTGGAGATCAGTTTGTACTGCTTGCTTGCTGACTGGCCTACGGTGGGGATGGATGGATGCCAACAACATGTTATTGAAAACCTGTGTCTCCCCCACCCCCACCGCCGCTTCTGCATAAGCCTCTTCTAATATGTGCGCTCGTCGTGGCCTCCACGCCAACCGCTGCCGACGCTGTCACTCTCCTCAACCTCCGCCAACCCCGTTACCCAACATTCCTGATTCTTCATATAACGTTGTTTCATTCATTTGTACATTCATTCATTGACATATTCATTCATTCATTCATTCATTCATTCATTTCCTTATCAGCCTCACGTTTCACCGTTTTTCTTCGACGTTTGTAGTTTTGTTTTCTTACCAGACTTATTCTTTGTTTTTCTTTCTTTTTTCTTTTTTACTTATTTCATCAAATCTTTAAAACATCTTATTTTGACTTTCTTTTTTCTTCTCTTTCTTTTAGGTATATCATCTATTTTTAAATTATTCGTCCATTTTTCTTCGTTTTTGCTAGCTATGACAGTCATCACTTGCCTCAATTTTCTTTTCTTTATTACAAGTCATTCTCTCTTTCTGCCATTCTTTCTTTCTGTCTTTCTTTCTTCTATTCTTTCTTTTTTTTTCTTTCTCTCATGCTTTCCTTCTCTCTTTCTGTCATTCTTTCTTCCTTCCTTTCTTTCTTTCTTTCTTTCTTTCCATTCTCTCTTTCTTTCTTTCTTTCTTTCTTACTGCTATTCTTCCTTTCTTTCTGCCATTCTTTCTTTTTGTGTCATTCTTTCCTTCTCTCTTTCTGTCATTCTTTCTTTCTTCCTTTCTTTCTTTCCATTCTCTCTTTCTTTTTTTCTTTCTTACTGCTATTCTTCCTTTCTTTCTGCCATTCTTTCTTTTTTTCTGTCATTCTTTCCTTCTCTCTTTCTGTCATTCTTTCTGCCATTCTTTCTTTCTGTCTTTCTTTCTTCTATTCTTTCTTTCTTTTTCTTTCTCTCATGCGTTCCTTCTCTCTTTCTGTCATTCTTTCTTCCTTTCTTTCTTTCTTTCCATTCTCTCTTTCTTTCTTTCTTTCTTTCTTTCTTACTGCTATTCTTCCTTTATTTCTGCCATTCTTTCTTTTTTTCTGTCATTCTTTCTTTCTCTCTTTCTGCCATTCTTTCATTATTTTTTTCTGCCATTCTTTCTTTCTTTCTTCTCGCAGATTCCTTGTACTTTTATGCTATTCAGGTATTAATTCATTTTCCATTAATGAAAACAGAATATATTAATAAACAGAGAATCAATTAGTTATTCACTTTCTTTCTTTCTCTCTTTCTTTCGTGTTGGTTTACTTTTACCTTTCTCTTTTTCATTAGGTCTTTCTTTTCCCCCATACAGATTATGTCTTTTTTTCTTTCGGCTTTAATTCGTCGTTCATTCTTTTACTCATTCAATTTTTCTTTCCCTCATTCATTCAGTTGATCTTTTTTTCTTTCCCTCATTAATTTAGTTTATACAAATTTTGTCTGCCTCTAATTCAGCTCATTTTCTTTCTTTCATGTTTTTTCTTTCTTTTTTTTTCCCAATGTTTATTTCGTCTTTCATTTAATTATATAATTTTTGTCGCTTTATTTTTTGATTTTTCCTTTAGTTCGTCGTTCTTTCTTTCTTTTTACTCAGTCAATTTTTCTATATTTTTCTTTTTCAAATTCCTTTCATCCTTCTTTCTTTTCTACCATTCCTTTATTTATCCCCTAGGCAAATCTCTTATCACTCCCCCCAATCATTTTTTCGCCCCAATTCCAATCGTTTTTTTTTTCTTTTCCCGTCGCTAATTCTCGAAAATATTCTTCCCGCCTATTTTTTCTTTTCCAATCTGTCGCGGTTTTTTGTCTCCCATTTTACTGCGTTCAATTTTTTTTTCTCTCCGTGTAATTACTGTTATTTTACATCCACAAATATTTTCCCCTCTTCCTCTTCCCCAGTCTTTCTTCTTCTTGACTTTATTTTATTTTTTACCTTCCTTCGCATGAAGCCTCGCCGTTTCATGCCTAAGCTTCTCTCTGTCGATTTATTTTGTTTTTACTTTCTTTCATCAGCCTCAATTTATTTTTCTTGCTTTCTTTTATTCGACATTCTTTTCTGTCATTTTAGATCTCGTTCTTCAACATTTCATTTTTTTAAAGATTCTTTCTTGACGTCTTTCTCGTTTTCCCTTTACTTTTAATTGATATTTAATAAGCTTAATTTAGTAGAGTACAACGTAAAAAGAATAGATAATTCGGTAGAGATCGAAGTGGGCTTTTGATGCTAAGATCCACTCTTAGGTATTTAAGCGTTAACCTTAGACGAGAACACACAGTGAAGATCTACCACATAAGTCGTCATCTGCTAGATTAGTTTGTTGACCAACCAGAGTTTCCGTGCCGTGGCCCCTGGGCGATCATCTATCTCCACACCTTCCCATCTTTTAGAGCTCTAAGCAAAGTCTTTACCCTTACTCTCCCTCTCTTCATTTACACAAGCTAGTTAGGTAGGTCAATTGCTGTTTCGCTATTACCTCTGAGTTGCAAGTTCTCCAGCTCCTCTTTCCTCATTATCTAACCGAGAAATTTCAACTGTCTTTCTGGTGCTAGATACAGGTATCCTTTTTTTATTTGAATTTATCTAAAATCTCTTCGTTGCTAACATGTTCCGCCCATGGTATTCTCACCATCCTTCTGTAGAACCACGCCTGTTGCCTCAACTCACCATTTCATCTGTAAGAAAATTGTTCAGCATTCTCTGCCATATAGGAAGATTGGTATTACATAGCAGTTCATCACGCTTTCTTTTGTTTTTCAAACGAAATTTTCCTATTTCTTAATACTTTATTTAGCTTCTGGAAGGCATCTTTTGCTATTGCAATTCATCTTCAAACATTTCCCAGATTTTTACACTTCTGTATTTTTTAAAAAATCATTTCACCCTAAGCAAGTTAATAAAGCCACTAAGATGCAAAAGGTTACCGAAAGTTAGATAATTTGAGAAAAATACTATTAAGGGGTGAGAATAATAAAAGAACAAAAATTAAAACAAAAAATAACGAGTCGACATTGTATTTAAATTTATGAAGATCGAAGTTGACTGGGAAGCAAGAAGCCTGAAGAGAGCTCTACAAACGAGATGTGCGATAGAAGAAACTGTTAACATAGAACTTACGGTTCTTTACCCTTACTCTCCCTCTCTTCATTTACACATATGTCCTGCGAGTATAAGATTTTCCAAGCCCTCTTTTCTAATTAATGTACCCTAGAAATTTCAACTGTCTCTTCCTGGTGTTAAGTATAAGTATACTTTTTGTTTTCATTTTATTTAAAATTTCGTCTTTATTTACATTATTAGGACTGTTATCCTCATCTTCATTGCCATATATTCACAACGTTTCGGCCGTTATACATTGTGGCTTTCATCAGGTGATTAGAATTTCGAATTGAACCCTTTATTTTGTACCCCTTCCGGGTTAGATTGTTCTAGTTCCGCGTGCCATGCTTCTTCTGGATGTTTCAGTTATTTCCCTTTGACTCAACACTTCAAGTTTTTGTTTCACCGCTGCTGTAGCCTGGTATTGAACTCACAACTCTTTGGATGTAGTCACTAGATCTAACCAACGCCTTTATCCACTCACATGGCCCAGTGGATAAAGGCGTTGGTTAAATCCATAATACCTCATCTCAGAGATATAGGCAGATAACTTCGTTATTGTTCGGTACATGGCATCCTCAACATTTCTGTAGAATTTTTTTTTACTTTAGTTCACCCAATACAAGGCCCAAGAGCCACTCGAGGTAGAGAGGAGAGAACCCCGAGGAAAGGCAGCATTTATCACCCCGATGATTGGCCGTTAACGATGACCTTCAAGAACTTAGCTGTTAGAAAGGACTTTGTAATTTAGAAAGACACCCCCATTGACGGTATTATGATTTATTTTGCAACAGTAGATGGTTTTTTCTTTTCTTTTTCTTTTTTTTTCTTTATGGTGAAAGAAATGAAGACCGTAACTATTTTTTATGTTAAAAACTGCAATATCATACTCAAAAGTTATCGAAGATTGTAGTGATCAGGAAATCGGTTCCACAAAGCAGTATTTTGTGGGAAGAAGCTACTCGAGTGGAAGTTACATCTCATTAATGGTATACGAAGGATGGTTTGCTACAATATCCATGGCATTTGTATGATTATTACAACTTACCATTCCTTATATAATATATATCATAACAGGTTGGGCATCCCGAGGCGGTGTGATGGTTAACAAGCTTGTCTAGCTAGAACAATTACGACTGAGTAGTGAGTTCGATCGTCACTGGGTGCCCCGTACTTCCGGCCTTGTGCCACATCTAAGCTACGCTTGGAAAATCACTGGGCACCTCGAGATGGTGTAATGGTTAACAAGCTCGTCTTGCTAGAAAAATTACGACTGAGTAGTGAGTTCGATCTTCACTGGGTGTCTCCTACTTTCGGCCTTGTGCCACATCTAAGCTACGCTTGGAAAATCAATATAATATATTTCAACAGGTGATGAAAAATAGGGAGCCATTTATCGTAAATTGGGGGTTGCACCGGTCCTGGGTGGGATTGGGCATTATTCATTTAGAGTTCTTAAAACGCATTGAAGCAGTAAATTCACATTTATAAGTCCAGCAGCTGCAACATGTCCATAAATGTTTGGTCAAAAAGCGCCCTGCGCTCGTCAATAGGAAAAATATTGGTCTCTTCAATGAAAAAGCAAGAATAACACAAGAAAAGACTTTTTAATTCGGTGGGTCCGTTCTACGCCACCCACCATATTCATCTAAACTTGCATCAACTGCGGCTCACTGGCAACCTCATGATGCAAACTTGCTCTTCTTTTCGGACTAGATCTTCTGATACTCATAGAGTGGGCTTAACTATGTGCATCAGTATAAAAAAAAAAGAATACCAAACCACATTCACTCAGTGACACAACATAGCCTCAAAGGAATCAGGTGAAAGAACCAATGAAGTGTTCACCTGGAAGGTGCCACACAGCAACCAGGTGCATATTCACCCGTCAGAGGATACCAGTGGTTGTCTCTGACAAGTAAACAGATGTACACACGGGACGGCTGGATGGCCGGAATGTGCATAAGCGCCCCACCCACTCAAGTGGGAAAAGAGAGAGTCTCTCATATAACTACGCGAGAATGAGATCCACGTCCAGAGAAAGCCCCCAAAGCAACACACCCGCTGGCCGATATTAATTGACGATAATTTTACGTATGAGAGATTTAATATAATTGTCTTTACAACGATAAAATAACAGAGAAGGAAATGAAAAATTTTATGTCGTTTATTTCATTGTGAAGCGACGATATTATTTCGTTTATTGTCTTATATATATATATATATATATATATATATATATATATAATGCGATGGATAAACTGTCATCTAAATGCCGCAAAAATGAAAATAACACTGACATCTCATTTTAACAGATATACAGGGTGCGATGGATGAATTGTCATCTAAATGACGTAAGAATGAAAATAACACTGACATCTCATTTTAACAGATATACAGGGTGTGATGGATGAATTGTCGTCTAAATGACGTAAGAATGAAAATAACATGACATCTCATTTTAACAGATATACAGGGTGCGATGGATAAATTGTCGTCTAAATGACGTAAGAATGAAAATAACACTGACATCTCATTTCAACAGATATACAGGGTGCGATGGATAAATTGTCGTCTAAATGACGTAAGAATGAAAACACTGGCATTTCATTTCAACAGATATACAGGGTGCGATGGATGAATTGTCGTCTAAATGACATAAAAATGAAAATACCACTGACATCTCATTTCAACAGATATATTTACCAAAATACATCTCGAAATACTAAAGAGTAAATTTATTCAATAAAATCACCATTGGCTTCAACCACGGCCACCAGGCAACTTCAGAATATCCTGTAACTCTTCTGGATGGTTTCCTTGTTTAAATTGGTGAATGCTGCCATAATCCTTGCCTTCAGTTCATCTTTGGTGTTACAAGGAGTTTTGTTGGTCTCTCACTCAACTGTGACCCCACACATAATAATCAAGTGGGTAGCAGTAGGTGGCCAAATATAAGGGATGATGTGGCCGCAGAAATTGTTTGAGAGACATTGGTTTTTCCTGCTTGTATGGTATGGTGCAGAGTCAAGTTGCTAGACATAGGCTCTTTCAGCAGCCACCCTCTTGATTCAGGGCCGCACTACTTCCTCAAGGCACTTGATGTAGGCCTCTGTGTTGAGTCTGAGGCCCTCACGAACAAACTCGGGAGTGCTATTCTTACCAGAACTATCAAAGTGAGTTTTCTGAGCTGCCGTATCTTCGTAATCACCATTAAACTTATCCAACTCTTTCCGAATCCTATACACTATCTTCAGATTGACACTCAAACACACTGAAATGTTCGTATTGGAACTTCCGGCATGAATGCCAAAGAGTACAGCATGCTGTTTCCAAATTTCTGGCACAGTGAATTGCGTCATGGTGCTCTTTTTCTCACAGACGGTGCGCAACAGACCCTATTATACTGTGCAGTCGACAAAATCAAAAACAAACAACGCGCATGCGCGAAATTAAAAATATAAAATGGTAACAATTTACACATCGCCCTCTACCAAACTGTAGTGAAACAAAGTTCTTAATGCCTCTTGGGTATATGCGTTTTCTTTTTGATCAAGAAGTTAGCGTAAGTGAATATAAACACCGTATTAATGATCGATCTCAAATCAGTCTTGCGCAGAGTTGGAACAACCAGTGATGTCCGTTTTCTTCTTCCAGGTCCAGGAGTTAGGATAAATAACGATAAGCACTGTTATAATGGTCGTGCACAAGTCAGCCTTGCACTTAGTTGGTACGACCAAAGATAATGTTGATTTACTTCAGAGGCAGGGGATTTTGAAGACACGTGTAAACGTCATGCGTTGGAAAGTGAAAAGAATGTTCAATCATATATATATATATATATATATATATATATATATATATATATATATACTCACTCTAGATATATAACTCTGGAATAACTAAGCAAAAAATTAATTAAATTTTCCTTGTCTGCTATATTTAACGGAAGATATTAAAAGAAAGGTTGCTGCATGCATATATATATATATATATATATATATATATATATATATATATATATATGTATGTATGTATGTATGTATGTGTGTATGTATGTATATTTCGAACCAGGTTTGAAGTAATCGGACATCTAGCCACACTGAAGAAGAACTGTGATACAGTGAAGCAGTCTGTCTGTGGATGACAGTATATATATATATATATATATATATATATATATATATATATATATATATATATATAAAGACCATAGGAAAACTGTTTTTTATTAACGCGTTTCGTTCCCTGATGGAGTTTATCAAGATAAATGCAAAGAATTTCTTTTGAAACAGAAGTAAAGTTAAGTATCGTTAAGTTTTCAAAATTTTAAATTCAAGAACGCTCTCTAAGATATTCTTAAAGCTAACTGTGTAAGTAAACGTAAACTATGGAGGACGCTAAATTATGCAATTTAATGCCTAAAAATGAAAATGAGTAAATGTTGTTGTTATTGTGTTGTTGTTGCATTTGCTGAGTAATTGGCCATGTTTATGTGTACTGGTAAAATGCTCAAGAAGCGAAATTGACAAAGTTCTCAATAAACAATAAGAAAAGCAGGAAAATGAACAGGGCAAAATAATATTAATCAAACACTATATATGTACGTCAAAACTAGGTACAACAACTGTGTTGTAACATAGAATAGGTTATTTAATGAGGAATAACTAAAACGGAGGTTGGAAATGAAATGCTAATCTTCATAACATCATTCATAACACGACTAGCAGTGGTTTACCTACTTCACGCCAACGGCGTGAAGTAGGTAAACCACTGCTAGTCGTGGACTACTTATATTACTCCCACTTACAATAGTGTTCAACGTATTTATGAGGATTGGGACATTAGTGTTCATAGGTACAGCATATAAAAAATAGATAAAATATAGATTGATACATAGATTGACGAGGAAGAGTCTTTCATAGATAGATAAATAGATAAGGAAGAGATTTTCATAGTGTTGTAACCTAGTATAGGTTACTGATTGAGGAATAACTAAAACAGAGGTTGGAAATGAAATGGTAATCTTCATAACATCAACAAAATACAACACTCGCCAACGGCGTGAAATAGGTAAACCACTGCTGGTGGTGAACTCCTTAGACAGCTTATTACCCGCACTTACAAAAGTGTCCAACCTATTTATGAGGATTGGGACATACTCATTAGTTTTCATAGGTACGGTATATTACACTGTGTTAAGACAAAAGTTCACAAAGTAAGAATGGCGTTCACACGCAAAAGTGATTGAAGCGTTCTGACTTCAAGACAAGAAAGAACAAAAATATGGTGATGAAACCAAGAAGTGATCCATTTTTCTCGGTTAGGAAGAAATCCCATCATGCATCTGTACGATTTGTCTATAAAGTTGGGAGAGGATGATTTTAGCGATCATTCCATACAATTCTTGAAACGAACAGAATTGTTATTTTCTTATTTCTTTACATACATTTATTTATTAATGTAATTATATATATATATATATATATATATATATATATATATATATATATATATATATATATATATATATATATATTGATGCATGTTTCATTAAATAATATAGATAAGTTTTGTCTATTTATTTTAAGTAAATTCCTTTCATATTATCTGACATGCTTAATAACATTATCATTGAAAGATGAAAGAAAAACACCATAGTTGATACATGATTTTTAATTCTATCTAAACTTTCGGCTTACATAAGCCATTATCATGTTTCAGAAATGTAAGCTAAAGCCCTTGAATTTAATTTTGTTATTAAACCAAAGACATTAGTTCCATGGTTTAATAACAAAATTAAATTCAAGGGCTTTAGCTTCCATTTCTGAAACATGGTTATCACTGTGTAGCGAAAAAAAACATATTTTAAAACAATTAATTTATAATATATATATATACATATATATGTGTGCGCGCGCCCGCGCGTGTGTGTGTGTGTGTGTGTGTGTGTGTGTGTGTGTGTGTGTGTGTGTGTGTGTTTAGGAAGCATATCTTCATTCAAGCATATTTCGTTGAATAATTTAGATATATGTCTATTTATTTTAATTTGAATCGTCTCAAGTTCACGGATTAATATCTTAATGTTGGTACAAAACTTATTAAGAAAAGCGCCTTTGCTGTTCTTTTACGTTTTATTTTCGCAAGTACTTTCATTTTCATCCAAGATCATCTTCAAGGGGGAATTGCTCAGACAAATCATTAACGTAATTGGCAGTTATGAATTTCGTACCAACACTAAGAAATTGATCCGTGAATTTGAGAAGATTCAAATAAAAATAGACATAATATGTCTAGATGATTCAACCAGACACACTTCAATGAAGATATGCTGCCTAAATTTGCATATTTTAAATTACATAATCCAACAGCTCATGATAATACCAGCACTTGGCAATTTAAACGTAACCTTGTGAGAAGTCAAAGTGAAATAGCAGAAGACAACGTAAAAACTCTTGTTAAAAGAGCATAAGAGATCTATAGTAAAATAAAATTGACTACCACTACTGAACAGTTTAAGGAAATTCTATGCAGACTTAAAGAAATAGCTAACAAATCTGAAATTCAATACACTCTGAAAATTAAAAAAAAAAGCTTAATGCACTGTACAAAGGAACTACTTATCTTCGAAATAATCAACATAAATTCATCAACATCTCTAACTATACCTATATATATATACCTATATATATATACCTATATATATATATATATATACCTATATATATATATATATATACCTATATATATATATATACCTAAATATATATACCTATATATATATATATATATATATATATATATATATATATATATACCTATATATATATATATATACCTAAATATATATATATATACCTATATATATATATATACCTATATATATATATATATATATATACCAATATATATATATATATATATATATATATATATATATATATATATATATATATATATATATAGGAGTAAACCAGTGGAAAAACACAAAAGCAACTATTGACTGGTTCCACAGCATAAATAATAAACAACATTGCCACTTCCTACAATTAGACATAAAAGAATTTTACCCATCCATAACAGAACGTACGTTAGATAAGGCCATCAACTTAGCTCAGGAACAAATAATAATAAAACCAAACGAAATCGACATCATTAAGCACTCCCGTAAATCATTACTATTTCACCACGAAGAAGCATGGATAAAGAAAGATGGGATATTTGACACTACAATAGGAAACTTTGACGGTGCAGAGACATGCGAAATCGTAGGTATTTACTTACTACACGAACTAAACAATAGATAGAAATGACACAGGACTCTACAGGGATGACGGCCTCATACTCTTAAGAAACTGCAACAAACAAAACACAGATAAAACTAGAAAAGCAATAATTAAAATTTTCAAAAATAACGGATTCGAGATAGATATAAAAACTAACCTAAATGAAGTAGATTTTCTAGATGTTACCTTCAACCTAAGAAAAGGCACACGCAAACCATACAGAAAACCCAATGATAAACCACAGTACATACACACATCTTCTAACCACCCGCCTTCTATAATCAAACAGATACCAAAATCAATTAACCGCAGGCTTTCCGACAATTCCTCCAATGTATCTATATTTAACAAAGCTAAGAAAGACTACGAAACAGCCCTAAAAGATAGCGGATTCCCAGCAACACTCACATACTCACCACAGTACACAAAAAGGGCCAACAGAAAAAGAAATAGCATATGGTTCAACCAACCGTACAGCAAAAACGTAAAAACAAACACAGGAAAAATATTCTTCAAACTTTTACACAAACACCTCCCGGAATCAAGCACCCTACACAAAATATTCAACAAAAACACAGTAAAAATCAGCTACAGTTTCACCGAGAACATGGCACAAACAATAAAAAAGCACAACAGGAAAATTATTAACAAACCACACGAACAAATTAAACCCACGTGCAACTAAATAAAAAACGAATGTCCCTTAAACGGTAATTGTTTACAAAACAACGTAATCTACCAAGCCACGATAAAATCAGCAGATAATGAAGAAAAGGTATACATAGGAGTAACCGAAGGACCCTGGAAACAAAGAAATTATGTACACAAAATGTCTTTCACAAATAGTAAATACGTGAACAGCACAATGCTTTCTAAGTACATCTGGGAAATAAAAAACAAAACGCACACCACACCAAAAATATCTTGGAAAATAAGGAAAAAATCATCAGCCTACAACAACCTATCAAAAACTTGCAAACTTTGCCTGGAGGAAAAAATAGCTATCATTACCTTCCCAGACCAAAATAAATTATTAAATAAAAGATCCGAGCTAATCTCAAAATGTAGACATGAAAACAAATTTTTACTACGTAACTTAAAATAGAAAAATAAATGAATAAATATATAAACAAACAAAATGACAATAAAATAAGTAAATTAATCCAAACAAATTACCAAACCACACCTGATAGAATAGGCGAAATAGAATAATAAAATAAGGAGAATTATCAAACTATTATGAAAATTAAACTACAAAAATCAAAACAAAAATCGGACGGAAAATAGTTATAACACTTATATAACGATAAAAAATTTAATAAAAAATAATATACTGCGTTACTTAAAAATCGAAAACCAAAACGAGAAATATACAGCGTAACAAATAAATAACAACAGGTATAATAAATTGATCTAAATACATCCAAATATATAAATAAACTAACAACCGATACCGACAAACTAGCCGTTTAGAAAAAACAAATAAAGATAATCAACCCAAATAAATAAATTAAAAATTGTTCCCACCAAAATAATAGTCAGAACAAACCACAATATTCAACCCCAAAATTCAACAAATAGCTTTAATCAATGACAAATAAACAAATATATAAGATAAAAAATAAAAAATAAAAATAAATAAAAACAAGCAAAACAATTTGACCTAAATAAATAAGCAAACAAACGACTTCCGGTAAATGACCGCCATAATA
This sequence comes from Acanthosepion esculentum, assembly GCA_964036315.1. Lineage (NCBI taxonomy): Eukaryota > Metazoa > Mollusca > Cephalopoda > Sepiida > Sepiidae > Acanthosepion > Acanthosepion esculentum. The sequence goes on along the minus strand of OZ038496.1, from coordinate 13,731,294 downwards.
GACCACCAACAATTAGCTATATAAACAAATTTTTACTACGTTAATAAAAAACACTGATCAAAACAAAAAATAAATAAATAAATATATAAGATAAAAAATCAAAATAAAAAAAACAAACAAAAAAACAAGCAAAACAATTTGACATAAATAAATAAACAATAAGCGACTTCCGGTAAAAATAACCGCCAAAATACACTACCCATAATGCACCACTGACCCTAATATATAAATAGCCGAGAAAAATAACAGCACTAGTTGCCTGACGATTGCACTAGCATGAAACAGACTGTCGCCTCTAAGTGTTGACTTCTATGTTCACTTTTATATTTACACACGCTCTATCTCTGATATTGAGCACTTTATCCCATAAATATAGCACACCTTAAGACTATATTTGTTCATATATATATATATATATATATATATATATATATATATATATATATATATATATACCTATATATATACCTACCTATATATATATACCTATATATATATACCTATATATATATATACCTATATATATATACGTACCTATATATATATACCTATATATATATATACCTATATATATTTACCTAAATGTATATATACCTATATATATACCTATATATATATACCTATATATATATATACCTATATATATATATATACCTATATATATATACCTATATATATATACTTTATATATATACCTATATATATATATACCTATATATATATATTTACCTATATATATCTATATATATATACCTATCGTGATGGCGTTTCCATGGGATCAGTTCTGGGATCAACATTTAGTACAGTAGTCCACCGCTATTAGGCGAACCAGTTTACCGCGATACCCGGTGTACCGCGAGTGGGTGGTGGACCCCAAGATTTTGCTCTCGTACCCTCCATATCGCTCACTTTTTAAGAAATTCCGGATGGGGTATAAATAGGAGGACTTTTCTCTGGTTGATCCTGTTCAATTTGACTGTCCAACAGTAGGCATCAAGAATCTCTCATGAATAAATATAAAAAGTGCGTAGTAATTAGGGGTCGCAATCGGGAATTGCAAGAGGAACTATTTTTGAAGACGGTTAAAATTCATTGTATAAAAAATCTGCTGTAAAAGACTGAAATAAGTTGAAACTTCGGGTAATTTGCTTTCTAATTACCACGCTAAATATCTAATAAAAACATCCCCGAATAGTTATATTTACATGTGAATTTACATGCTTAATTCGAAAATAATAAAGAAATTTTTAATAAAATCTACCTTTTTGGAGTTATCGACAATAAAAGTTCGGACTCATTCGCGTCGCAGCAGCGATTACTGGCTTTGTTTGCATATATTTGCTGCGGAATAGATATACATTTGTCTCGATTATTGCGCACGCACTGATGCAAACAACGCCAATAATGGCTGCCGTGCCGCAGCCAACAACGACACGAACGAGTCCAAACTTTTATTGTCGATAATTCCCAAAAGTGTAGATTTTATAAAAATTTCTTTGTTATTTTCGAATCAGGCATGTAAATTTAGAATAAAAAATAACTGTTCGGGAAATTTTTATTAGATACTTAGCGCGGGGCTTAAAAAGCAGATTACCCGACATTTCTTATGGAATCACTGGCATAAATTAGTATAATTTTTTGAGGTTCTTTTCGAGCCATTATCTACAGTATATATCGCGAAATAGGGCCCCAAATTCATGTAGGTGTTCAATCTCCTATCATCGCCTACACACTTTCCACAGCTACAGATTCACTTGCAGAGCGGGTCGGCCACCTTGGACTCCAAGGCCCGCGCTATAGCTGTGGACTACTGTAACTTCTATATGCTTAACCTTGAAAATAAGATATTTAATATCACTAAAACCCTCCATCTACCTAATATATGTAGATGATATTCTCATCTTAGTCAAAAACATAGATGAAATACATGAGCCACAAAAATCTTAATAACCCCCCCCTCTGTCCTTAAGTTCACAGACGAACTTAAAAATAACAATAAAATCCCTTTTCTTGTTGTATTGATAGACACTAATAAGTATTCGTTTACTACCTCCCCATATAAAAAACAAACAACTAGCATGAACACTTGCACTCTTAATTATAAAAGGGAATTTCCTATTACAAAATAGCGATTATACAAAATTTAATAAACCGTGCAAAAACTAACTTTTCAACAAAAAAGATTTGCTACACTGAATTAAAAAAAAATTAAACAAACTCTCATTAATAATGACTTTCTTAATTACATTATTGATGGACAAATTAGAAGAGCTATTACAAATATTAGCATAAATCAAAAAGAATATAATAATTCTCAACTAACCCAAAACATATCAACTTTACTATGCCGCAATCAAATACATTCTAACTACAATTTTTAAAGAATCCTAAAAAAAAGCTCATAAGTACTAATATATCCCCTACTGTTCCTAGTAAAAAAAAAAAAAAAAAAACTAATTATATACTACACTATATTTAATACAACCAACTTAATCATCCGTAATAACTCTTCTCTGTCAACTAGTGTCTTGAAAAAACCAACATTATATATTAATTTAAGTGCCCTTTGGGAGATTGTATCTCTGGCAAAAAATTAAATATATATGTTGGCTTTACGACAACGACCTTATCGAGGAGAATTACACTTCATATATCGGATTCTAGTTCGATCGTACAACATTTAAAGGAACATTCCTGTCCCCATTCACGGTTTAAAGAAATATTAATCGACAATACAAGTATAGTCCACTACGAAAATAAAAAAAAAACAAAATACTTCAAATTCTAGAAGCCCTTTATATAAAAAATTACGGCCAACAATAAATGAAATTAATTATGAATATAAGAAAGTTCTAAAATATCGAAATTGTCATTGTTAAAGGACTATAATTGTCACAGAATTTTTAAAACATGTAATTAGAATTTTTAATAAAGATTATTGCAATATAAATTAAGTTACCTCTCTTACATAGCGGTAAATTTTTGAATTAACCGAGCGCGTTCATGCGCATGCACAAAAATTCATAACTGTCAATTATATTAATTCTTTGTATTTACAATTCACCCCTGTAGATGATCTTGGATGAGATTGAAAGTACATTGGAAAATAAAAAAAAGTATAAGAACAGCCATGGCGTCTTTCTTAATCAGTTTTGTACCAACACTAAGAAATTAATTTTAACTTTAATTGAAATCTAAAGGATTTGAAATTTACTATTTCAAGTCTGCAAAATACTCTGTGGTGTATTTTAAACAGAAATTATGTTGATTGGAATTGATTTTTTTCCAGTAAAATCGATAAAAACGGCCATTTTGACACATTTGTAAACAAAAGTTAATTCTCGGTTTTAAAAATCTTGCAAAAATAAAATATATATTCCTGAAACGTTATTTGAGAAAAATTAGCAAATTTAAAGTTAAATTAATCTGATTTGAAACGAATATTACTTATAGCATAAAATGTTGTATACAAGCATTTTTTAACCACGGAGTCTTGTTTTGCTGACATATTAATCGATATATTGACAGCCGAATGTGTTCATAGTTAAGTATGGTGGTGCAGACGATAAAGATTATGAGGGTGTTTTTTCTGTAAGGTAAGGTGGGGAAAAGGCTTAAAATACATGACCTTTTAATGATAAAGTTATAGGTTTGTGCATCCATACTTAGAAATTCCGCACGTATATTACAGATACAAAAACAAATCAAAATTCTTTTAAAAATATTCGGGACCGTCAGATTGTAATAAGTTTTAAAATATATGATTAGTAAATATAGTTCAATGTATGGCTATTTTAGAGAGTCTGACTTACGGACTAACGGAAGTCACAAAATTTTATATATAGATTACAGTGGTAAGAATAAAAGTTTATGAAGCCATTCTTGTTGGTTCTTCTGTAAACGTTTAATTAGATGTCGTCATTGGTTTTGTTGAGAATAATCTCGAGGAATGGCCATTTGTCATTAGTTTCGGTTTTAAAAAATAAATTCTCTCGTGGGTTCAACGCTATTAAGCCTGTTTACAAGGTCTGGTAAAATTGGATATATTTTTTAGAAGTGAATATATTATTAGGGAATCATCTATGTATCTAAAATAAGAAGAATTTTGTGGTAAAATATTTCTGAAAGGGTCACTTACTAGAAACTCTGAAAAGAGACAAGCTAAAATGCCACGCAGGGGGGAACTTATCGTGCATCGTTTCTGTTAATCCCCCCAAATAATGTAAAGATACTTATCGCAAATATTAATTCACCCCAAGACATTATGAATTTTAAATCAAAATTTATTTGTTTTTTTAATTAAATATTTGGCACTCTTTTGAAATTGAAAATTTTAAATCAAAATTTGTCTAGCTTACCTCGCAACAACACCAACCCTTAGAAAGAAAAATTACCAAAAATCAGGGAGTTATTCACATTTCGTAAGTGCGGGTGATATTCGAGCTACTTACAAAGAAGATTTTATAATTAAAAAAAAAAATTAAATCTGTTTTTGGCTTGTTTATCGGGGTGAGCGCGAATGTAGACCCCACACTTAGAAATAGCGCGCCCAAGTCGCCCACATTTGGAGCGATCGCAAAGGTCAGCCCAAACGGACTGCAATGGAAGGGCCTCGCTCTTGAAAAATTTGGAGTAAATTTTAGTAAATATAAATAGTTTTTTTTTAATTTTGTGGTGAATTAATATTTTGGGTTGAATTAACAGAAAAGTTCCCTTTATCGCTCAACCAAATTCTTGTTTACGCATTATCTATTGCCAAAATACACAATTATATATATATATATATTATATATATATATATATATATATATATATATATATATATATATATTGTTAGAGAAAGAGAGGGAGGGGGAAGTAATTATATATCCTATTCTGTAAATAAATATTGGTATAGCTGATGATAGCCATGAAGAGAGAAAAGTTCAACTCCTTCCGTGTGTCTGTTTGCTGATGAAAATGCCACTACACGGCTTAATGTTAAAACCCTTCCAAAACGTAGTGGGGATGGAAGTATGAGCCCGAACGAAGTTGTTGGGCTTATTTCTGCGGCCGAAATTTCTAAAAAGCATCAGTCGTAGGAAAAGGGATCTTCCTTCCTTCTTGAAATATCTCTCATTTCCGTAGGAAATATGATAGCAGCGAGTAAAGCAGGGAGGGGGGTTAGAATGCATAAAATAAAGGCCCGCCTACTCATAACCAATTTGCTAAGGCTTTCGTTATCAAGTGGGTCTCTTGCATTTTTCCTTTATTTCCAATTACCCCACCACACCTTGATCCCCAAACTCAGTTTTTTTTGTTACCTTAACGTAAAATGAATATATCGATTTTGTCCAGCTCTGAAAGTAACGATGAAAAGATATCCTATTTCTATTCTAGCAGTGGTCGGGAAATAAGAAAAAAGCGGGAAATATTGTGGAATGTTATGTAGCTTCATTTTATGGTACTTTTTATTTATTTATTTTAGAAATAAATCTGCCATGTTCAGTTCCCATGACAGAATAAATTAAGGGGCACACACGCAAATACTAGCGCAAACGCAAAGAGACACATACAAAAATGAAGGAAATTTTAGTTATTCTTGCTTTTTTTGCAGAACGACAATCAGAAGAAGAAATCTTTTTCGCCCGCTTAGTTTACGAACGAATTAATTCAACAAAATGACATGACAGCTGGCATTCAGAAATGCAACATTCTTCGGTAAGTTTATTTTTTTCTTCAATCATACGAAAATAAAATGAAAGAACAAAATGATTGCAATGATTGTATATAATCCTCATCATCATCAAAGAGTGGATGTGCGGGTGGTATAATGGGTAACGGCTCGAAACAGGAAATCGGAGAGCCGAGTTCCAATTCCAGTCAAGTTCGTTATATTCACTTAAGCACGAATTGAATAAAATTGAATAAATTGCGACAGAAATGTGGTTCTACAAAAGGATGCTAAGGATATCATGGACCGAGCGTGTGAGCAACGATGAGGTCTTAGAGGGGATGCAAACAAGGAGGAGGAGGCTTATACTTAATATCAGGAAGAGGCAGAAGAATACTAAAGGATATCATGGACCGAGTGTGTGAGCAACGATGAGGTCTTAGAGGGGATGCAAACAAGGAGGAGGAGGCTTATACTTAATATCAGGAAGAGGCAGAAGAATACTAAAGGATATCATGGACCGAGTGTGTGAGCAACGATGAGGTCTTAGAGGGGATGCAAACAAGGAGGAGGAGGCTTATACTTAATATCAGGAAGAGGCAGAAGAATACTAAAGGATATCATGGACCGAGTGTGTGAGCAACGATGAGGTCTTAGAGGGGATGCAAACAAGGAGGAGGAGGCTTATACTTAATATCAGGAAGAGGCAGAAGAATACTAAAGGATATCATGGACCGAGTGTGTGAGCAACGATGAGGTCTTAGAGGGGATGCAAACAAGGAGGAGGAGGCTTATACTTAATATCAGGAAGAGGCAGAAGAATACTAAAGGATATCATGGACCGAGTGTGTGAGCAACGATGAGGTCTTAGAGGGGATGCAAACAAGGAGGAGGAGGCTTATACTTAATATCAGGAAGAGGCAGAAGAATACTAAAGGATATCATGGACCGAGTGTGTGAGCAACGATGAGGTCTTAGAGGGGATGCAAACAAGGAGGAGGAGGCTTATACTTAATATCAGGAAGAGGCAGAAGAATACTAAAGGATATCATGGACCGAGTGTGTGAGCAACGATGAGGTCTTAGAGGGGATGCAAACAAGGAGGAGGAGGCTTATACTTAATATCAGGAAGAGGCAGAAGAATACTAAAGGATATCATGGACCGAGTGTGTGAGCAACGATGAGGTCTTAGAGGGGATGCAAACAAGGAGGAGGAGGCTTATACTTAATATCAGGAAGAGGCAGAAGAATACTAAAGGATATCATGGACCGAGTGTGTGAGCAACGATGAGGTCTTAGAGGGGATGCAAACAAGGAGGAGGAGGCTTATACTTAATATCAGGAAGAGGCAGAAGAATACTAAAGGATATCATGGACCGAGTGTGTGAGCAACGATGAGGTCTTAGAGGGGATGCAAACAAGGAGGAGGAGGCTTATACTTAATATCAGGAAGAGGCAGAAGAATACTAAAGGATATCATGGACCGAGTGTGTGAGCAACGATGAGGTCTTAGAGGGGATGCAAACAAGGAGGAGGAGGCTTATACTTAATATCAGGAAGAGGCAGAAGAATACTAAAGGATATCATGGACCGAGTGTGTGAGCAACGATGAGGTCTTAGAGGGGATGCAAACAAGGAGGAGGAGGCTTATACTTAATATCAGGAAGAGGCAGAAGAATACTAAAGGATATCATGGACCGAGTGTGTGAGCAACGATGAGGTCTTAGAGGGGATGCAAACAAGGAGGAGGAGGCTTATACTTAATATCAGGAAGAGGCAGAAGAATACTAAAGGATATCATGGACCGAGTGTGTGAGCAACGATGAGGTCTTAGAGGGGATGCAAACAAGGAGGAGGAGGCTTATACTTAATATCAGGAAGAGGCAGAAGAATACTAAAGGATATCATGGACCGAGTGTGTGAGCAACGATGAGGTCTTAGAGGGGATGCAAACAAGGAGGAGGAGGCTTATACTTAATATCAGGAAGAGGCAGAAGAATACTAAAGGATATCATGGACCGAGTGTGTGAGCAACGATGAGGTCTTAGAGGGGATGCAAACAAGGAGGAGGAGGCTTATACTTAATATCAGGAAGAGGCAGAAGAATACTAAAGGATATCATGGACCGAGTGTGTGAGCAACGATGAGGTCTTAGAGGGGATGCAAACAAGGAGGAGGAGGCTTATACTTAATATCAGGAAGAGGCAGAAGAATACTAAAGGATATCATGGACCGAGTGTGTGAGCAACGATGAGGTCTTAGAGGGGATGCAAACAAGGAGGAGGAGGCTTATACTTAATATCAGGAAGAGGCAGAAGAATACTAAAGGATATCATGGACCGAGTGTGTGAGCAACGATGAGGTCTTAGAGGGGATGCAAACAAGGAGGAGGAGGCTTATACTTAATATCAGGAAGAGGCAGAAGAATACTAAAGGATATCATGGACCGAGTGTGTGAGCAACGATGAGGTCTTAGAGGGGATGCAAACAAGGAGGAGGAGGCTTATACTTAATATCAGGAAGAGGCAGAAGAATACTAAAGGATATCATGGACCGAGTGTGTGAGCAACGATGAGGTCTTAGAGGGGATGCAAACAAGGAGGAGGAGGCTTATACTTAATATCAGGAAGAGGCAGAAGAATACTAAAGGATATCATGGACCGAGTGTGTGAGCAACGATGAGGTCTTAGAGGGGATGCAAACAAGGAGGAGGAGGCTTATACTTAATATCAGGAAGAGGCAGAAGAATACTAAAGGATATCATGGACCGAGTGTGTGAGCAACGATGAGGTCTTAGAGGGGATGCAAACAAGGAGGAGGAGGCTTATACTTAATATCAGGAAGAGGCAGAAGAATACTAAAGGATATCATGGACCGAGTGTGTGAGCAACGATGAGGTCTTAGAGGGGATGCAAACAAGGAGGAGGAGGCTTATACTTAATATCAGGAAGAGGCAGAAGAATACTAAAGGATATCATGGACCGAGTGTGTGAGCAACGATGAGGTCTTAGAGGGGATGCAAACAAGGAGGAGGAGGCTTATACTTAATATCAGGAAGAGGCAGAAGAATACTAAAGGATATCATGGACCGAGTGTGTGAGCAACGATGAGGTCTTAGAGGGGATGCAAACAAGGAGGAGGAGGCTTATACTTAATATCAGGAAGAGGCAGAAGAATACTAAAGGATATCATGGACCGAGTGTGTGAGCAACGATGAGGTCTTAGAGGGGATGCAAACAAGGAGGAGGAGGCTTATACTTAATATCAGGAAGAGGCAGAAGAATACTAAAGGATATCATGGACCGAGTGTGTGAGCAACGATGAGGTCTTAGAGGGGATGCAAACAAGGAGGAGGAGGCTTATACTTAATATCAGGAAGAGGCAGAAGAATACTAAAGGATATCATGGACCGAGTGTGTGAGCAACGATGAGGTCTTAGAGGGGATGCAAACAAGGAGGAGGAGGCTTATACTTAATATCAGGAAGAGGCAGAAGAATACTAAAGGATATCATGGACCGAGTGTGTGAGCAACGATGAGGTCTTAGAGGGGATGCAAACAAGGAGGAGGAGGCTTATACTTAATATCAGGAAGAGGCAGAAGAATACTAAAGGATATCATGGACCGAGTGTGTGAGCAACGATGAGGTCTTAGAGGGGATGCAAACAAGGAGGAGGAGGCTTATACTTAATATCAGGAAGAGGCAGAAGAATACTAAAGGATATCATGGACCGAGTGTGTGAGCAACGATGAGGTCTTAGAGGGGATGCAAACAAGGAGGAGGAGGCTTATACTTAATATCAGGAAGAGGCAGAAGAATACTAAAGGATATCATGGACCGAGTGTGTGAGCAACGATGAGGTCTTAGAGGGGATGCAAACAAGGAGGAGGAGGCTTATACTTAATATCAGGAAGAGGCAGAAGAATACTAAAGGATATCATGGACCGAGTGTGTGAGCAACGATGAGGTCTTAGAGGGGATGCAAACAAGGAGGAGGAGGCTTATACTTAATATCAGGAAGAGGCAGAAGAATACTAAAGGATATCATGGACCGAGTGTGTGAGCAACGATGAGGTCTTAGAGGGGATGCAAACAAGGAGGAGGAGGCTTATACTTAATATCAGGAAGAGGCAGAAGAATACTAAAGGATATCATGGACCGAGTGTGTGAGCAACGATGAGGTCTTAGAGGGGATGCAAACAAGGAGGAGGAGGCTTATACTTAATATCAGGAAGAGGCAGAAGAATACTAAAGGATATCATGGACCGAGTGTGTGAGCAACGATGAGGTCTTAGAGGGGATGCAAACAAGGAGGAGGAGGCTTATACTTAATATCAGGAAGAGGCAGAAGAATACTAAAGGATATCATGGACCGAGTGTGTGAGCAACGATGAGGTCTTAGAGGGGATGCAAACAAGGAGGAGGAGGCTTATACTTAATATCAGGAAGAGGCAGAAGAATACTAAAGGATATCATGGACCGAGTGTGTGAGCAACGATGAGGTCTTAGAGGGGATGCAAACAAGGAGGAGGAGGCTTATACTTAATATCAGGAAGAGGCAGAAGAATACTAAAGGATATCATGGACCGAGTGTGTGAGCAACGATGAGGTCTTAGAGGGGATGCAAACAAGGAGGAGGAGGCTTATACTTAATATCAGGAAGAGGCAGAAGAATACTAAAGGATATCATGGACCGAGTGTGTGAGCAACGATGAGGTCTTAGAGGGGATGCAAACAAGGAGGAGGAGGCTTATACTTAATATCAGGAAGAGGCAGAAGAATACTAAAGGATATCATGGACCGAGTGTGTGAGCAACGATGAGGTCTTAGAGGGGATGCAAACAAGGAGGAGGAGGCTTATACTTAATATCAGGAAGAGGCAGAAGAATACTAAAGGATATCATGGACCGAGTGTGTGAGCAACGATGAGGTCTTAGAGGGGATGCAAACAAGGAGGAGGAGGCTTATACTTAATATCAGGAAGAGGCAGAAGAATACTAAAGGATATCATGGACCGAGTGTGTGAGCAACGATGAGGTCTTAGAGGGGATGCAAACAAGGAGGAGGAGGCTTATACTTAATATCAGGAAGAGGCAGAAGAATACTAAAGGATATCATGGACCGAGTGTGTGAGCAACGATGAGGTCTTAGAGGGGATGCAAACAAGGAGGAGGAGGCTTATACTTAATATCAGGAAGAGGCAGAAGAATACTAAAGGATATCATGGACCGAGTGTGTGAGCAACGATGAGGTCTTAGAGGGGATGCAAACAAGGAGGAGGAGGCTTATACTTAATATCAGGAAGAGGCAGAAGAATACTAAAGGATATCATGGACCGAGTGTGTGAGCAACGATGAGGTCTTAGAGGGGATGCAAACAAGGAGGAGGAGGCTTATACTTAATATCAGGAAGAGGCAGAAGAATACTAAAGGATATCATGGACCGAGTGTGTGAGCAACGATGAGGTCTTAGAGGGGATGCAAACAAGGAGGAGGAGGCTTATACTTAATATCAGGAAGAGGCAGAAGAATACTAAAGGATATCATGGACCGAGTGTGTGAGCAACGATGAGGTCTTAGAGGGGATGCAAACAAGGAGGAGGAGGCTTATACTTAATATCAGGAAGAGGCAGAAGAATACTAAAGGATATCATGGACCGAGTGTGTGAGCAACGATGAGGTCTTAGAGGGGATGCAAACAAGGAGGAGGAGGCTTATACTTAATATCAGGAAGAGGCAGAAGAATACTAAAGGATATCATGGACCGAGTGTGTGAGCAACGATGAGGTCTTAGAGGGGATGCAAACAAGGAGGAGGAGGCTTATACTTAATATCAGGAAGAGGCAGAAGAATACTAAAGGATATCATGGACCGAGTGTGTGAGCAACGATGAGGTCTTAGAGGGGATGCAAACAAGGAGGAGGAGGCTTATACTTAATATCAGGAAGAGGCAGAAGAATACTAAAGGATATCATGGACCGAGTGTGTGAGCAACGATGAGGTCTTAGAGGGGATGCAAACAAGGAGGAGGAGGCTTATACTTAATATCAGGAAGAGGCAGAAGAATACTAAAGGATATCATGGACCGAGTGTGTGAGCAACGATGAGGTCTTAGAGGGGATGCAAACAAGGAGGAGGAGGCTTATACTTAATATCAGGAAGAGGCAGAAGAATACTAAAGGATATCATGGACCGAGTGTGTGAGCAACGATGAGGTCTTAGAGGGGATGCAAACAAGGAGGAGGAGGCTTATACTTAATATCAGGAAGAGGCAGAAGAATACTAAAGGATATCATGGACCGAGTGTGTGAGCAACGATGAGGTCTTAGAGGGGATGCAAACAAGGAGGAGGAGGCTTATACTTAATATCAGGAAGAGGCAGAAGAATACTAAAGGATATCATGGACCGAGTGTGTGAGCAACGATGAGGTCTTAGAGGGGATGCAAACAAGGAGGAGGAGGCTTATACTTAATATCAGGAAGAGGCAGAAGAATACTAAAGGATATCATGGACCGAGTGTGTGAGCAACGATGAGGTCTTAGAGGGGATGCAAACAAGGAGGAGGAGGCTTATACTTAATATCAGGAAGAGGCAGAAGAATACTAAAGGATATCATGGACCGAGTGTGTGAGCAACGATGAGGTCTTAGAGGGGATGCAAACAAGGAGGAGGAGGCTTATACTTAATATCAGGAAGAGGCAGAAGAATACTAAAGGATATCATGGACCGAGTGTGTGAGCAACGATGAGGTCTTAGAGGGGATGCAAACAAGGAGGAGGAGGCTTATACTTAATATCAGGAAGAGGCAGAAGAATACTAAAGGATATCATGGACCGAGTGTGTGAGCAACGATGAGGTCTTAGAGGGGATGCAAACAAGGAGGAGGAGGCTTATACTTAATATCAGGAAGAGGCAGAAGAATACTAAAGGATATCATGGACCGAGTGTGTGAGCAACGATGAGGTCTTAGAGGGGATGCAAACAAGGAGGAGGAGGCTTATACTTAATATCAGGAAGAGGCAGAAGAATACTAAAGGATATCATGGACCGAGTGTGTGAGCAACGATGAGGTCTTAGAGGGGATGCAAACAAGGAGGAGGAGGCTTATACTTAATATCAGGAAGAGGCAGAAGAATACTAAAGGATATCATGGACCGAGTGTGTGAGCAACGATGAGGTCTTAGAGGGGATGCAAACAAGGAGGAGGAGGCTTATACTTAATATCAGGAAGAGGCAGAAGAATACTAAAGGATATCATGGACCGAGTGTGTGAGCAACGATGAGGTCTTAGAGGGGATGCAAACAAGGAGGAGGAGGCTTATACTTAATATCAGGAAGAGGCAGAAGAATACTAAAGGATATCATGGACCGAGTGTGTGAGCAACGATGAGGTCTTAGAGGGGATGCAAACAAGGAGGAGGAGGCTTATACTTAATATCAGGAAGAGGCAGAAGAATACTAAAGGATATCATGGACCGAGTGTGTGAGCAACGATGAGGTCTTAGAGGGGATGCAAACAAGGAGGAGGAGGCTTATACTTAATATCAGGAAGAGGCAGAAGAATACTAAAGGATATCATGGACCGAGTGTGTGAGCAACGATGAGGTCTTAGAGGGGATGCAAACAAGGAGGAGGAGGCTTATACTTAATATCAGGAAGAGGCAGAAGAATACTAAAGGATATCATGGACCGAGTGTGTGAGCAACGATGAGGTCTTAGAGGGGATGCAAACAAGGAGGAGGAGGCTTATACTTAATATCAGGAAGAGGCAGAAGAATACTAAAGGATATCATGGACCGAGTGTGTGAGCAACGATGAGGTCTTAGAGGGGATGCAAACAAGGAGGAGGAGGCTTATACTTAATATCAGGAAGAGGCAGAAGAATACTAAAGGATATCATGGACCGAGTGTGTGAGCAACGATGAGGTCTTAGAGGGGATGCAAACAAGGAGGAGGAGGCTTATACTTAATATCAGGAAGAGGCAGAAGAATACTAAAGGATATCATGGACCGAGTGTGTGAGCAACGATGAGGTCTTAGAGGGGATGCAAACAAGGAGGAGGAGGCTTATACTTAATATCAGGAAGAGGCAGAAGAATACTAAAGGATATCATGGACCGAGTGTGTGAGCAACGATGAGGTCTTAGAGGGGATGCAAACAAGGAGGAGGAGGCTTATACTTAATATCAGGAAGAGGCAGAAGAATACTAAAGGATATCATGGACCGAGTGTGTGAGCAACGATGAGGTCTTAGAGGGGATGCAAACAAGGAGGAGGAGGCTTATACTTAATATCAGGAAGAGGCAGAAGAATACTAAAGGATATCATGGACCGAGTGTGTGAGCAACGATGAGGTCTTAGAGAAGTTGCAAACAAGGAGGAGGCTTATACTTAACATCGGGAAGGAGTAGCTGAAGTTTCTAGGACATAATTGCTAGGTCCGCTACTAGGAAAGTTGGTTCACTTTATCGAGCTAAACAATTTTTTTCTCGACATAGTCTATCTTACATATTTATAAATCTACCATTCGTTCATGCTTTGAATATTTCTGTCACATTTGGTCTGGTGCTCTGGTGCTCCTGCTATATATTTAGAGATTCTTGATAGAATCCAAGGAAGAATTTGAAATGTTATTGGTCCTGATCTGGCACCTCAGTTTCAGTCACTTTCCCACCGCCGTAATGTGTCTTTTCTATACATTTCATGGTAATTGTTCTGAATTAACTTTTTTCTATGGTACCCAGAGGATGAGCCCGAAATGCGATTTGCAGGTCGGGAACACTAGAATCAAGCTGACGCAGAAGTTTAAATATCTGGGAAGCGTCTTGACAGAGGACAGTAAATGCGACATTGAAATCCGTAGACGTATTGGGATGGCCAAAGACGCATGCCAAAATCTGGACAGCATATTGCGAGACAGGAGGATTTCTTTGGTAACAAAGGAAAGCATACTGAGCTGTTACGTGACATCTGTCCTTCTTTACGACAGCGAATGTTGGACGATTTCCTCGAAAATAAAGAAGAGACTCGAGCCGATAGAGATGTGGTTCTACAGAAGGATGCTAAGGATATCATGGACCTAGCGTGTGAGCAACGATGAGGTCTTAGATAGGATGCAAACAAGGAATAGGCTTATACTTAACATCAGGAAGATGCAGCTGAAGTTTCTGGGACACATAATGAGGAAGGAGGGCCTGGAGAATCTGATACTCACGGGTCGAATAGAGGGGAAGAGAGACAAGGGAAAACAACGCATGACATATCTAGTGGGCTTAAGCAAGTGGTTTGGGGGAGGTAGCAGAGAGAAGTAAATTGCTGAGAGCTGCAAGCGATAGAGGGAGGTGGAGAGCCATGATCGCCCACGTCCTGAAAGGTCATGGCACATAAAAAGAAAGAAAAGACGAGATTGGCGGCAAGATCTAATCATTATACAGGTAAAATGACTAGATGTATCCTTAACATGTAACCGTAAATTCCATGCTTGTGGTTAAGCAGTTAACAGTTTCTTCTCTCGCACTACTCGCTGTGGAACTCTCGTCTGGTTTCTTACTTTCCAGTTAAGGTTGATCTTCAAAAATGTAAATGCAATGTTGATCGTTTTCTTCTGTCGTCTTAATTCCTGTTCTTTTATTGTTCTTGTTCCTTAATAATTTTTTCCTTACATACTTCTACACTTAGTAACCGTCTGTGTGTTAGTGACTTTATTGCCTTGCTTGGGATGAAAGATTTTTAAAAAAATGTTTTCATATTTTGCAATTTTATTTTTAAAATATTTTACTCAGGTCTCCTGTAAAAAAAGGTGGTCACATTTTGCCTCTAATTTTTATAAGCAAGAAAACTGATGACAGTACATGACGCATTTTGATACTGAAACGATGTCAACAGGATGTATGTTAAAAGGAAAGAAAGGTAGAAGGCTAATCATCAATGAAGATCGCGTCAGTTCCACAAATCAAGTGAGTCGAAGAGTACAGGAAAAATGTCGACCCACAATAGCCCCAACGACGAACAGAAGAAATAACAGAATCATACATAGCCATCTTTTTATTATTGAGGCGGGACTGGGATTAATCTTATACAAAGGAAGGTGAGTCCTGCCTGACAAAGGATTTGTCATAATGATCTGAGGCAACATTTTACAAGGTCGGATGCTCTTCCTAACACACACCTCAGACACTCGCGGCATTGAACTATCGCGAACATCAGTAGGGGTTTTATCGAAACATTATCTCTAGCAAGGTTGCTATTCAATTTCCGAGACCCCATCCTAGCCTTATATATATATATATATATATATATATATATATATATATATATATATATATATATATATATATATATGTATATATAGGAGAAGGACAACTCTGAATTCAAAACCTGCGGAGGGTCGTTTGGGGACCTTGTGGCATCCGTTGCACCAGGTCCCTGTATTCGTCCCTCCAAAAAGTGTGGAGGGCCCTGCACAAGGCCTTCACCACTATAATCAAATCCTGTGTGGCTGTCGGGCTTTCAGTTTCTGGGAACTGATCTGTCTGACCCTCATACGTCGAGTTCGACGCGAGAGCGATAATATATATATATATATATATATATATATATATATATATATATATATATATATATATATATATATATATATATATATATATATATATATATATATATATATATATATATATATATATATATAGAGAGAGAGAGAGAGAGAGAGAGAGAGAGAGAGAGAGAGAGAGAGAGAGAGAGAGAGGCAGGCAGGCAGGCAGGCAGGCAGGCAGAGGCACGGTGGAGTAATGGATAACGGCTTGGATTGAGGAATCAGAGAGCCGAGTTCGAATTCCATTCGAATCCATTACATTCACTTACGTGCTAATACTCTTGGAAAAGGTGTGAAACCTCTTCTTCTCCCTCCAGCTATGGGTAAATAGCCGGACAGACTGGGTTCTATAGCCTTGGATGGCAACTGGTCTAGGAGAAGGACAACTCTGAATTCAAAACCTGCGGAGGGTCGTTTGGGGACCTTGTGGCACTTAGAGCACTAGGTGTCTGTATTCGTCCCTTCAAAAAGTGTGGATGGTCCTGCACGAAACCTTCACCACTATAATCAAATCTCATGTGCTGTTGTCGGGCTGTCGGTTTCCTGGGAATTGATCTGCTTGACCCTCATACGTCGAATTTGACGGGAGTGTCGAGTATATATATACACAAATAAGAGACAGAACAGATGGAGTAAAACTCGACCGTTCGTAGCATATAATTTTTTCAAAAGTGCTCAATACAAAATAGAACAAACTATTATAATATTTCTATTATAATTGATTATAATAAAAACATTTTACATCGCTACACAAAAGTTTTCATGTTTCAATACTATGAGTGTACTTCGTCGGCACTTTGATATATAACTTGTTATCGCCTGACGAAGTACAATCATATATATTGAAACATGAAAACTTCTGTGTAGCGATATTAAATGTTTTTATTATAATAAAAATATTATAGTATATATAATGTGGATGACTATATATATATATATATATATATATATATATATATATATATATATATATATATGTATATATATATATATATATATGTATATATATATGTATATATATATATATATATATATATATATATTACTAGATCATCGAAGATTTGTTCTTTAAAAACATTAATTTGGACTTTGCTAAACAGATGCTTTGCTATGGCTAAGTGGTATAGCAAGTGAGATCAAATGACAGCTCCGTATCGTACCGTACACAGGTTCGATTCCTGTTGCAGGACGCATATTTTCTACGAAATTTCTCGAACATTCAAGGTAGTACATGTAATTAATAGTGTTTAATTAAAGAACAGGGCATTTGCTTAAATAAATTGTATGTATTAAAATAACGTTTCCACAAAAAATATATTAAATAATTGTCGCATTTAATCCATTACATAATATATATATTATAAATTAATTGATTTAAAATATGTTTTTTTCGCTACACAGTGATAACCATGTTTCAAAAATGTAA
>OZ038496.1:13671121-13708621 GCA_964036315.1 Acanthosepion esculentum | reverse complement strand
AGGCATTAGTTAGATCCAGTGACAGGACCCAAAGAGTGTGAGTTCAATACCTGGTTAAGGCGGTGGAGAACTCGGAGAGGGGAATTAACAGGAGATAACTGATAACTGACATCCATTAGACATGGCACGTGGAACTAGAACAGTCTACCCCAGCGAGCGAAATAAAAGGTTCAGTTCGACATTCCAACCACCTGATGAAGGCCGGAGCGTACAACAGCCGAAACGTTGTGATAAATATGGCAACAAAGATGAGGATGATAGTCCGAACAATGTAAATAGTGTAAATTTTAAAAAGTCAACAAAAATCCTAATAACCAACTGAAATTGAAAAAAAAAACGAACTAATCACAGCCAACAATGCAGAACAAGACAGCATAAAACGTCCTAAAATAATTGGTAACTGCAAACCTAGATACATGTATGGAAGTATAAAAATACATAAACCTAACTTTAATCTCCGTCCTTTCATATCCCTAATCCCCACTCCGTTTTATCAATTAATCAAAATAATTAACCAACTGATTACACCATACATACCTAATAAATACAGTATTAAATCAACTCATGAACTAATCCAAATCTTAAAAACACAAAAACCTAATAATAAAATCATAGCCTCACTTGACGTTGAAAGTTTATTTCCCAATTAGAGAAACGATTGATATAATTATAAAAAAATATTTGCAACATTCCATCTCTCCATCCATTAAAAATTAAACCTAACATAATGTAAATAGTGAACATTATTCTTACTAAACCATTATTCTTACAAAAACATTATTCTTACTAAACCAATATTCTTACAAAACCATTATTCTTACTAAACCAATATTCTTACTAAACCATTATTCTTACTAAACCATTATTCTTACTAAACCATTATTCTTACTAAACATTATTCTTACTAAACCATTATTCTTTCTAAACCATTATTCTTACTAAACCATTATTCTTTCTAAACCAATATTCTTACTAAACCATTATTCTTACTAAACCATTATTCTTACTAAACATTCTTACTAAACCATTATTCTTACTAAACCAATATTCTTACAAAACCATTATTCTTACTAAACATTATTCTTACTAAACCATTATTCTTTCTAAACCATTATTCTTACTAAACCATTATTCTTACTAAACCAATATTCTTACTAAACCATTATTCTTACTAAACCAATATTCTTACTAAACAATTATTCTTACTAAACCAATATTCTTACTAAACCATTATTCTTACTAAACCATTATTCTTACTAAACCAATATTCTTACTAAACCATTATTCTTACTAAACCAATATTCTTACTAAACCAATATTCTTACTAAACCATTATTCTTACTAAACTAATATTCTTACTAAACCATTATTCTTACTAAACCATTCTTTTTGTTTTTTCATTTTATTTTTTCTTTATCTTCCCTTCTTTTACATCATTTTTATTCCTCTCTCCCCCCCTCTTTTATCCTTTTCCTTTCTTACATATCCTTCTTTCCTCTTTTTCATGTCATTGGGTTTTTTTTTCTAGTGTTTGTCTTTTTCTTCCTGATTATTCTTTTTCCTTTTCGTCTTTCTTTTCTCGTATTCGTTTTTGCCTCATTTTCCCTTCTTTGCTTTTGTCACCTTTAACCCCTCTCTTCTTTTATTTCTCGCTTTTCCTTCACATCTTTCTTTCACTTCTTCACCCCATAATGATAACCGCTTAATTATCACCCCCCATCCTCCTTCCATTCTCACTTTTCAAGCCTTTCATCTCGATCTTCGCGAAAAAGAATAAAATCCCAATTCAAAAAGAGTTAAACAATCGATATTCAATGCCGACAAGCCTCCTCCTTATGGCCGCTTCCCCATCAACAGTCACGGCCCTGATGCTTTATCAAAAGATAACTTTTGATGAGGACAAAGCCCGGAGTCTTCAGATAAACAATGATAATTAATATTAATCACGTCGATAATCAAATTGATCGTAATATCATTGAGATCACAGACAATAGTAACATTATTAAGAAAGCGTGAAAAATGAGTAAACACAACACGATAATGATTGTATCAATACAAAACGAGGCAGGAAAACAATGGAATAACAACGGAGTAATAAATAACAAAAAATGATAGAGAAAACCAATATTATTCAATTAAAATTCAATTAAAACCAATAGATTAAAACTAACGCTACGTCCACTCGTAGTCGACTCGTCCTCATTTCTTCCGTATTCCAATTGTAAGGAGGAACTTCTACTCAGATAGCTTTTCCTTAAGAATTACTAATTTGTAGATGTAACAGAGAATCGGGTCAACCCGATAAAAGACTCCAAGTTGGTTGTATGTGGTGCTGTAAACACCTGGAGTTGCATCCTCTTCCACAATGGGCTGTTGAGAGAAGACCTATTTAGAGTAGGTAGCGCTGACTATTTGCATATGAACGATACTGGGCAGGTATTAGCCAATAGTTAGCATGGGTCTAGGACTGGGAGAGCTATATAACACCAAAGTTTTTCTCAGTTGAGGGGGGCGCTCTCAACGTAGAGAGGCTTTACTTGTCGACCGCTCTGCCTCCGGGCGGAGAGGAACCGGGATGAGGCTGTGCCAAAGGGCAGAGTCTCGTCCGGGGAGGTAGACAGCTACCGGGACCCGTGTTTTCGAGGTCTACGGGCAATTTTTGAACGAGCTCACGGGCTCGGATTTCTCCACATAAAAATTGTCTTGTACCGCATCCTGTCTTGTGGGTAGGTATGTAAATACAGAGGCGCTCTCGACGTGCGGAAACCAAACAAAACAAACACAGTAGACTAACATGAGGATGCTTCCCTTAAGATACAATCATAACCTCTTCAAGTCAACTTTCAATCTTCATCTATCCTCCTTATCCTCATAATCTTCTCTTCCTACCACATGCCCTTTCATTAATCTAACACAGCTCATGTTTGGTCGGGTTTATACTTGAGGCGATAGGTTAAAATTGTTCGGGCTTATACTTAAATCAAAAAATAAACATTGGTCAGACTTGTGTTATCGACACAAGATTGACCAATGATCGTTGGATTTATACTTGAATTTATGGTTAAACAATGGATGGGTTTATACTTGAGCCTATAGGAAACCATTAGTCATCTTTATACTTGAGCCTATGGGTAAACATTTGTTGAGTTTAGGTTTGAGTCTGCAAACCTTTGTAATAAAGTTGAGGTGTCGACCAATGATAACCCGTGTGTACTAATGAATGACATGTGCCCTGAATCTTTCATATTTGTTTTTATATTTTATTCACTCCAATACTCCCTCAGTTACTCTCAGTTATCTACTGCAAGGAAAGTTGGGTCACTGTGTCGTGCCAGAAATTTTTTCTCGCCAGAGTCCATCTTGCACATTTACAAATCTACTATTCGCCCGTGCATTGAATACTGCAGCCATATCTGGTCTGCTGCCCCTGCTATTCATCTCGAGGTTCTTGACAAAATCCAAAGAAAGATTTGTAATGTAATCGATGCTGACTTGGCATGTCGACTTCGGTCACTTTCTCACCGACGTGAAATGGCTTCCCTCTGTCTTTTCTACAAATATTTTCATGGCTATTGCTCTGACGAGCTCGTTTCCCTGGTGTCCCGACTATAATGAATCTAGGCGTGCTACTAGATTGGTATCAAGGTCC
Source organism: Acanthosepion esculentum (assembly GCA_964036315.1). Lineage (NCBI taxonomy): Eukaryota > Metazoa > Mollusca > Cephalopoda > Sepiida > Sepiidae > Acanthosepion > Acanthosepion esculentum. Next base: position 13,704,972 of record OZ038496.1, on the reverse strand, counting down.
CACCCTTTTATTGTTGAAATAATTAAATGCAACTGCCACTTTTACTCCAACAGTTTCTTTTCTCGCATTTCCCAACTGTGGAACCCACTTCCGTTTATTTGCTTCCCTCATAACTATAATCATCAAAAATTTAAATGCAACGACAATCGCCATCTTCTTGAATCTCGTTCATCTTTTGTCCTTTCCTCAATCCTCCCTATACTCTGTCTTTTCTCTCACTTTCACTCCCTTTAACCCCCCGAGTACTAGTCGCTTTCCGGAAGAACATTTTTTCTCTCTTTCTTGGGGAGAGATGGTCCCTTTTTCTCGAGATCTTAATTAACGAATTTAAAAAAATAATTTTCATTTTTGCCAACTCAGAACCCATGGCATTATTTTTATGGAATGCTAAAGAATGTGACAAGAATTCTTTCTGGCTGACATTTTCTGATTGGCCGAAAATGTTTGCTCAGATAACGTAATCGGCGAGATTTCGATTATTTGAATGGCGCGGGCGGTAAGCGAGTAAAGGAGAAATGAGTCAATGGGGTCACGTGGTATCAACGTGTATGGCGGACAGGGGCGGGACAAGCCAAATTTGTCTTCGCGTGGGAAGTGATTAATTGGGAAGCAAAAATCATTCATCAGAAACCCCGAGTACCCCAGACTCTACCCTCAAGACTTCTCTATCTAAATTCTTCGTTTTGGGCGACCCACTCTTCAAGATGGAAGAAATTCTAACTTAACTATTGAAGTTAGGAAAACAGTTGACAACTACTTTTGTCTGGAGATCCGACACCACAATTATCTGTCTGTATAAATTCCCTTTTCTTTTTGCCGCTACAAGGTCTTTGTTCTTGTGAAGAATCTTCCCTTTGAAGCTGATATCTCCTCTAATATAATAGTTCTAAAAACTAACAGTATCGCAAAACCCATTCCCTCAACAGCTTTCGGACTCTGAGGTTTCTTCAATGAAGATGTAAATTTGCACACTCTATGAGGCTCTACGCTTTTGAATGTTTATTGAGACTCAAATTGACTCCAAACAACACTAGCAACTCATATATTCGATCTATTTCTGAATTTGGTGGGAAAATGGTTGGCTTATTCTTTCGTTACAGAAAGCGTCTGACTCCTTGTTGTAATGTTGTCTTTGTTCAAAATAGCCGAGAACTATGGTTTGTTTTGTTTTACGACTTATCAACCTCAATAGATTATTTAATGCCGAAATCGGAGAGCCGAGTTCGAATTCCAATCGAATCCATTATATTTCTTTACGTGCTAATACCTTTGGGAACGGTATGAATCCTCTTTTTCTCCCCCAGCAAGAATAAATTTTTTGTACGTTGGTATTCGCCAAACGACGTGGTGAATAGGAAGGTTTCTCTTGTACACGTCGGATTACCTAAATAATATGCAGAATAGTATTTTTTAACGTCGGTGACTAAAATAAATGATGTAGTTTGTTTTTATACACGTCGGGAGTCGACAAATGATTCAGGTGAATAGGTTGTTTTGTTATGCACATCTTCGTTCACCAAATGATGTGGGTTTTTATTCTCATCGAAGCAGCAGAAATTAGCCTAGTGTTCGCGGAGGTAAAACATACTTGACAGGGAATAAAACGTACAGAAATAACAGGAAAGCTCTATTAAATTGTATGTTACTTTCATACAAGTTATTTATATTTTTGTGTGTATTGGTGTGTATTTTTACTCTACACTTGTTTTATGGTACATGTGATAAAAGGGAGAAGTTACTCCGTATTATAACACGTCATATTTACATAAGAGTTGCCTGTCTGAGGATTCGTGTTGAAGTGATTGAAATTAACGTCTTTGGTGGGATGTCCGTATTTCCGTCAGGAACTGTTTTTGTTGATTGTTAGGAGAGTTTTATTATTTTTAATTTTCGTTTATTTTAAACTAAGTTTAAAATATTATTGTTTTATTTTAATTTATTTATAATATTCAGTATTATTATTATTTTATATTCTATTTTTATTTATTTATAAAAATAATGTCCCTACAGGCTAAGATATAATAAATATTATCAATCTTATTGTCATCATTTTGTTGGCTTTTTATTCCTCAATTCTTTATTCAGCCTATTAAATCTACATATAAGAAGTACAGGTAGACCATCTTTTCGTTTATATATATATATATATATATATATATATATATATATATATATATATATATATATATATATATATATATTAAAACTTTTTTATGTTTATACGTTCTTTTTAAAGATACAAATATTTAAGTAAATGCTCTGTTTCTAATAAACAGTATTAATGACATTTACCGGCCTGAATGTCCGAGAAATTTTCATAGAAAATATGCGACAACTATTTTAAGACATTTTTTTGTTTTAAAAAATCTCTTAAAATAATTGTCGGACTTTGTCCATTTCATTGTGTGTGACGTCATTTGTTTACATTTGGATACGCATCGAGCAGATATGAATGTACGAGAGAAAATCATGCAGAATTGTAAGTTTAAAAACAGTAAAATCGACTTTGCTAACCGAAACGCTCCTCTGCGGCTCAATCGGTAAAAGCACGTCAGGCTATATGATGTCAGGCCGGTAAATGTTGTTTAATACTGTTTATTATAAACAGAGCATTTACTTAAATATTTGTATCTATAAAAAGAACGTATAAACATAAAAAATGTCTTAAAATAATTGTCGGACTTTGACCATTTCATGATATATATATATATATATATATATATATATATATATATATATATATATATATATATATATATATTCAAATTTTCATCTCTTCAGACCGAAGTTTTTTATTAGAAATGAAATCAATTTGTCCAGGTAAAAGGAAAAGGGAGAGTGAAAAAAGAAAGAAAAAAAGAAAAGAAAATTTTTTATATTAAAAGAGAAAGAAAAAGAAAAAATTCAATAGAAGATATACATTTTCGTAAAACATCTGTAATATTCTTTATGGTTGACTCGAATACCACGAAACAGGAAGAAACAAGAACAAAACAACGCTTTTATTAAAGGAGCATTGATTTTCATTAGCCATACGTAAATACAGAAATATATTGAGCAGAAACTGAACAGACTGCTTATGTTGACTTGATATAAAGTTAATTATTTGTCTGACCCAATACATTGTCTGGTTCTGAAAAGAGAGAGAGAGATAGAATATATTCTGGAAAAATTCCGGCCCAAAATACCATACTTAAATTAATATGCATCGACTTGCGTCCTCATCTGGGTTGCTTTCGTCACATTACGGCCGTTGTACTCTCAGGCCTTCTTTATTTGTCTGGCCCGATACATTGCCTGGTTTTGATTAGAAAGAAAGAAAAAGAGAGAGAAGTATACTCTAAAAAAAATACCAACCCCCACCAAAACAAAACTTGTTACAAACTGATTAGTCTTAACTTGCTTCCACATCTTGGTTGCTTTCGGTTGAATTTTCCGGCCTTCTTTAATTATCTAGCTCAATATATTCTCTGGTTTTGATTAGAAACAAAGAATGAAAGACAGAAAGAAAGACTGGCAGAAAGAGAGAAAGAAAGAATGGCAGAAAGAAAGAAAGAAAGAATGGCAGAAAGAGAGAAAGAAAGAAAGAAAGACACAGAATGGCAGAAAGAAAGGAAGAAAGGCAAAAGAAAGGAAAAATGGCAGAAAGAGAGAAAGAAATAATTGCTGAAAGAAATAAAGAATGGCAGAAAGAAAGAATGCCAGAAAGAAAGAAAGAAAGAAAGAACGACAGAATGGCAGAAAGAAAGGAAGAAAGGCAAAAGAAAGAAAGAAAGAAAAAAAGAAGGAATGTCAGAAAGAGAGAAAGAAATAATAGCTGAAAGAAATATAAAAATGGCAGAAAGAAAGAAAGACAGAATGGCAGAAAGAAAGGAAGAAAGGCAAAAGAAAGAAAAAATGGCAGAAAGAGAGAAAGAAATAATGGCTGAAAGAAATAAAGAATGGCAGAAAGAAAGAAAGAAGGAAAAGAAAGAAAGAAAAAAGAAAGAAAGACAGAATGGCAGAAAGAGAGAAAGAAATATGGCTGAAAGAAATAAAGAAAGAATGGAAGAATGAAATAACATCTCCCGAAATATTCTTTATGGTTGACTCGAATGCCATGAAACTGGAAGAAACAAGAACAAAACTTCTACATCTTGGTTGCTTTCGGCTGAATTTTCCGGCAGAAAGAAAAAAAGACATACAGAATGGCAGAAAGAAAGGAAGAAAGGCAAAAGAAAAAAAAGAATGCCAGAAAGAAAGAATAGCAGAAAGAAATAAAGAAAGAATAGCAGAAAGAAAGAATGGAAGAAAGAAAGAAAGACTGGCAGAAAGAAAGAAAAAAGAGAATATGACTGAAAGAAAGAAAGCTTCGTAGAAAGTGAGAAAGAAAGAATAGCAGAAAAAAGAATGGAAGAAAGAAAGAAAGAATGGCAGAGAGAGAGAGAGAGAGAGAGAGAGAGAGAGAGAGAGAGAAAATAATGACTGAAAGTAAGGAAGAAAGAAAGACAGAATAGTAGAAACAGAGAAAGAAAGTGTAGCAGAAAGAAAAAAAGAAAAAATGGAAGAAAGAATGAAAGAATGGTAGAAAGAAAAAAGAAAGAAAAGAGAGAGAGAGAGACGAGATAGATAGATACAAAAAGAGCAGAAAATGGTAGATATATTCTGAAAACAATATCTTTCTGATTGTTTATGTCAAATTATTATCATTTTAAAGACAATTTAAGATATACTGATGACATCACGTGACTTTCTGTAATTTCTCAAAATGTCCGATTGATTGATTTTTACGGCTTATCAGCCTTTTGCAGGATATTTAAAGCCAGGAAAAAATACCTTTGGATTGTAAGATTTTTTTTATATATAATAACTATTTTCTGATACAAGTCTTACTAATTAACCTATAGCTGGCGAGAGAAGATGTGGATTCATTCCTTCCTCAAGGATATTTACGTGTAAGTGAATATAACGAACCCGACTGGAATTGGAACTTAGCTCTCCGATTTCCCATTCCGAGCCGATATCCATTAAACCACCCGCACATCCAGGCTTACAGCACCTGGTTTTCCCAAGTGGTCATCCTTCTTGGTACAGATCAGGCTCGACGTTGCTTAACTTCGGTGATCACACGAGAACCGGTGTTTCAGTGGGATATTGTCGTAAGCCTGAAATGTTGTCTGGTCTTAAATTGAGTCTATTGACCCAAAGTGCCAATTTAAACTTTAATATGTTTGGTTAGGCTATTAAAATGGCTTATAGTGAACGTGCCACGAAAAAATCGTTTATTTTTTTAGTAGCACTGGCATTTTTAAGAAAGGACGATTTTATGTGCACGATGATGTAAGAAGTTGATAGCGAAACTGTTAGCACAATAACAAACTGTCAATCAGTATGTCGCTGAAAGGGTTATTAGAATCTGTTAAGAGGAGGAAAAAAACTCGAACTCTGGCGTGACAAATGGATGATAATTTTACTAAGCATGAAGATTTTGAAGTTGTCGAGTTCCTGGCTAGGAAATCCACTATCAAAATAGACCAGCCATTTTATTCACTTGAATCAGCTGTCGGTGATTTTTTTTGTCTATTTCCAAAATTGAAAGCTGACGTTGTGTCGAATTCAGTTGCAACGTGGGCGCACGTGGGCCTTGTATTGGGTGAACATTAGTATAAAGAAACCTAAAAATTTAAAAAAAACCAAGCTGGTCACGTTTTGCTGGATGTCAGGGATATCAGAAAATGTTTGTTTTTTAGGCTATTTTTTTTTTTCAAATTTTGGAAATTTCCGTGTCACTCAAGGTAGGGGGTTATTACTAGAGTGCAAAAGAAACAAGAAGTGATGTACACGTGGCTATGCAGGAGCGATTACGTTTAATCATACATTTGAAGAGATCAAGATTGTAGTGATTGGGAAAACATCTTGCCAGGAGTCTGTTCGACAAAGCAGCAGTTCTTGGGAAGAATCTGTCCGAACTGAACTTTCTCCTTACTAATGGAATACGAAAGGAATATGGGGATGATTCATCTTTGTGCACATGGTATGGTTGGGGGGTCCCAAGGGTAAAGGTAAGGCGGTAGTGGGGCCAAGGAATGTAGTTCGCCAGAACACATGCCATGGAAATAGCAATAGAGCAGCGAGAGACCCGTGGAAAGGGATTGTGGGGTGGAAAATAATCCATCACCCATAAGGCCTTGTAGATGCTTTTGAAGACAGTCAAGTAAAGATTAGGCAGCCCCAGACCATATACAGCACCAATACTCCATCTTTGGTCTGATCTATCTCTTGTAAAGATAGATACTGTTGCTTCGCTTTGTGATGGCATTGAGTAAGGGCGCTCGTTGTCATAATTCGTACGCCAAAGTTCTTGTAGAGTAATGGAACCCTGGAGCGGTAGAAGGAACAGACCATTTTTTCCAGCATCTTTAGCAATAGATCGTATATATGAGTCCCACTTGAGGTCTGCGGTGAGCTTGAATCACACTAAACGTTCAAAGCATGGAGCCTTCTTGAGAGAAGACGATTATGATAGACGAGTTCCAAGAATGTTTCCAGCAAGTTTTCTTGCTCTATCTTAAATGCTTTCGTTCCTACTTGGACTTTGCTGAATATTTAATAAGAGCATTATTCGTACATAATATTTTGATGTTCTGAAATGAAGAATGTTCCATATTCCATATATAAGGGAAGTACAGAGAAATATACATCCCACAAACATTTTGACATGAAGTAGTCGAACCCCCACATATTTCTCGTACTCGCTCCTTGTTTCCCTAGACATTCGTAGAAACCGCAGTATACGGAATTGCATCTCACAACATATCGAACCATGAAGCAGCTGGGGATTTATTATAGGTGGCCATGATCTTGACAACATAAGATGTGCAGATGGCACAGTGTTAATAGCAGACACGGAAAGAAAACTATAACAATTTCTTACAGAAGGTAATGAAGAAGACATCAACTTCAAGAAGATAGAATGCATGGCTGTTAGCAAAAGGAACAGTCAATGATACAAATTACAAATTAGCGATACAAAAGTCAAACGAGTACAACAATTCAAACACATGATCCGAAGTCTGATGAATGGAGCGTGAAAGAAGAAGAAGAAGAAGAAGAAGAAGAAGAAGAAGAAGAAGAAGAAGAAGAGGGGTAGGAGGGGAGGGGGAGGGAAAGAAGGGGAGGAGGAGGGAAAGAAGAATAAGGAGGAAGAGGGAAAGAAGAAGAATAAGGAGGAGGAGGAGGAGGGAGGGGAGAAGAAGGAGGAGGAGGAGGGAAAGAAGAAGAATAAGGAGGAGGAGGAGGAGGAGGAGGGAAAGAAGAAGAAGAAGAAGAAGAAGAAGAAGAAGAAGAAGAAGAAGAAGAAGAAGAAGAAGAAGGGGGAGGCGGTGGAGGAGGAGGGAAAGAAGGAGGAGGGAAAGAAGAAGGAAGAGGAGGAGGGAAAGAAGAAGAAGGAGGAGGAGGAGGAGGAGGGAAAGAAGGAGAAGAAGGAGGAGGAGGGAAAGAAGAAGAAGAAGAAGAAGAAGAAGAAGAAGAAGAAGAATCAACAGCAGCAAGTATATAGAGACGGGTTAGTGTAAGGGTTGGAATAAGTGTTAGGGTTACGGTTATGGTTCGAGTAAACATATGTATGGATGTTATGTAAATAAATTCAATGCATTATACATATGATCAGGTTAGAGGATAGAGGTGTTAAGATGTGATGCATAGAGCGAGCATTATAATGCCGGCGGGGGTTAGTAATAGGTTACCGAAAATTAGGTTAGGGTTAGGATTAGAGATACGATAATTATATATGATTATAGTATGCCTAAAATTTCCGTTAATTTCTTATATTGAAATTAAGATGGCGTACATAATTTTGTAGATTTGTTGTTCCTTGCAAATATAATGATTTTTACTAGGCTAAGGCTTACGGCTGATGTTTTTTTTGAAAGATCAATGATTTTGCTTAGGTTATGATTACGGCTGCTGGTAGGGCTAGGGTCAGGTAGGGGTTAGGGTTAGGGTAAGGGTTAATGTAAAATTATAAGATGTATTATGCATAAAATTTTCATTTATTATTATTTGGATGAAGATGGAGTGAAGATCTTTGCAGATTTGTTCTTTTGTGAAAGAATATTGATTTTGCTTAGGGTTAGTTTAACGGCTGGTGTAAGTGGTAGGTTTAGGCTTAGGGCAACGTTTGGTGTTAGTGTTAGTGTAAAATTATATGTTGTATTATGTATAAATTTTTCATTTATTTTTTTTATTTACATAAAGTGCAGAATTTTACCGAACTTTATTTTTACGGCTAGTGTATTATATATACGACTTTATCACCATTAACTCAAAAAGAAAAAAAATTCTTATAATCTCAAAATATTTTCCTGTAGGGAATTGATAAACTGTCGAAATGAATCACTCGAACTAACAGATAGGTTTAGATTTTAAGAAATATTTATATATTTTTTATTGATATGTTTAACGTTCTTTTAAACATATCAAAAATGTCTTTAATAAATTGTCGGACTATGTCCAATTCAAAATGTATATTTTTTATTATGTGTAAATTTTCTGTTTTTTTCCTTATTGGGGTCAAAGGTTAGGGTTAGGGTTAGGGTTTATTTCTCGGCAGGGTTAGGGTTAGGATTAGGGTTTATTTCTCGGCAGGGTTAGGGTTAGGGCTAGGGTTTATTTCTCGACAGGGTTAGGGCTAGGGTTTATTTCTCGGCAGGGTTAGGGTTAGGGCTAGGGTTTATTTCACGGCAGGGTTAGGCTTAGGGCTAGGGTTTATTTCTCGGCAGGGTTAAGATTAGGGTTAGGGTTTATTTCTTGTCAGGGTTAGGGTTTATTTCTCGGCAGGGTTAGGGTTTATTTCTCGTCAGGGTTAGGGTTTATTTATCAGCAGGGTTAGTGTTTATTTCTGGGCAGGGTTAGAGTTTATTTCTGGGCAGGGTTAGGTTAGGGCTAGGGTTTATTTCTCGGCAGGGTTAGTGTTAGGGTTAGGGTTTATTTCTCGGCAGGGTTAGTGTTAGGGTTTATTTCTCGGCAGGGTTAGGGTTTATTTCTCGGCAGGGTTAGGGTTTATTTATCGGCAGGGTTAGGGTTTGGGATAGGGTTAATTTTTCTGATTTGGTGTTTGTAGACATATAATGATTATGCTTAGTGTTACTATTTCGGTTGGTGTAAGTTTCTAGGATTTGCGTTCATTTGATGTTAATTGTTAGGTCATATGTCTTTTTAGTCGGCGTAAATTTTCCATATATTTTTCCTGTTGTAATTGAGGATATTGGACAGAAATTCTCTGATTCGTTGTTTGTATCAATTTCAGTTATTTTTGTTTAGGCTTCATGTAAGTCGCAGCGTTGCTGATGCATTTAGGTTTAGGGTAAATATATGCTCTTTCATTTTGCATAAAATGTCCTTTTACTTTTTTTTGCATTGGTCTGAAGATAGACTATATTATTTTTCAAGTTTGTTGTTTATTGGAAGTTTAATGTGTTTGCCCAGATTTTGTGTTACGGTTGATGTATGTTTAGGATTTGGTTTAGATGTAACACATGACTTTGTAATATTCATGATCATGACTGAACTGTTATATGATATCTGTCCTCCTATATGTCAGTGAATGCTGGGAAATCTCCTTACAGATGAAGAAGTGACTTGTATCAACAGAAATTCGGTTCTACAAAAGGATGCTGAGAACATGTAAGCAACGACGAAGAGATGATGGAAACAAAAAGGACACTTATACATAACATGAGGAAGAGTCGGTTGAAATTTCTAGGGCGCATAATGAAGAAAGTGGGCTTGGAAAACCTGACACTCACGAGACAGATTGAAGGCAAGAGGGACAGAGGAAAACCTACCTGGTGAACTTGAGTGAGTGGATGGCAGAATAAGGTTTAGGACAAATAACAAAAAGATAAAATTTATTAAGAGGTATGAAGGACAGGAAGTTGTGGAGAGCCATGATCGCCTACACCCTGAAGGGATATGGCACATAGAAAATTATGCATGAGACTTATATAGAAATTTACAGATTTCTTGTTTGTTACAAGTATAATGATTTTGTTGGTAGACGTGGAACATTCTAACCTTAACCCTCACACTAATCCTAGCCCTTACACCAGTGTTAGCACTGGTGTAAGGATTAGGGTTACGGTTAGGGTAGGTTTTAGGGTTAGAATAAACATGTCTTTGGATTATGCATCAGGTTTCCATTTTTCTTATTGAAGAAAGTGTATAGAATATGTGCCCCTGGCTGAGTGGTTAGAATGTTCATTTTCTGACCATGAGACCCGGGTTCAAATCTCATCATGGTCGATTTATCGGGAAGGTGACTTCTTGATGTTATCGGCATGAGGAGGCGATCTCGATGTGTGGCACCTTTGGAAAGTGACTGAAAAACCATATACAGGCCTTGCGAATGAAACTGGGGAGACGGAACTATTTGGTAGCCGTTGATGGTTGTGCTAGCACGAAGTCACAAGTCATGATGACCGAGGATTTGAGTGTACAGGCCATTTTCAGACTGTCGTCACGCCAGATAAATGTACTCTCTCTCTCTCTCTTTCTCTCTCTCTCTCTCTCTCTCTCCCAGAAATGATAACAGGTTGGCTAAGCATAGTTGCAATATAAACCCTAGGTGGGCTCTGTGGCTGTTGAATAAACACAAATGTGCCTGAGTAGGCGTCGGCAACGGGAGTTGGCTATCCGCTCTAGCAGACATTTATAATCGGGTATGAGTAGTCAACTACCAGTGTGTAGAATTTTGCAGGTTTGTTGTTTATGGGATGTAATAATTCGTAGGGAATTTAGCAAAAGTAAATGAAAACAAAGGAATAACCACTAACTATACAAGTAGAGTGAATGGTTCTCAGCAATACAAAGTAAAAGTGTGAGCTTTGAATTGACAACCTTAGGTGCAGAAATTTGTCTATTTGAATAGTGTCGTAACGGAAGTCAGAATGTTTGATACAGAGATATGAAGGTGTAGTTGGAATAACGAAAGAGGCCTCCTAGAAAAAATAAGTCCCAAATTAAGACACAGGAATATTTTGTTAGAAACAAAGAAAAAAACTGATGAACTGCTGTCATATCTATCCCCCTTTTTTTTGCGGTTGGGAATGCTGAACAATTTCTTCACAGACAAAGAAGAGACTCGAGTCAACGGAGATGTGTTTCTACAAAAGGATGCTGAGAATGCTATAGAAGGAACGCGTGGGAAATGAGGAAATTATATAAAACTGTAGGCATTACTCTGGCTCCCCTGAAGGCTTTCACAGAATTTTTCAATAATGCTGAGAGCATTAACTTGTTTGACCTTGTCCTCATTCACAGTAGCAGCTGACTTGCCACTGTGGGGCCTGTCACTGAGGTTAGTTTCTCTTTTTTTCTCTCCTAGAATTGACATTATTTCTACTGATCCGTCTACTTACTGTACCGGCTTATGGCCATATGTACAGTTCACATACAATCATTGAAGTTAAGCAATGTTGAACCTGATCAGTATCTAGATGGGTGACCGCTAGGGAGGCCTACCGGAAAATAAGCTAAATATTAAGACATAGGAATATTTTGTTAGAAACAAAGAAAAAATATGATGAACTGCTGTCATATCTATCCTTTTTTGCGGTTGTGGATGCTGGACAATTTCTTCAAAGACAAAGAAGAGACTCGAGGCAATGGAGGATCCGGGTCTACAAACAGACACTGAGAATAACACGGACATAACACCTGAACAATGAGGTAGTTCTAAAGAATTTGGGAAATTCTTCTTTATGTGCCATGTCCCTTCAGGACGTAGGCGATCATGCCTCTGAACAGCTTCCTGCTCCTTAATAAACTCTGCCTTTCTGTTATTTTTCCTAAGCCCTGTTCCGCCATCCATTTATCCAATCTCATTAAGTATGTTATGTGTTGTTTTCCACTGTCCCTCTTGGCCTCTATCTGTCCCGTGAGTATCAGATTTTCCAAGCCGCCCTTCCTCATTATATGCCCCAGAAACCTCAACTGTCGTCTGTCTCTTCCTGATATTAGTTCCCTTTTTGTTTCCTTTTTCTCCCAAACTTTGTCATTACTCACATGTTCGGTTTATGATATCCTCAGCATCCTTCTGTAGAACCACATTTCTATTGCTTCAGATTTTCTCTTCGTCTTTGAGGAGATCGTCCATCACTCACTGCGATTCAGGAAGCAGAAATCATGTATTTTTTGTCGTTTACATTATTTTAATTTCAATTTTATTTTGTAATTTTTTTAGAATATTAAATAATTTTTTTTTTTTTTAAATATTAATATTTTTTAAATATTAAAATGTCCGTTCTTATTTCATTTGGAAACTAGAAGGACTTAAAATCAGAACGTGACAGTCGTCATTTCTGGGACAGATTATGTAGAAATAAGGTTTGGAAAATTTGGCACTTACGGAGCATACTGAATGCAAGATGACCGAAGAAAAAAGCTACCTAACGAGATTGTGCAAATAGACGAAAGAACTGGGAGATATAGTAAACACAAACAATGCTAAGTCTTACGATAGTTAGGAAGTTGTGGCGAGCCATAACCGTTCACATCCTGAAGGGACATGATAGAAATAATAATAATAATAATAATAATAATAATAATAATAATAAGAAGAAGAAGAAGAAGAAGAAGAAGAAGAAGAAGAAGAAGAAGAAACTAATTTCTTCCAGTCTTTTGCCCAGTCACTTTGAGATCGTTCCCGGCACTCTGATAATGACTAGTATGACAGTCAATTTTCTGACAAGTGTGTATTGAGGGAAGGAGGGCGAGCAACTGACCTAAAGTGTTTGCGCGAATGGGTGTGAAAGTAGAGACAAAGAGGTATTTTTTAAATCAAATCGCCCCAAGCAAGGCGATAAAGACACTAAGACGCAAGGGGCTAATGGGAGTAAAGAAGAATGAAAAGACTTTAAAAGGAACCAGAAACCAAATCCTAAACAGGAAACAAGGAATAAACCTCTACCCCCGTTCAAAAGCCATGAGAAGAGTGTGAACTGGACGATAGGCGAATCTATCGACTCCTATTGAGGAAAAATAAAAATAAAAATTCAAATAGTAAATACAATGTCAAAATTTAGACAGAAACGTTAAAAGTACAGGGTTAAAGTAGACTTTAGAAGGAACCGGAAACCCAGTCCTTAACAGGAAAAAAAGGATACACCTCTATACCTCTTCAAAAGACCAGAGGCGGGGAACCAAATTATTGAGGAGGAAAAATTAAATTATAAGTAAATAAAATTTCAGAGTTCAGGCGGAGGCGTTAGAAGTAGACTCCAGAAGGAACTGAAAACCCAATTCTAAACAGAAACCAATGGGTAAACCTCTATTTCTGTTCAAAAGACCGGGGAGGAGTGTGAAACGAGCGATAGCCGAGCCTATCTACTCCTATTGAAGAGAGAAAAATAGTAAATAAAAATTCAGAGTTCAGGCGGAGATGTTATAAAGAGTGAAATGTGGTTTAGTGCTACAAAGTACAGGAAGTTGTGGAGAGCCGCGATCAATAACGACGATGATGATAGATGAGCATGTACAGACCTTAAAAAACACAAGCCAAAAATCAACTCTCTAAGGTATTCTTACAATCATTTTTTTCAGACGCTACGACTCACTCCACTCCCGTCTACAAGAGCTCTTCTTGCGTGATTTTTTTTTTCCTGGCGAAGACGGGAACTCCGAGAACAAAAAATGTACATTCAACACAAGGGAATAAATACTGTTTTAATTTCCACCAAGGTTCGACCGGATCAGAGCAAAGCTATAATAACACGGACGATGAAAATGACGGCAAGACAACTAATGAATATTTGAGAGGGGGGACATCCTTGTTCAGCTCCAAAACAAGAAAAGTGGAATATGCCTAATTGTGCGTCAGGGGAAGTAGGGGTTGAAAACAGTTGTGTCGATGTGGGGTCTGAGTGAAGAGAGAGAGAGAGAGAAAGAGAGAGAGAGGGGGGGCTTTGATGATTGCGTGGGAGGACGAATGAGAAATAGCAAAACATAAGGGTGAAGAGGATTGGAGAATGTTTATATGGACAGACGGAATATTAAAGGGAAAAAAGTTAGGAAGAAATATGCGCTCGTATGTCGGAGGTAGAACAAAAAAAAGTTGGAGGGATGTTTGGTGTGCAGGAAAGTCTTTTGGAGGTGCTACCATCCGTATGTTTGTGTGTCTGTTGAAGCTGGACGTATGTGCGCGTGGGTCTGGAAAAAGGGGGAGTAATGTAAGACGAGGAAGTAAAATAAATTTGCATGCGGGGGACTAATGAGTCGACAAAAGAAATTGCCAGAAGGAAATTTCGGAATACGACGTGGGAGGACACGTGTTGTAAAAAGAAAGAACGAAAATATATTGAAAAGGAAGGAAGGGAGGAAGGAAGGGAGGAAGGAAGGAAAGACAATTAACCAAATGAGAGAAAAATAAATTATTTGAGAACAGAGCGAAAAAGGGGGAAATCGAAGAAAAGAACAGCCGGGCAAATGAAGAGAAATGGAGGAAGAAAAGAAAAATCGAAAATAGAAGGAAAGAATGACGCGAACAAAAAAGAAGGAATAAAGAAAGGAGGGGGAAACGGATATCAAAAGGAAAGACGGAAAAATGGAAAAAAAAAATAAAAGACGTTAGTGAGAAAGAAAGAAAGAAAGAAAGAAAGTTTCAAACAAAAAGAATGAAGAAAGGACAAAAGACGAGAAAAAGAAAGAAAGAAAGAAAGAAAGAAGGAAATATGAAAAAATAAAGACAAAAAAGAAGAGAACAAAAATATTAATGAAAAATGGATGGACAGGCGAATATAGAAAAGAAGGAAGGAAAAGGAAAAAAATAAAAGAAAGAAAGAAAGATTCAAACAAAAAGAATGAAGAAAGGATGGAAAGGCTAGAAAAGGAGGGAAAGAAAGAAGGAAGAAAAGAAAGAAAGACGGATATATGAAAAGATAAACATAAGAAAGAAAGAACGACAAGAACAAAAGAGAATTGATGAAGAATGAGTGGACAGACGCATATAGAAAAGAAGGAAGGAAAAATGGAAAAACTAAAATAAAATAAAGACGTTAGAAAAAAAAGAAGCAAACAAAAAGAATTATTAAAAAGAAAGGTAAAAAGAAAGAAAGACGTGAGCAAAAAGGGTGAAGAAAAAAGAAAGAAAGATGTAAACAAAAAAGAAATAATAATAAAAAAGGTGGAAAGATGTGTACATGAATGATGACAGGAAGAATGAAAGGAAAAAAAGGAAAGTGGGGGGAAGGAACTTGCAAATAAAAAGGGGGGAAGGGAGAAGGAAGGATCGAAATAAAAAATAAACGGAAGGAATGTTTAAAAAAAAAAAGAAAAAGGAGAAAGAAAAAGAAAGGATGCTTTAAAATGCAGAAAGTACATTTCTGACAATTCGCATCGGCGTCTTGAAAGTAATATCGATAAACTCTTTAAAAAATCAAAGAGATGAACAAAAAAAATGTAAAACTAAGTTTGATAAATGCAGCAAATCGTAAAGATAAAAAACAGGGGAAAAAAAGGGGGTAAAATTTTATGTGTGGACGAGATTTTGAAAAAAAAAGTGCGGGAAGCAGACAGACCGACTTTAACAGTCGTCTGCAAGTCTATCGTCATCTTGTATGAATCTCGTAGGCGCAATGGAATCCTTGTGGTGGACTTCACTTGTGTGGTGCTATTCTTTCGATGCCTTTGTTCTGTCGGCGGAATGTGCTACAGACATTAACCCTGTGCAGATAGGGAAAAGAGGCAAGCAGAAAGACAGAATGGAGTAAGAGACGTGGGTGCTGGTAGGACTAAGGCTGGGGTTCGCATACAATGCATAACATTGACATGATGACGCTACACCACCAAACACTTTGCCACCCAACGTTTTACCAGAATTCACCTTACTCTTCCCTATCATCATTCTTCTCCGTTTCTCTTGTATTTTATCTATTTTTCGTTTAGTTAGCATCACCTCATTAGACCCACCCAATCCCCGTGTCTCGCCGTGACGGCAGCAGGGTTTGATAAAGGCACGAAAGAGGCAAAAAGAATTGGTTCGGAAGAGAAAAGAAATAAATCAGGGACCGCCTTGACGACTTTAAGGAGACAAAGATGACAACTAGGATGACAATGCCTTCGGGGACGAGGAGGATCTGTGACAAAGAGAATTGAGATCGGCTGTTGTTGTTGTTGTTGTTGTTGTTAATGACTATACCTTACAATGAAGGCGGTGGTGGCAGTTGTGGTGGTGGTGGTGGTGGGATTAATAATGATTCTCAGATTTGTTGGCGCTGGTTAGGGTGCTACTGGGAAAAGTGACTATGATCATTATTTCCTTGTTTACCGTTGTAATTGCTTATAAAAAAATACGCTTCTGATATCATCATAATAGTAAACAAATCTTTCTGAATGTTTCTGTTCGTCGAACATTCCCTTAACCTGTTCGTCGAACACTCCCATGACCTGTTTGTCAAGCGTCATTTAATCTGTGCACGAAACTCACATCAAATCAATAAATATGATTTTTCAAATATTAATAATAAAAATTGTCTTTCAACAATCGAACAATAGTTTTTTAACTTTTATTTTTTAAATATGTTGAGTCAAAATTTATTAAGACAGAATTTTACTGAAAAAAAAGGAAGCCATTTTTACGAATATGTCAGTCATTATCTGTCTATATTTCTGAGATGAGGTATTATTATTCGGACTCTTGTCCTTCTGGTGGTTGGAATGTCGAACTGAACCCTTTATTTCGCTCACTTTACTTTATTTCTAGTTCCACGTGCCATGTTTAATGGATGTCAGTTATCAGTTATCTCCTGTTAATTTCCCCCTGGAAGTTCTCCACTGCCTCAACTGGGTATTGAACTCACACCTCCTTGGGTCCTGTCACTGGATCTAACTAACGCCTTTTTCCACTGTGCCATGTGTCCTTGAGGACATCTGTGTATGAATTTCTGGGTATTATAAACCTAATGTCTTCAGAAATCATTTTATACCAGTGCTTATATTGCAATTTTTGCTGTTATCATTCCATGTTTTTACCAGAGCTCATATTGTAATTTTTTTTGTTATTATCGCTTTTCTCTGGCACTCCTTATTACTAGTTCCCATATTATATTCATTTCTATGCTTGTTCGGCTCACTCCTTAATAGTATTTTTCTCATATTCTATAACACTCAGTAACCCTTTACGTCTCAGTAGCTTTATTGCTTTGCTTGGGGTGAAAATGATTTTAAAAAATGAGGTTCATTTGTTTCGACCGGCCCGTCGCCAGAGATTTTTTTTTAGTATTGTGTTTGGACTTTAAAATCAGTGGAGGGTAGGAGTGAGTAGAAATGTGTACATTAAAATGAGTTCACAGCTTTTTTCACACGTGGGAGGAGTAAATGATTTTTTGGTGGTAGCTCCCACTCAGGCAACGAACTTGCTTTTACAGTTCCTTTAATTCTTTAATGATAAGTTTTGTTTAATATAGCACAATCATGGGGGGATAAGGAATAGGGAGGTTTTGTTGTTGCCAATTTTCCAACTGGGTTGGGGCTGCCTATCTTGAAAATCAGTATTCAAAATTACGGATTTTACCTGTACTCGAACGCCAGTGTGGAAAACGTAACTGAGGCACGAAGCAAGAAAACAAGCAATACGCATGCGCAAAATTAAAAATTTTAAATTGCGACAATTTACCCATTGCACCCTGTAGAATCGGTTTTGTTATTTCGTTTATTTTGAATTTCTAGGGATACAGTAAGTAACAACATTTCCAATAACATCATCTTTATATAATCAATAAGCAGTCATCCTACACTACAGATAGAGGATAAATTCCATATCAATGAAATCAACTTGTATCCATGCAAGATCAGCTGAGAAAATGTAAACGTTGAGTTATGATTGCGTTCACAGCAACTTTTATCTTTTGCTAAACTTTCAACTGACTTAGACAGAAGTTAGGAATAGACTGAAAAAAATGTTGAAAGTTGAATGTACTATTATCATACATTATTATACTGTTATTAACGGTATCTTGTGGTTGTTGATGAAGTATAAATAAATGGTCATTAGTACACCAGACTGTTTGTAACTATTTAGATATAGGAAAAGAAGAGGAAGAAGAAGAATCAGTATTCGCTAGAGATCACGTGATGAAATGTAAACAAAACAATGGTTTCCCTTTTACGGGATGTCTTTAGGAAGAACATGATATAGAATTCGTTGTTATTTCGTTTATTTTGAATTTCTAAGGATACAGTAAGTAACAACATTTCCAATAGTATCATCTTTATAGAATCAATAAGCAGTCGTCTTATACTACAGGTATAGGATAAATTCATGAAAATTTGCTATATTTTTTGAACTCATCTTATTTAAAAGTCGCCTTATAGCCGGAAATATACGATATTATTATTTGCATCATCGAGCTACTATTTGCAACTATTTTTTGAGTTCTCTCCGTTTTTTGAACTGGAATAGAGATTTATCCTTAGTTTCCTGTTTAGGATTGGCTATCTGGTTCCCTCTAACGCCCTTTCATATTCTCTTTCAATCCCAGCAGCCACTTGCGTCATAGTGGCATTATTGCCTTGTTTGGGGGAAATTCTCAATTCTCCTCGGCTCTTATATATTCTGCTCAGAATACAGTTCCAAAACTATCGTTATCTGAATAGTCTTAGCTTTTCCGTGTATCCTCAATTTTTTTCTAATCAGCATGCTAGTAATTATGGACACCAATATCTTGCTTCTATTTTCCACAGCTTTTATCCATTTCTTCAGTATTCAATTATCACATTTTTTTAAATCTTTCTCTTTCTAAATTTTTGCTTTGTAAATTCTTTTTCTCTTCTCAAACGTCCACTGCGCAAACATATACATCTTTCTGTATTGTCGGGTTGCATCAATGTTCACCTTAGCGTAATAGGTTTTACTTGTTTTACGTTGCTATATTCGGTGATTGTTCTTCTCTTTTCAGATGTCCTCTGTTTATCCATGCTCAGATCATATTGCCAGTAGATTCCCTTTTCTGTTTGTTTTTAATCCTTCGTGTTACGTTACTTTCTTTCTTTAGCTCCTAGTTTTAGTTATCTAGCTTTTCTCTTTTTCTGCGTCTGTCGCCTTTTTGTCAATTGCTTTGTATTTTTAATGACTGTCATTTATCATTTTCTGATCACTTGCGTATTTATTTTTCATCGGACAATCAATCGTTTTAATATTAATTAGTCGTCTTCCGCCTTCTTTTATCTTTATATAGAATATGTCAAGGTTATCTTTGCGATATAGAGCTTAGTATATTGTCATTGTTTTACACAAGATAGAGCCTTAGATATAATTCTCAACAGGAACTGGAGCTGCCGGAGATCCGTCTGTGTTTCTGGAAAAGTGATATTTAGGATTCCAAATTCGAGTGGGTCGGATTCATCTACTATGTCACTAGCGAGAACATATTCCGGAAATGTCCTGGGCTTTTCCTAACATGACGACTACGAGCCGGAGATATTCTCTATATCTGGTGAAAATATATTTCCATAGGAAAACAGCGCAATGGGCTGTAAGCTGCACCACGTGGCACCTGATTACCCCGGGAAAAAGCTCGGGTGAGGCAACTGCTCAGTTTGACTCCTGGAAACTGACTGACTACATTCGTCACTGTATGGAGTGCTGTCACTAAGCGGCTGTCTCAGGACCCAATATGGCTGCATCTCGCCCAAAGGGAGATAATCGCTCTTTATACACAAGTATAAAAGAAAAAAACTTTGAATTTCTCAAACCGACTACAGCAGCGAACTACCGCAAATCAAGACTGAAAGTAAAATACGTCGCTCCGAGTAAAACGAGGAACTATTGAAATAGGCTTCCGGTTCTGGTCCTTTGTTGCACCGTGAGTAGTTCTGTAGTATAGAACATCGTGACCACATTAGACAAAGAATAGAGTATTGCTGCCATATCTGGGCTGGAGATGTTCAATCCTCATATTCCAGCCTTGGTAAAGTACAATATCGTTTACGCTGTTTCGCGGAGGATGATTATTTTTCATTCTGCAGTTTTTCTACGTCAAACGCAATACCGCAAGCCTATCCTTACTTTGTCATTTTCCCTGGAAAATGTTCGAATGGGCTCCATTCTTTAGTTCCACCGGTCCAGACCTTTACAGGTAGGACACGCCTTGCTACTTCTATGGAGTCGAATCAGCCTCATTTCCCCCGCACTTTATTATTATTATTATATTATTATTGTTGTTGTTGTTGTTGCTGTTTCTTAGTTAGTTAGCGCGTACAGTTACGCCCTGTCAATTCTTAATAAATAATGAACTATTCCGTTTTGATCGCTAGGAAAGACGGAAAAGCCATAACAGAGAAGATGTTCGCTTTCAGTGACAGAACGAACGAACGAAAGAAAGATATGTTTAACGTCTGCTTCAGTGAAATGGAAGACCTTGTCATTTTAAAATCTTTTCATTTTTATCCTCTTACTTCATTAAATAATGACCTGAATCCGCACTTATGGTTGTTCGTGCGATATTTTATTAAAGTTGCTAAGCTCAAATATTTAACGATGCAATAGGCGAATTTGCATGGTTATTTTAAAGGTTTTTGACCTCGCAAAGAGATTATTCATCAGAAAATTCAAATAGCAAAAAAAAAAAAAGAATTATGCATATTTTTAGTCTTTATTCTTTCGATTCTGAATTTGCTGGTAAAATGTTTATTTTCAGCTCACCTCTTGTGATATAAAAAAAATAAAATAAAATGGCTCTTGGTTCTTTTCATCGGCAGACTCCATACAACACTTTTCGAAGTATCATTTCTCTTCCGAAAAGCTTTTTCGTAATGGCTCTGTTTCCAAAGCGCAATCCAATATCTAAAAGATTTTTCTGTTTTCTGACACAACACCCAATGCTTCAACTATCATTGGTATTATTATTATTATTAGTAGTAGTATTAATTGAAAAGTGGAAAGGGAAGGGTCTAGAGTGTAGTAGTCATGGGGCTGGTGTTGCATGACCCTCCGTTCATTATTGTTATTGATTCATTTTGGATTTGGGCCGGTAAAAGATGCAAGAATTTATGGGACAGGGAGAAGGCACTATTCAAAATGGCTGAACTCCTAAAGATTGAAAATGCATGAGTAATGGAACGATGAATCTACTCCAGGAAGGTGGCAGAGTTAGTGAAATGGAATTGTTGAAGTGATTGTCATGGTCGTAGAGGCGGCCTTCTTTGCAATTACATATAACATTTGCCATTGCCTCCTACTCCCGCTGATTCTAGTGACGAGAGTAAGAAACAAAAAGAATAATGTCGTTGTAGCAGTGTTAATGGTATAAGATAAAGCAATTGTTCTTTTTGCCTTTCTTTATTATTATTATTATTATTATTATTATTATTATTATTATTCAATTTCTTTTTATGGTCACCTACTAAGTCTGTGAGTAGATCCAACGCAGGTAGTTAGTTATGTGCGTGATAATGACAAGGCAGATTTTTCCCTATGTTCTCATTTTTTTCTGCGGTAGACCAGTTGCCATCCAAGGCAACTGTCCTGCTATCTACACATAGCTGGGGTGGGGGAGAAGAAGAGGATCCATACCTTTCCCAAAGGTATTAGCATACCCTTGGGAAAGGTATGGATCCTCTTAAGTAAGTGAATGTAATGGATTCGACTGGAATTCGAACTCGGATCTCCGATTCCTCAATCCGAACCGCTTATCCATTACTCCTCCTCTAAGGTAGTAGTATGTTGTTATGGCTACATTTCATTATTTGTTTTTCTAAATCCCATCACCCGCGTTACATGGACAAAGTTTTTCTTAGTGTGTTTGCTGTACTTTTCAAGACATTTTTGTATTTCTCTCAAGCTGGGATTTTCAGGGATTTTTCCAATGTCTTCTTGTGTTCCTTTTTTATCATTCCAAGCGAACCTACTACGACTGGCACTATTCTTGTTTTCAATTTCCACATTTTTATCTATTTTGATTTTCTTTACTTCAATAGTTTACAAATTAATCCATTGCTATGTTACAGTCCGCTGGGCAAGCCACATCAATTAGCAGGCAGTTTTTTTCTTTTCGGTTTTTGACAATTATGACCAGCTTATTTACTTCAATCTCCTCGTCTTTAAAGTTGGTGTAATCCCATAGAATTGTGATGTCTTCTATTTCTGTAACCATATCCATACCAGTGTTTATTAACATCTTTTCCAAAATGTTTGCACATTCTATCGTAACGATTTTTATATTCATTTGGCGCAAGTACAGAACATCCTGAGGTTAGATGGCCTCTGGTTTCCTGATATTTATCACAGAACCTGCATTTTGGATCCACTCTATTATGTATGATATTTGCCTGAAAATTCCTAGTGAAAAGAATCTGGTCTTGCGCTGCAAGAATAAAGCCTTCCGTTTCAGCTTTTAATCCAGATGTTCGTAACCATCGATGAGTGTTAACTTTATCAACATCGGCTTTATTAGCCTCGTTCTAGATATGGGCCATGCTGAGGTTTGTCTTGCCAGCATTGTTTCACCTGTTCGAGAGCTTTATCCTTGGCTTTCTTTTTCATAATTTTTTGCTGCAATAAGTTGGTTTTGGGGTTTCTGTTTTGTCTTTTTACAGAATCTACTAAATGTAAATCTTGTTTGTATTTACATGATTGAATATTATTATTATTATTATTATTATTTTCTTTGATATCTGGCGTTTACACATTTCTTTCTGGGTCCCGCCCAGTGACCTAAGGCTAGAAATTGCATCATGACACTTTCCACTGCAAAAAAAAAAAAAATTATTACATAGATAAAGCCCTTCGTAAAGTGTGGGCTGTACTTGTCAGAACAATTTTTTGTATCTCTTTGAGGCATGGACTTCCAGGGATCCCTTCAATTAGTCTACTGGAATCTTTTCCAACCAGTCCAAGGGCTTTATTATTATTATTATTATTATTATTATTATTATTATTATTATTATTATTATTATTATTATTATTATTATTATTTCCTTTGATTTATGTTGCGTACATATTCAATTCCAGATCAGAGACAAAAGGTCAGAAATTGTTTCATAACAACCTTCCCCCGTCCAAGATCATACACATTTTACATAGATAAAGCCCTTCGTAAGGTGTAAGCTGTACTTGTGAGTACAATTTTTGTATTTGTTTAAGGCATTGGCTACAAGGAATCCCTTCAATGACTCTATCGGAACCTTTTCCAGTAAATCCGAGGATTCCAAATACAACAGGAATTACTGATGTCCTCATATACCGCATTTTTGAGATTTCCACTTCAAGATCCTTGTATTTTGTTAGATTTTTTAGAATCTTCTGCAGGAACTGTTATGTTAATAAGAAGCACATTCTGTTCTTGTGGTCTTTGATCACAATGTCTGGGCGGGAAGCTTTGATTGTTCTGTCTGTGTGTATTGTAAAGTCCCATAAAATTGTTACAGGATTATTATTATTTTTATTTCCTTTGATATCTTGCCGTTTACACATTTCTTTCCGGGTCCCGCCCAGGGCCCTAAAGCTAGAAATAGTATCATGACACTTTCCAAAGCAAAAACAAAAAAATTACATAGATAAAGCCCTTCGTAAAGTGTGGGCTGTACTTGTCAGAATATTTTTTTGTATCTCTTTGAGGCATGGACCTCCAGGGATCCCTTCAATTAGTCTACTGGAATCTTTTCCAACCAATCCTAAGGCTCCAACTACAACAGGGATTGTTGATGTTTCCATGTGCCACATTTTTGAGATTTCTATTTCAAGGTCCTTGTATTTTCGAATATCTTCAAAGATACATTGCAGTCTGCAGGGACTGCCATATCAATAAGGAGGCATTTTTTTGTGATATTTAATAACAATGTCTGGGCGGTAGGCTTTGATTGTTCTGTCAGTGTGTATTGTGTAGTCCCATAGAATTGTAACAGATCCCATCTCTGTAACCGGGTCTTGGTGGTGTTCGTACCAATTTCTTTCAGTTTCCTTCACGTAGAAGTTGCAAATTTTCCAGTGCAGATATTGGCCCACTCTGTCATGCCGGTTTTTATATTCAGTGGGTGCCAATATCGTGCAACTTGATACAAGATGATCAATGGTTTCTGGATATTTTTAACACAGAATCTGCATTTTGGGCTAACACAGTATTTCAGTATATGTGCTTGATAATTCCTAGTTAACAAGCATTGGTCATGTGCAGCAAGGATAAAACCTTCAGTTTCAGCTTTCAACTCTGCACTACGTAACCACTGATGGGTACGGTGTTTGTCTACGTTAGCTTGTTTGGTACGGGCAGAGTATTGGCCATGAAGCGGTTTATCTTGCCATTGTTTCTGTATCTGGTCGGTTGCATCTGTCTTTGCTTTCTTTTTTAAGTATTTTGCAGCTTCAGTCGGTTTACCGTGCTAAACTCCATTTTGAATTTGTTGGCTTCCTTTATTACGGAGTAAAGACGCTTACTACTTTCATGTTCCTTGACATATACCATCATCCAGTCTTCTGTAGTTTCCAAGTATCTTTGGGGGCCAATTGTTTTAGTTTTGTAGGACAGTTCTAGTTGAACTAATCCTCTGCCTCCTTCGGATCTGGGCACATACAGGCGATCAACATCAGCTTTGGGATGATGCATGCGGTAGCAAGTGAGGAGCTTTCTCGTTTTGGCGTCCATTCGCTTAATTTCAGCTATGGTCCAGTTAAGGGCGTTAAAGCTGTATTGCCCCACAGTGACAGCCAAGGTGTTTATGGCTGATATTCTGTTTTTTTTAGTTTAGCTCGGTATTTAGTACCAGACGTATACGCCTGTAGTTATTATTATTATTATTATTATTATTATTATTATTATTATTATTATTATTATTTGTGTATCATCAGGCCCAGAGCTCCAACCACAACAGGATCATTTGGTTGGCTGTTTTTGTGTAGCGGTATATCAACCTTGTCATATCGGAAGAAAATGAGTAACTACCGACACCGAGGTTAGAGCGTGACACTCTTGACTTATGAATATATTTTTCCGTCAGGTGTAAAAATAGCGGTGTCAGGCTACTGACTGCAGTGATTATTGAGTGACTATTGGGTGGAACTATCCAATCGAATTAGTGTGAAAAATTGTGCGTCGATGATTTGGGTTTGGATTTAGGATTACCGGACGTTAAGCCGAGCCGCGCTACTAACAAGGGATTCACTGAAATGGTTAATTGCCTTTGGTTGAATTTTACTTCTTTGTTTTTGTTAAGTATTTATTTGCGGTTGTAATTAAATACTATTTTATTTAACATTGAAGTCTTGAGTTATACTTATTTATTAACGGCCACCGTATGTCACAAAAAACTTCAATGGGTTATTTAATGATGAAATTTAAATATTTCATACGCGGTTTCTTTTTTTTTAGATAATGGTTTTAGTGAGACGAGTTTTACTAATTAACCCATATCTTGGGGTAGAAGAGGTGAATCCATGCCTTTCCTAAGAGTATTTGCGCGTAAGCGAATATAGCGAACCCAACTGAAATTGGAACTCGGCTCTCCGATTAACAATTCCCCGCCATTATCCATTACGCCATCCGCACATCCAAGCTTACAGCACCTGTTATTCCTAAGCGGTCAAAATATTTTCCCCGTTCAATTGGGGCAGTTTAAGTTTAAAGTCAGTCCACCCGAAAATCAATATTAGTAACAACAGTTGGGTGCAACTGAGGCACATCCCCAAATGGGGGGTTAACAATTTGAATGGGGGGGTGGCTCTGAAAAGGGACTATATATAATAATAAATAATATTATTGTAATAATTTAAACTATTTAATTTTATTAAAGTTTTTATGAAAGATATATATCCAAAAACAGATAGTGAATAGTAAAACGTTGCGGAGCGTTATAATGGGCAGGAAGTAGTGGAGAGCCATTGTCGCCAAAAATTTGGACTCAAAACCGGCACTGGAGAATTATCTATGAAACAAAAAAAAATCATCAAAATCAGATGAAAACTGTGGAAATGCATAAACAACATCAGATCACACACACACACACACACACACACACACACACACACACACACACACACACACACACGCACACACGCACGCACATACATACATAGATACATACACACACACATTTTGAGAATTGTAGATATAGATATATTCTCCAATCGAAATACTGCACGGTCTTATCGTACCTATCTTTGTATTCGTTCGGTGTTAAGACTATGTGTCGTGTCCCTTCAGGACGTGAGTGATCATGTCTCTCCACAATTTCCTGCCCTTTGTAACTCTTAATAAAATTTTGTCTTTTTTGTTATCTCTCCTAAACCTTGTTCCGACATCATCGTTGTTTTCCTGTCCTTCAAACGGTCCTGTGAGTATCAAATTTTCCAAGCTCTCTTTCTTCATTGTGTTCCCTAGAAATTTCAACTGTCTCTTTCTGATGATAAGTATAAGTTTCCTTTTTGTTTCCACTTTCTCTAAAACTTCATTGTTGCCCACATATACAGTTTATGATATTCTCAGTATCCTTCTGTAGAAGCACATTTCCATTGTTTCAAGTCTCTTCATCTTTAAGTTCAATGTCCAGCATTTACTGCCATATAGGAGGACTGTAACGGTTCAGTTCTCTTTTCTTTGTTTCTAAGGATTTTTTTCTGTTTCTTTGCTTAGCTTTTGGAAGGCATTTTTCGCTAGCATCGGATTTCAATGCCGCACTTTCCGTCCTCTGTCAAAACACTTCACAAATATTTCAATTGTTGTACTTGTTTGATTTTCAATTGATCTTCAATTAGTAATTTGCATGTTGGGCCATTCCTTTTACTAAGAACCATAAATTTTGTCTTCTTGCAATTGATGTTTAGCCTTTTATTTTCATTTTTCTACACTACATGCTGCATGAGTTATTGTAGTTTTCTTAACGTGTCTGCTACCAACACTGTACCATCTGCATATCTTATGTTGTTAAGATTGTCGCCGACAATAATGAATCCTTGTAGGAGTTGTAATTTTCTCAGAATCGCGTCAATGTATAGGGTGAACAAGTCTGGTGAGAAGACACATCCTTGTCTTACAACCCTTTTTATTTTTGTATATTTACTGAACTCATTTGCATTCCGCATGCAGGCGGTTTGCTGTCAGTATAGGTTCTGGATGATTCTAATATCCTTCCCAAATAAACCTAACAGTCCCAAGAGTACTTTGTGACGTACTTTAACAAAACACTTTTGTATAAATCTATAAAACACAGGTACACATCCTTCTGCATTGTATTGCTCTATCTGATATGATTCTGCGCATAAAGATTGCATCCTTTGTTCCAGTGTCTTTAACAAAGAATGCAATCTTTATGCCCAGAATGAAATGAATCTACACTGTTCTTGTCCTATTTCTGGTCTCATTCTAATACACGCTCTATTCATCAGAATTCGGATGATGAGTTTCGTTATGTGGCTCAGCAGGCTCTTTGATGCAATTCACATTCGTCTGCACCTGGCTTCTTAGCCAGTGCTATGAAAATTAATCTACTTAGGTCTTCCGGTATATCACAACAGTTGTTCCAAACATTAAGTCGTCAGTAGACTGAACATGTTCATATAATCTAAATATTGTATCAATACAATTCTTTATTATGTCTGTCAGCTAATTTCCTGGTAAATGGTCTTTGGTCCTGTGCAGCCATTATAAATGCCTCTGTCTCTACTTTTAGCCCTGCACTCTTCAGACACTGATGGATTTACATTATTGTTATTAGTATTGTTTTTATCATTATTATTATTATTGTTATTATTATTATTATTATTATTATTATTATTATTATTATTATTAAGTGGTCAGTCGTCTCAATATATAATCTACATATTGAGCCTGCCTCTGCCTTATTGTTTGCCTCCTAATTCCGAGTAAATAGGTAGGTTTTGGTCCTGTGCGGCCATTATAAATGTTTCTGTCTCTGCTTTTAGTCGTGTACTCTTCAGCCAGTGATGGAATTTCTTCTTCTTCTTCTTCTTCTTCTTCTTCTTCTTCTTCTTCTTCTTCTTCTTCTTCTTCTTATTATTATTATTATTATTATTATTATTATTATTATTATTATTATTCATACCCCTCTCTCTCTCTCTCACTCTCTCACTTTCTCTTTCTCTCTCTGTCTCTCGTTTTTGCTCTTTTCGTCGATAGACTGACAATTTAGTAGGTTATCTTTTACAGCTTACTCGTAAAAATCGAGTTTTCGAAAATTTGCCGTTTTTGGTCACGAAACCTTCAATAACCGTTCAATTGGCAAGAAAAAAATATTTTTCATCACTGTTCTCAATTTTCAAATCTTAAGATAAACTTTACTTGGTGGAAATTTACCACATTTGTCTGCCATATTTGCAAAAAGAAAAAATATATATATGCAAGTTACGGTTTATTGCCTTCTTCAAAATTATTGTCATTATGGACATTTTTGGTTCCTTAATAGTTTTGGATGTATTCGTAATTATTTTAATATTGTTAAGATTGGAAATATTATTTTCCATAGTAGTTGACAATGTTAACCTGGCCATTGGTCTCGATAAGTACCTACAATCAGTGGTTAACTGGGGCAAGAAATGGCTTGTAAATGTTAATGCCTCCAAAACGAAACTGTTCTGATTTAACCACCATACAGAAATTTCCCCGTCCCCTATCAGCATGCTCAACTTCGCTAGAGCGTCTTCTTACCCTCACGTTCTCCACTGACGAACTGGGACAACTACATTGAATCAATTACTGCATCTAACGCAAGGAAAGTTGGTTCTCTGTGTCGCGCCAGAAGGTTTTTCTCGTCTGAGTCCATCCTACACATCTACAAATCTACCGTTCTTCCATGCATTAACCGTAGAACACTAATCATCAATTAATGTTACACCCCTACTAACCATGGGTATATCATACCCGATTTTGAAAATATCAAAAACAAATATTAAATATAATCTTTATTTGAAATATTTTACATGCAGGCACTTCAGACTTTGTACTTTGAGTTAACATTAATAGGAACTGAAAAACATATTATTTAGGTAAGAAAATCAGGTACTGAAAATTGTAATTAAAAATAGGAAAAATTTGCGCTGGGTACTATATGCCCATGGTTAGTGTTCTCGGGTTAAGTAGTGTTGCCCTATATGGTCAGGTGCTTCTGCTGTTTATCTCGAGGTCCTCGACAAAATCTAAAGAAGAATTTGCAATGTAGTAGGTTCTGACTTGGCAGCTCGACTCCAGACACTTTTTCACAGATGTGATATGGCTTCCCTCTGTCTTTTCTATAAATATTTTCATGGCTACTGCTCTGACGAACTATTTTCTTTGGCACTCCGACTTCATGACTTTAAGCATGCTACTAGGTTGTCATCTGGGTCCCACCCATTTACTGTTGAAACAGTTAAATGTAACCGCTACTTCTCTTCCAACAGCCTCTTCTCTCGCGCTTCCCGGCAGTAGAACTCCCTTCCTCTTACTTGCTTCGCTGATAACTATAATCTTCAAAAAATTAAATGTAATGTCAATCTACATCTTCTGGTGCCTTAATCTCGTTCTTCTTTTTATCATTTCCTCAATCACCCTATACCCAGACTTTTCTCTTACTTTCACTCTCTGTGACCCCCCCCCCCCTGCGTACTAGTGGCACTCTAGCCTTGCTTAGGGTGAAATGATTAAAAAAATATGTTAACCCATTACTTGCCATGAGCCCCATTTGGGGATCTGTTAAAATTAAATTCACTAAATGTTATTCCTTGTATTTACATTGAATTGCTTACATACATTGCATTTGCAGAGGTATATTTTACAACACTTAGCCTTTAAAGTTTTTATTATTAGCCGTAAGAAGAAACTTTCTGTCGTAATTTTACATTTCACGAGTAGAAAAATAATGACTATTTTGAAAAGTATTTTTTAATATTTCTAATCAATCTTATCTTTTGATGTTTTATACATATATATTTGATGTTCTAGTTTCTATAAAAACGACAATGGTAACTACTGAAATTAAACATAAGGAATAAATAAACTCCTAAGACACCTGTCTGGGCCAAAAAGGCGCATTAAAAAAAATTGGCAGTGAATGGATTAAGGAGTTGGTAGGTAATAGTATTTGTCTATTTTAATCCAATTTATTATTATTATTATTATTATTATTGCTCTTATTATTATTATTGTTTATGTTATCTTTTTTGTTGTAGATTTTATATGCTTTTCTTCTGGCATTGTGGTTGAAGTAGTAAGGATATTGGAGGTTTAAAGTATTTTCAATATAAATTTCTTCTTGAGGCTGCAATTTGTTGAGCTCCTAAATAAAATCTCATAAATACTCCGGATTTTATTCTACAAGAATTTGTTTTGCAACAACGCCGACACATATTGAAATCCTCACAGTATTTAGCATTGATGAAGTTATCGCTGACATTTTTCTGGAGATTTACAAATTCTAAGTTTCATTCAATTTCGCAAACCAATCGATGAAATTTTGAATAAGCTGATTTGTTCGGAAAATACTTTTACAAAAACCCTACTTCGCGGTTTTAGTAATTTCTTTATTGAAATTTAATTTTAATTATAAAAAAAACGATATTTTTAAGAAAATTTCTTTTCTTCCTTTTTAACAGCGAAGAATAAATTCTTAGGATTTCTTACTCTTGAGCATGCAATATATAACTGACTATGCATAAATATTTCTTTCTGGAGCCAAATTACAACTTTTTGAAGCGATTGGCCTAATGAATTGTTTATAGTTCTCGCAAATGCAGGGCAAATTGGAAACTGGATTCTTGTATTTAAAAACTTAAAGAATAAATATGCAAAAAACAATATTGCATTTTTATTAGAAATGTATTTGTTATTTTAATAATTAAATTGTTTTTAAAATATTGCAAATATTTAGTATGCTAAATAAAATGTTTAATTTTCCCCAGAAAATGAATGAAAATTTATTGTACTAAGCTACGCACCCTAACAAAACCAACTGTACTTTGTACCCCCTTACTTGCTTGCAATTGTCAAAATTTTGTTTCGCTTGGTCAGTGTATGGCTATTTTAGGGGGTGCAACTGATGGACTAACGAAAATCACAGAATTTTATATATATATAGATAGAAGCCATTGGCAGTAAAAATCTGGATAAGTCTGGACACACAATCACTTTATGACAAAATGAGCTCTTTGAAGTATATAAGGGTGCGTTCAAAATTCTGAATTTTGATAATCTTTTTTCACTATAATTTTTGTGATTATTATTGTAGCTAAAATTTATTTCTAAGATAAAAAGTAGATAGATTCGCCTATCGTCCGGTTACACTACTCCACTATCTTTCGAACAGGAATAGATGTTTATCTCTTGTTTTCTGCTTAGGATTAGGTTTCCGGTTCCTTTCAAAGTCTGCTTCAACTAACTATTGTCCTTTCTTACGCTAATACAACTCCACACATTAATCTTCTACCTTGAGTGGCCTTGTATTGGGAAAACATTAGTAAAAAGAATCTTCGTAATCTTCACTATCTACCCCCTCTTCTTATGTTCATAACACGGACTTCATTTCTTCTTTTGTGGCTCTAGGACTTTGTACCTAGTAAAATAAATCAAATTTATTTCGGAAGCAATAAATAGATCAGGCCAACATTCAACTTGTTTATTTTTGTCAACTTATCAGCACCGGTAGTTTTAAAATGGCTTTGACTTTGCTTCTTTTACCGAACATATATATTTGTTTTTGTATGTGTCTTTTTCTTCTATGACAACACGAAACTTAAAACTAATTTATCGGCGGCAATCGTCTGATATGACTACTTAAAAGAAATACTTAAACCTCATTAAGTACTTAAAACAAATGTTTCAGTTTTCGTTACAAACAGCTACGGATAATTACGCTTGCTTGAAAGTGTTCCAACTATTTTAAAGAGATTTTTTCTATCTTTCGTCATATCTTGTTCCTACACTTATAAACTGTTGCGGGCGTCAACACTATTGATAAGATTTTTTATGCTGCAGAGCCGCAAACAATTTTTTTGGACTCGTTCAAAACCCAATGAAAAATAAGACATAGAATTTGAACAAAAGGAATATTAACAAATATATTGTCAGAACAGTTTACAAAAGAAAAAAATGAAAATGAAATGTGAAGACTTCAGAGTAACATTCAGTGGCTGTACTTGAGTAATTACATTTTTGCGGGAGCGACAAGAATATGTCTTTTCGTTATGAAAAGGCACCGAGAAAGAGCTGGATTCTGTCAAATCTCAGGCAGCCTGTAATTATTGTCAGGAGGCGGTAACTCAAAATCTCGCCACCTGTGGGAGCGATAAGAATATGTTTTTTCGTTATGAAAAGTCGCCGAGAAAAAGCTGGATTCTGTCAAAACTCAGGCAGCCTGTAATCATCGTCAGGAGGCGGTAACTCAAAATTTCGCCGCCTGTAGGAGCGATAAGAATATGTCTCTTCGTTATGAAAAGTCACCGAGAGAGAGCTGGATTCTTTCAAATCTCAGGCAGCCTGTAATTATCGTCAGGAGGCGGTAACTCAAAATCTCGCCGCCTGTGGGATCGATGAGAATATGTCTCTTCGTTATGAAAAGTCACCGAGAAAGAGTTGGATTCTTTCAAATCTCAGGCCGCCTGTAATTATCGTCAGGAGGCGGTAACTCAAAATCTCGCCATCTGTGGGAGCGATAAGAATATGTCTTTTCGTTAGGAAAAGTCCCTGAAAAAGAGCTGGATTCTTTCAAATCTCAGGCCGCCTGTAATTATTGTCGGGAGGCGGTAACTCAAAATCTCGCCGTATGTGGGAGCGATAAGAATATATCTCTTCGTTATGAAAAGTCACCGAGAAAGAGCTGGATTCTTTCAAATCTCAGGCTGCCTGTAATTATCGTCAGGAGGCGGTAACTCAAAATCACGCCGCCTGTGGTTTTCATCAGGGGACGGTAATCCAACAAGACAAAAGTCAGAAACAACTATCGCTTTGGATGACCTTGAACAATGTCGTATTCACGGTTGAGCTACTTTTCGTTGCAGGGATCAAATTGTTGAGGTATGTAAAGGATTCCGGATATACTCATGCCAACTCTATGCTTAAGGTGTCACTGGCATATATTTTCCAAGAAAAGCACCATGTTAGAAAATTATAGTAACCCCATGATGGAACTGAGGGGAAAATGAAAGAAAACCAATAAATAACATAATAATATAAATTCATTTTACCATGACGCAAGTTATAAAGAAACTGGAAAGGGTGTCTGGTTATATTTGCGTTTTTATGACTCCACTTCCGGAAAGGACAAAATCTTTCTCTTTCTCTTCTTCGATTCAAGATGTAAACCACGTGATAATAGCTGCTAAAACAAGTCCGACAATGTCGTTAAGTGGGCAAAGTTCAGTCGTCAGTGGACCGGGGAAACTAACATTCCCTAGTGGGAACGCTATGATGTAGAGGTTTGGTCTTCTCAACTCAGCGCTAAGCTGACTTAAGCTCGGCCGTATTTACCCGTTCTTATCTTTACTTCCCCCGTCCTGGGTAACACGATAAACTACGTCCAATAGCAAGACCTCTGATCAGAAGTTTTTGAGGAGCGTGGAACCAACTCTTAATTGCTGGTGTTCCCAGGTCCACCCTGACCCGGCGTGGTAGCATCTGTTAGGGTCCCAACTATGGGTAAATAGTTAGCCCCCAAACTGAGGTCAAAACACTATGTAAGTGTAAAAAGAAGTTTTAATACCAGAAATACTTTGTAAAAAATTTATTACCAGCAATACATTTTTGAAAAAAAAAGATATTACCAGCTATACATTTTTGAAAAAGAAAATTACCAAAAATAAAAATTTTGTCGGCATTAAATAACCCATTGAAGTTGATATGCCGTAAACCAAACCAAACCAAACCTTACTTCCTATAAATTATTTCAGAACCAAAAAAAGAAAA
>OZ038496.1:13651121-13668621 GCA_964036315.1 Acanthosepion esculentum | reverse complement strand
ACCACCAGCATCAACATCATTAACGTCATCATCAGCAGCACCATCAACAGCATTTCTGTGATCATCATCAGCATCAACAGCATTACCGTCGTCATCATCAGTAGCATCAGCAGCAGCAACAGCAGTCGGCAGCAGCAGCATTATCATCATCAACAGCAGCAGCATTATCGTCATCACCGTGATCGTCATGGTTATTTTCCCACCCGACCCAATTCTTGCCCCCCCCCCCCCCGTGTAGCGAGCACCTTAACAAAGGAACAAGTTGTTTGATGACTCATGGAAATTCCAGAGAATTTCCAAGGAAATATCTTTTGTCTCCAAGCCCTCATCTCCAGCTGCCCTTCCTCTGCTCACCACCCACACCATTTGTCTCTTCTCCGACAACTGTCACCTCATTCTGGTCCAATCCCGGCCCTTGTCTAACCCCTGAGGCCGACGTTACGTTTTGCCCTGCTCACTCCTCCGTCCTCACATTTATGACCAGGCCTTTACCACTCTGCATCCAAACAAATAGAAATAGTTTTGGATCGAACTGTCCGTTATTCACCACATTCTTGTCGCCCCTTCTGCATCCGAAATTTGTCTTATTTCTTTCTTTTTCGCATGCATAGATCCATTCTTAAGTGTATTCTTAACCCCTACCTTCTGACCGAAGAATATAAAATTTGTATTGTTGCTTTGACTGCCTTCATAATACAAAAGGATTTTAGTGAACTTGTTAACGTGTTCAGTCATAGAATATATCAAACGCACACTCGTTAAGTGTGTTTAACTTAAAAAAGCGTGTAACTCTGCAAAAAGAAACATGCAAAGCTTATGTCTTATATATATGTCTTAAGATTAAGACATAAATATATATATATGTCTTATACATATATATTTATATGTCTTATATATATGTATATATATCTGTCTTATATATATATCTATGTCATATATATATATATGTGTGTGTCATATATATGTATATATACAGTGTAACCCGGATATAAGAAACCCGGATATAAGAGAAACCCGGATAATAGCGATTTTCTCTGGTTCCAAATTAGAGCCTGTGTTAATAAAACAAAATAGACCAAACCCGGATATAAGAGACTTCTTTTCCGGTCCCGACAACTCTCTTATATCCGGGTTACACTGTATGTAATATATATGTGTGTGTGTGTGTGTGTGTGTGTGTCTGTGTGTGTGTCTGTGTGTGTGTCTTAGCGGTGAGTTAAGGAAACTGGCTAACTTAACTAAAAAAATACTTCCACAAAACTGAAAACTAAAAAATGGATTCAATATAAAGGCCATTTATTTAATGAATAAATACTGAAAATTTCAAAGAAATCGGATAATTCCGAATTTTTGGTAATTTCTTTAAACCAGCAGCTATTTTTTGGCGTCTGTAGTACGAATGTTTTTTTTTGTACATTAGTCAGACACGAGTCACCGACACAAAGTAAAGGGACTCACTAAAGTAATATTTATTTATTCATTCACCCCAGAAATATATAAATAAATAATATATTTCTTATGGTGGCATTTTTTCGTTTTTTTTTTTTTTTAAGTGACGTAAGAATCCAGTACTACACGAATTGGTCTGCAAGGCATGGCTACTTACCGTCATTCTACACGGTGGATACTCGCTTATCTTTTCTCGAATTCCCATAATTAATGTCCTCCCTCCCAACTCTCTAGGGAGAAGATTCCGGATATGAAGTTTGATGCGTATTTATGGGGCTCGTCATCTGCCTGTTCTCTCTTTTCTTTCTCTTTTCTAAACACGCACGCACGCGCGTGTGCTGTACGTGTGTGTGTGTGTGCTTGAGAGAGAGAGAGAGAGAGAGAGAGAGAGAGAGAAAAAGAAAGAATGAAAGAAAGAAAGAAAGAAAGAAGAAAAATATGAATGAATTTAATCAGAGTGTGTAAATAGAACTAGGAAACTTGTAGTAAGAAAATGTATTTACCGCATGACACAAGAGTAAAGAGGGAAGCAGACGACGGATTCTTGCCTTCTAGTCAACTTTGATCTTCAAAAATTTTAATGCAATGTCAACGTTATCTTTTGTCTAATTAATTCCTGTTCTTTTATCGTTCTCTCTCGTTAAAACCTTTAGCAGTCTGTAGGTGACCATATTCGCCAAGCAAAATGAGAATTTAATGAGAATTAGAAATTTCAGTTATTTTAGCCGTAACATTAAGTGATCGCGGGTGATCACAGCTATACGGTCTTTCTTTAGAGTAATATCTGAAAGGGATGTTACATGTGTAATTTTATTGTTATTTTATTGTTATTTTTCGTTTCCATAATACGGTAACGATATATTTCTGGTATCGTCGGTGGCGGCAAGGTCGTTGACGAGATCCCAGACTAAATGCCAACAATCCCAAAGACCCAACGGTGGAACAAGCGGATGACGGTTACAACAAATCTCAACAGTTGAACCAGCGAATGACGAGGGCTACGCATGACGGACATACTACAGAAGGCGTCACACGAAATTATAAAACAGTCAGCAGCAGTCGGTAGCAGTTTCATAACTGGATTCTCCATATTTCTGTGCCGCAGAGGAAAATCATGAAATCAAGTGTGTGGGTTACTTCCTGGTAAGTTGAGGTCAACCTTAAACAAATTCACGTCATCGGCAGTTTTTTCTAATCAAATTTTCATTCCCCACCAACCAACCAACTCGCCAAAACGGCGGTAGGGAATGGTTGAGGGGAGCAGGTTTTTAGTGAAACTGGAAGATTCTAGTCCTGAATCTGCACGTTGGCGGCGAATTTAGTCATAAACACCGTCATCATAAAGGAAGCGATCAGCAAAAAAAAGAAATTAAATTCTTGAATACGAAATAAAGCTGACGACGACGACGACGACGACGAATCACAGGAAACGGTTTCAATCCTTAAATAAAGAATTATGGCTCGTTAGAAAATTCCAAAGCCGAAATCTTTGTAACTTTCACGGATATTTCTAGTGAACACAAATACCTACATTCAGTAGAGAACAAAAGAACCTGCAGAGCCAAACGGCGACAAGGAATGGATGACGGGGGCAGATTTTGGTGAAACTGGAATCTTTTAGCCCTGAATCTGTACGTTGCCATCATCATAAAGGCAGTAAAGAAGAAATTAACTTCTTGGATACTAGATAAAGCCGACGACGTCGTAAAAAAAGGGCCGTAGGTGATACACGCATGGGCGAATGGTTTGAAATCAGATAGGTCCACGGCTATATGCCGTGTTCGAACCATTGTATTAAGCCCAAGGAATCCATTATTTTTTGTCGTAGGTCGGAGTGGGTGTAGTTCTTTTCTTCAAAGCGACATGAGAGGTGGATTTTTGAATCAATCATGCTGGTTTTGAATTCAGAGTTTTTCCTTCTCCTAGACCGGTTACCACTCAAGGTTATAGGACCCAGTCTGTCCTGCTATTTACCCATAGCTGGGGGAGAAGAGATGGATTCATAACTTTTCCAATGGTATTGGCACGTAAGTGAATGTAATATACCCGACTGGAATTCGAACTCTGCTCTCCGATTCCTAATTCCGAGTAGCTATTCATTAATCCACTGCGTGTTCACATTTGTCGCACCTTCTTCTTTCGCCCTGAACGCCGGAAGGCGCCGACATGTTGAGTTGTCTACCATTCTCCTCCATTTGTCTCGGTTGTGTGACAGAGCCTAGATCTCTACGAATGATTTCTTGATGTGCTCATCATGCGGCGTTTGGGCATTTTAACATGGCGGATCCCATCTTTCTCCAAGGATTTGTGGTATAGAACACGTTAAAAAAAATTTCAGCTTCGCTTCATGCTTAAAATATGCTTACGTTTTAAACTAATCTGAAACTTGTCTTACTTTAAGCTTCATGTTAATAGGTGGAAAAACAACCATTTGTATTCAAAGCTCAAAGCTTTTGAACATCGTTAGTGCCAGGAACATTTTTATGTTGCTGAATTCGTTGAATACCGAACAATATTAAACAACAATAAACAGTTGAACATCGAAAAAGGAAGCTGGAGTTATGAGAGTAAATAGGTTCGTCTGACGTCCAGTTCACACTCCTTCACGGTCTTTTGAGCAAGTATACAGACTTATCTCTTATTTCCTGTATAGAATTGGGTCTCCGATTCCTTCTAAAGTGGGTACATCCACGAAAGCGCTAAAAACCAGCATACCGTAATGAAAACATACTCCAAACGTAATAAAAACAATTTTATCGTCAAAATCTTTCTGTAATTATTAAGTGGAAGGATCATAGTATTTTTTTAATATTTAATTAAAATTTGACTCCTTTTTAGAACATTCAAAATTTTTATGAAAAAACTTGTTTTTTTTGCGTCAGCGGTTGTACTAACTTTTAGCATAGCAAATTTTAACGTTTTTTGGGGGGTGGGGGGTTCGGTGACAAATACATTAATATCGAAATTCTTGCAAAAATCAATTGTCGGATTTCAATGAAATTTTCAGAACTTATTTAAAATGAATGAATTATTTTTTAATTTTTTTATTAGAAAATCTTTATATATATATATATATATATATCTTTATAAATATTTTTTTACATGTATTTCAGCTCATTACTTAATTTTATGAAATCTTGAGAAATTCAACGTGATAATTTTTAGAGACTATATTAGTTAAAAACAGAATTCTTTGAAGAATTTAAATCAGCGATTTTTTTTTTTTTTTTGCAAAATCGGACCCCATCTTACCGAAAATCTGTTCTGAATCGAAGAATAAAAAAACGCAATAAAACTAAGACATTATTTAATTAGAGAAATTTTAATTGCTTTTATGAATTATATATGTTAAAGACTATTGTCTGAAGAAAAAAAATTTCGATAAAAAATGAATTTTTACAAGATTTGTTTTCACTTTTTTTTACAATTTTAAATTGAATAATTTATAAAGTTTTTAAATCTTTTAAAATTCAGTTTAAACGTGATAACTCTCAGGAAATATTGTTATTAAGTAAAACTATAATTACTAATCATATATTGTAAAGCGTATTACAATCTGATGAGCCAGAATATTTTTAAAAGAATTTCGATTTGTTTTTTATGTATATATACGTTCAGAATTTCTAAGTATGGATGTACAATACTTACATTATCATTAAAAGGTCACGGGTTTTAAGGAAAAAACCCTAATATAAACTTTATAGTCTGCTCCACCATATTTAACTATAAACACATTCGGTTGTCATTCGGCCGTCAATAAATTGATTCACACTTCAGAAAAACAAGACCCCATGGTTAAAAAATGCTTGTATATAACATTTTATGCTATAAATAAGTAATATTTGTTTCAAATTAGATTAATTTAACTTTAAATTTACTAATTTTCCTTAAATAACGTCTCAGAAATATATATTTTGTTTTTGCAAGATTTTTAAAACCGAGAATTAACTTATTAATTAACAAATGTGTCAAAATGGCCGTTTTTATCGATTTTTACTGAAATTTTTCTTATTCTCTTTCACTCTCAGTAGCTCCTTGCGTCTAAGTGGCATTATCGCCTTGCTTGGGGTGAAATTATTACAAGCAAAAAAGATTATTTTTCAACTTGCTTTCGGTACAATTTACGATAAGGAAGATGTTTTAAATGCTTACGAACCTTTACAATTTACACTCTAGCGGTTGAGGGGGTGTGTATTGGTATCGGTCTTTGAACTCGGGTAGAAAGGAAACTTTTGATGGCTGGTTTTTCAAGCTTTCTTCGTGTTTGGAAAAGTGGCGCCACACAATCTTCTTATTGTCTTTTTGGTTCTGTTACAGGCTAAGTTAACAAACGCGGGGCTCTATACTCGGAGCCTTGTGCCAGACTAAGCTAAGCTCATTACGGAGCTATAAGTAGTTTCCTGTTTTCCACCGGCACTCTTGTAAAACCCAGGTAAAAGCTAGATGCGTGTATGTAGGTGCTGAAAACTTATCGGCTTGACTCACTTCTCAAAATAAAATCTGACCCAATAACCTTCTTCTTTTGTGCCGTGTCCCTTCAGGACGTAGGCGGTCGTAACTCTCCACAACTTCCTGTCCTTTGTAGCTCTTAGCCTTTTTTGTTTTTATTATCCTTCACGCTTTATTCTAGTGTCAGTTTACATAAGTTTTCTTCTGCCACTACATGACGTGGGTGATCGTGGGTCTCCACTACTTCATATCTTTTGTAGATCTTAGTAATCTTTCTACTAAGCACTTCCACTCCCTGTTCTGCCCAAAACTTTTTCGGTAGGTTACTCTGTTTCTCTCTAGGCGCACGGCCACATCACGCCGAAAACCGGTTCCCGTACGATCACCGAAGTTAAACAACGTCGATCCTGGTCAGTATTTAGATGGGTGACCGCTTGGGAATACCAGGTGATGTAAACTTGAATGTGCGAGTGATGTAATGGCTTGGAATTGTTAATCAGAGAGCCGAGTTCCAATTCCTGCGGGTTTCGTTCTATTCACTAACGCGGAAATACCCTTGGGAAAGGTATGAATTCACCTCTTCTTCCTCCAGCTATGGGTTAATTAGTAAGATATGTATCACTAAACCATTATTATGTCAAAAAAATCTTACAATGTAAAAATATATTTTGGTTTTAAATAACCTGCATAGGGTTGATAAGCCGTAAAAAACGAATCAATTAATCAACGTTCCCCTCTGTCCCTCTTGCTTTCAATATGGCGTGTGAGTGCCAAATTCTTCAAACCAAAAAGCAAACATTAGATTTTTGGAAGAAGGACTTCTTGGAATATTAGAGAACTTTTTAACATCCTATTGTAGTGCCTATCATTATTTTTAGAGCAAGCTAACCTTCGGTTGGCGCATCACAATCTTACCCGCCAAAGTTCAACTCGAGGTTGACTACCATTTACCGGGCACACAGTCCTGAAGGATGACAAGTACGTTGAATAAAACAGTTGACTAAAAAATTAATTAATACATTCACATACAAAGCTGATAATTACAGTGTTGAAGAATGAATTCAAAGAAAACTTAACGAATGGCTTAAAAATAAGATAACCTTGCCTATTTTTTGTGCTTAGGCTGGCTTCAGTAAGCAATTGTATTCAACCTAATTACAATTGGTGTTCCGATTATGCAATGAGGCTCAAGGTGTACGTGTCGAATTGAGTCAATTAGACTATTTCCACTTCGTCAATTGTTTTATTCAATAAAACAAAATATATAGGAGTTTGTTATAATGATATCATTTCAATTTATGAAACTGTAGTGGACCGTGGGGATGAAGATATGAAGAGATATCAGAAGGTTAAAATTTCCTGCTAGCCGGTCCAGCTACATGAGAATGTTGAACTTTAATTAAGTCCAAAGAAGACAAAGAAAACAAACAAGACCGATATATATATGTAAACAAATATATATTAATAACGAGTTAAACAACGACATGGACAGTTACATAGAGTTTGTATGGAGAAATTATGTGGGTGTGTTGTGAGTGTTCGTACGTACGTGTATTGTTCTTAGCGTGTTCCCAGAATTTGGAAAACGCTATATCGGTGAGAGGTCACGTATTGGTGTTGGTTGAAAAGAGAGATTTACCTCACCTCCGCGCGAGGTGGCGGCCCAAGGCCTTAGTGGAAAAGTGAGATCGAGGTCAGCCGGTATTTATAGCCAGGGGAGAGAGACCCCTGTTGAAGGATTAAGGAACTGAGGAAGAGCTAACTCCGACAAAACTATTTAGAAATTATATCATCTAGAAAATTAAAATTATTGCTTTATAAAAATTTCTAAGATGTAAACATTCTGAACTAAAATCAAACATGTTATCTACTTGAAACACAATGACATAAACTAAAATATTATTTTCCTTGCTTTGTTTCCATTACGACTATTCATTGTCAGTAACGCTTGACTTAATTGCGAACGACAATTTTCTTCATTTACTAATAGTATTTTCTTAAATAACGTTTCAGAAATATATATTTTATTTTTGCAAGATTTTTTAAACTGAGAATTAATTTTGTTTACAAATATGTCAAATATTTTAATTAAATAAATATGAGTTTGTCATTGATATAATTTCAGTTTATGAAACTATTTAGAAATTATGTCATCTAGAATAAATCTAAAGAAGTTATCTAGAAAATTAAATTCATTGCTTTATAAAAGCTTGAGGGGACTTAGGCTGCAGTCTACTTTAGCTTAAAGGATAATCCGGCCCTGCTCGCGTGGGTTAAATTTTCCAAGCCCTCCCTCCTCATTATATGTCCAAGAAATTTCAGATATCTCTTCCTGTACCTCAGCATAAGTGTTCTTTTTGCTGCCATTTTCTTTAAGTCTTCTGCGTTGCCTACTCTCTCTGTCCATAAAATTCTCAGCATCCTTCTGTAGAGCCACAGTTCTGTTGCTTCAAGTCTCTTCTTCATCAGCGCAGTACAAGATTGGCTGGAACGTCTCATCATTTTACAGTTGAAATGGCTAGATGTAACCGTAAGTTCTATTCTAACAGTTTCTTCTCTCGCACTTCTTGCTTGTGGAACTCTCTTCCGGCATTTTGCTTCCCAGTCAACTTTGATCTTCAAAAATGTAAATAGAATGTCAGGCGCTATCTTCCATCTTCTTAATTCTTTCTCTTTTATTGTCCCCTGCCCGTCATAGTAATTTTTATCACATTCTCTAACAAATACTCATTAACCTCTTGCAGCCTTGCTTAGAGTGAAATGATTATAATATCTATATCTATATCTATATCTATATATTAAAAAGAAGAGAGGTACCGCAAACGTTTTTGGTTGTAATGTGGATTTTAAAAAAAAAAACAAAAATAGAGAATGTCTCGTATCGAGAATATTTAACATTGAAAAACATAAAGAAAAAAATTAATTTTGTTAATAATATGTGGAAATCTTCACCCTTTACCTGAAGACGGTCGCGAGACCAGAAACCCGTGTAGTAAAATTATGAAAAATAAAGCATAATTTTTTTTTTAAAAGTTCACATTACAACCAAAAACGTTTGCGGTACCTCTCTTCTTTTTAATATACACACTTTTCTCTCGTTGAAACCACTATAACCTCTTTCTTTTATATATATATATATATATATATATATATATATATATATATATATATATATATATAATGAAATGGATTA
Source organism: Acanthosepion esculentum (assembly GCA_964036315.1). NCBI lineage: Eukaryota > Metazoa > Mollusca > Cephalopoda > Sepiida > Sepiidae > Acanthosepion > Acanthosepion esculentum. Next base: position 13,659,530 of record OZ038496.1, on the reverse strand, counting down.
AGTCCGACAATTATTTTAATATATATATTGTTTATACGTTATTTTTATAGATACAAATATTTAAGTAAATGCACCGTTAAAACAGTACTAACAACATTTGCCGGCCTGAATATCCGAGAAATTTCATAGAAAATATGTGCCCTCCGTCAGGAATCAAACCTGTATTCTACACGGTAACGTCATATAGCCTGGGAAATTTGTAGTTTAAAAGCAGTAATGCGACCTTGCTAACCGGGCGCTTCCTCTGTGGCTAAATAGTATAGCACGTCAGGCTATATGACGGTTTCGTGTAGGATACAGGTTCGTTTCCTGTCGGAGGGCACATATTTTCTATGAAATTTCTCGGACATTCAGGCCGGCAAATGTTGTTAGTACTGTTTTAACGGGGCATTTACTTAAATATTTGTATCTATAAAAATAACGTATAAACAATATATATAGTTTTTTTCTAGTTTAACTATAGATATTTATTACAAATAAGCTAATATTGAGAGTTAATTTTCAGAATTAAGCTTTGCGTTAAAGACAGAATATGGCTATTTTGTATGTATTGTTTTTTTAATGATATTTGGATCTTTTCTGTTAATTCACAACAAAATAAAAAAAAGAATTCACACCAAATTCTCCCAGAGCAAGCTCTTTCCATTGTACTCCGTTTGAGTTGACTTTTGCGATCGCCTCCAAATGAGGACGATTCGAGTGCGCTGTTTCTACATGTGATGCAAACCCCGATAAACAAGCCGAAAGCAGATCCCCTGCCCTAACCCGTGCCAAAAATTTAATAAAATACAAACTTTGAATTAAAATTTATAATTTCAAAAAAATGTCAAAAATTTAATCAAAAAAGAAACTAATTTAAAATTTATAAATTCTTGGGGTGAATTAATATTTGCGATAACTTTACATTATTTGGGGTGAAGTAACAGAAAAGATCCTTGTATTTTACTATAGAAATGCTTTATGGTTTTATTAAATTGCAAATATTTCTTTTAGAAATAAATGTCTTGTAAATGAAGAAAATTGTCATTCGGAATTAAGGCAAGCGTTACTGACAATATATAGTCGTAATGGGAAATATCTAGAGATATAAATAATATAACATTTTTGTGATTTGCCCAAAGTTGATTTTTTTTTTTTTTAATTAAAAAAAAGAAAAAAAAAGAAACCTTTTCACACGAGTTTGGGGATACAAATGTGAAACTTACTTGATGATAGAAACAGGGTTGAGACAAAAGTGTGTTTGCACTGGGTTTGTCATACTACAGACATTGGGAAAGGAACGAAGAAAAGGTTGAAAATATGTGAATGAGACAAGTGAATGGTGAAAGTCTCTATGAATATCGACATTGTTGTGTAACTACTGCTTTGTCAGAAATGAATTGCATTTCATCCCAAACTACACAAGACAATGAATATTTGTGTCTGATATTACACAGCTTGTCCCACAGTGGAATAACAACCGGCGAAGGTAAGAAGATGGGGAGGAAAACATGGAGGGTGGTGATAAAGAAGACTAGAGACAGAACTATTGAAGAACATTGGGAAAGTGGGTGATGGAACAAGACCCAGATTATTGACGGTGGTAATTGTGGCAGTTGCCAGGGAAGGGGAGGGGGGCAGGAACTGCGAGATGTTCCATCATTGGATAGCAATCAAATAACACAGGGGAGGGAAAATTCCTGAAATGTGCAAAATTACCGTTGAAGAATTTTTCGAAGGCACACGCTGACACATATTCGCACCGACACACGTACACATGTGAAAACCGAGCGAAGGCAGCAGGTCAAGGCGTTCCGTAATGTCTGCGGCAAATACCTGACGTTCTAAGTCATTTTTACGGAGATACGATTTAAATGCGGAGAAAGTGCGATAGCGAGCAGCTCGAGACGATAAATCGGAAAGTCGAATACGAATTCCGGCCAGGTTCGTGACCCTTAAGGTCTAGAAGCATCTACCACCTCTCTATGGGTTAAATAACAATAATAATAGGTTCTTTAGACGTGGCTGGCTATTAGTCTATGTCAGTAGTTCCCAACCTTTTTATTGACCATGCCTCACCTAAGCATCTTTAAAACCCTCATGCCTCCCCCGCCTGTGAAATATATTTCTTATTATTTAAAAAGTCAACTCTTACTCACGTGGAGGGGGACTAAAGGGCCATTAATTTAACTTTCCTTAAGAACTTGAAACTGCATATGCAATATTCATTTCATTTTAAAATTTTACAATATTTATAAAAACATATTGTGTTACTAATAACTTCCTATCACTTGCTTCTGAAGTAGCTATAATATTCAAATATCCAAATGTAATGTCAATCGACATCTTCTGATGTCTTGATCTTGATCACTGTCCTTCTCTTTATCCTTTTCCCAGACACCCCTCTTTACTTTTACTTTCACACTCTGTAACCCCTTGCGTGCTAGTAATTTCCAGTCCTGACTAAGACAAGGATCCGTCTTGACACCTATGTTATTCTCTTTGTATCTGGCTTCCCTGATGACTATAATCTTCAAATATTCAAATGTAATGTCAATCGACATCTTCTGATGCCTTGATCCTGATCCCCCTCCTTCTCTATATCCTTTCCTCAAACACCCCTCTTTACTCTTACTTTCACTTTCTGTTATCCCTTGCGTTCTAGTGGCACTCCCGCCTTGCTTGGGGTGATTTGCTTAAAAAATGATATAAAGTACATATGTAATTACACATGTACATACATACACACAAATATTTTTATGTATGCATACTGTAAGTGTATATATATCTATTAACTCGCACACACGCTCATACTCACACAGACTCACTAGAAAAATCACTTTAATTCTCGAATTGCACCCCTTAAAAATCAAATTTCGCCGCACGTTGGCAAACATGGGTGTAGGTGAAGGACAACTCTGACTTCAAAACTCAGACACCGAAAGCTGTATAAAAATGGTTAGACATGGAATACAGATACTATATCTGAAAAAAAAACGAATTTTGATAATCCTTGGATTAACTAAAGTATTGTTGATGTCAACGGGTATTGTGTCCAAGGAAGGTGGATCAAACAAATCTGTATTCAAATCTGGTTAAATGCGGCCCTGAATGCGTGACCTGTAGAAACATTTGCAATACATTTAATAAAACTATAGGAATTTCTATAGTAAAATACTATTAAAAAATAAATACAAGACATAATAGCCATATTCCGTCAGTAACGCATAGCTTAATTCCTAGAGATTGGCAGTTTCTTTTACCCTTATTTGCAATATATATCGACAGTAAAACTAGAAAAAAGCAATATATGTATTTTTTATTGTTATACGTTATTTATATAGACACAAATATTTAAGTAAATTCTCTGTTTGGAATAAACAGTATTAACCGGCCTGAATATCCGAGAAATTTCATAGAAAAATATGGGTCTTCCGACAGGAATCGAACCTATATCCTACACAAGATAGTCATATAGCATGACGTCACTACCAGTTTAGTTAAGAAGGAGCGTCTGGTTAATAAGGTCGATTTTACTACTTTTAAACTTGCTAACCAATATTGTGTTTATATAATTAACGTGTAACAATAAAATATATTAAAATAATTGTCGGACTTAGTTTATTTGCATAATAGATATATATGTAGTAGTAGTAGTATATATATATATACTACTACTAGTACTAGTAGTATATATATATATACTACTACTACTAGTACTAGTATATATATATATATATATATATATATTCCTACTAGTAGTATATATATATATATATATATACTCCTACTAGTAGTATATATATATATATATATATATATATATATATATATATATATATATATATATATATATATATATATATATATATATACTCCTACTAGTAGTATATATATATATACTATTATGAATGCAAAAATTTGTGCTACAGTAATCAAGGTTAAAGGAGGATATTTTGACGAGAGCAAAATTTAATTATAAAATGCTTTTTTTTTCTTTTTGTCATAATAAAATTTCTAATAAGAAATCATGTCTCACTTTTTTTTAACCATGTATAATAATTTTCTCTTATATAAAGTACAAAATAACTACTTTTGAGGCCTATTTAAAATATTACCAGGAGTAGCCTGAACTTTTTCAACTGTAGTGTATATATTAATCATTTCGCCCCAAGTAAGGCAATACAGTCACTAGGATGGAAGAAGTTAATGAGTGTTAGAGAATATGAGAAAATCTACTATTAAGGCGAGAGGACGATAAAAGAAGACAGTAGATAACGATTGATATTGCATTTAAATTTTTGAAAATCAAAGTTGGCTGGAAAGCATGGAGCTGAAAGGGTGTCCCACAAGCGAGAAGTGCGAGAGAAGAAACTGTTAGCATAGAACTTACGGTTACATTTAGCCAGCTCAACTGTAATATGATGAGATTTTGCCGCCACATTTACTATAGTATCGGTGGTGTGTCTAGGGCAAGATAGCCTGACGGAGCCTAACCCTCTTCAGGTTGTTTTTTGGATTCAGAATTTCCTTCTCCTAGACTGGTTGCCGCCTCAGGGCAAGAGATCCCAGTCTGCCTTACTATTTAACTCATAGCTGACAGAAGATGATCATCGAACGGAAGTGAACGAAGCAAAATCAAGCGGGAATTGAACGCGGTATTAACCTTCCATCGATATCCGTGACGCTACCCGATGCGCCTCTGTGCACAGTCGCATAAAAATGTATATGTATCTTATTTGAAAGCATATAAAATCCATGGCCACATGAGGTCTCCGCTGTCATTTCAGCAAGGAATATTAAAAATAAATGTTGGATGGTAAAAAGAATATCAATAGAACTTTATTTCTTATTCTATGTGCCGTGTTCCTTTCAGGACGTTGGCGATCATGGCTCTCCACAATTTCCTGTTCATTATAGATCTTAATAAGTTTTGGCTTTTTACCTTCTCTTCCAAAAGCTGCTCCGCCAACCATTTGCTCACGCTCGCCAGGTAGCCTGTGCATCGATTTCCTCTGCCCTCCTTACCTTCAATCTGTCCTGTGAGTATCAAATTTTCCAAGTCGTCTTTCCTCATTATGCACCCAGGAAATTTCAACTGTCTCTTCTTAATGTTAAGTATAAGTGTCCTCTTCATTGCCATTCTCTCTAGAACTTTCTCGTTGCTGACAAGTTCATTCTAAATTTCAGAATTTCTCTGTTGCCCATCAAAATGGCTGGAAGAAAGCGATCTAAAAACAACAATGGAAAAAAGAGGTAACAAAGCATAACTGAAATAGCTCCAGTTTGTTCAACTTAGGAAACTTAGCATTGCAGCCAAATGATTCTAAAATGCTGCCAATGAATAAAAGGAGAAAATGAAAATACTTAACAACAAATCGAATATAGTGAGTGGCGATTCTGGAACTCTGAAAGTGTGTGTGTGTGTGTGTGTAATACTTAATCATTTAACAGCCACCGTGCATCACAAAAATATTTATTTTTATTTTTATCGGGACCCACTAAATTACTATATCGCGGGTATAGTAATGATTACATTGCAATGGCTAGGTAAGATTTATTACCTAACAGCCATTCCAAACTGTAATAATAACGAGGAAGAAGGAAAAAACTTTAAAGGCTTTATTCAGGTTAACCCATTAACTGCCAAATATTTTAATGCGCATTTTTGACCCAGGCAGGTGTCTTAGGAGTTTATTTATTCCTTATGTTTAATTTCAGTAGTTACCAGTGCCATTTTTATAGAAACTAGAACATCAAATATATATGCGTATAAAACATCAAAAATTTATATTGATTAGAAATAATAAAAAAATACTTTTAAAAATAGTAATTATTTTTCTACTCGTGAAATGTAAAATTACGACAGAAAGTGTCTTCTTACGGCTAATAATAAAAACTTTAAAGGCTGTGTTGTAAAATATACCTCTGCAAATGCAATGTATGTAAGCAATTCAATGTAAATACAAGGAATAACATTTAGTGAGTTTAATTTTAACAGATGCCCAAATGCGGTTCATGGCAGGTAATGGGTTAATACCGTCTGCTTTCGTACCTTGGATTACATCGATAGTTATTTACGATGAATGGGACAGTCCATTGCACAGAGAAGACGTGGTAATCTCACTACACTTCCTATCAATAGAAGGTTTTCCCCAATCAAGTTTTTCTACTCGTTAACAGTAATCGGATTAAGAATAAATCGATATTTCTGCCTTGTATCAGTTCCATATCTCTGCGCTCATCCTTGGATCAAAGTGCCGCGCTCCCCGATCTTCTGACGAAGTATCTGTGCACTTTGCCTTACTAAGTATTTGCAAGTTATCTTTACGAGCATGAGCAAATAGGAAAAATCGAACATCATGGTTATGTAACTTTCCGTTGTCTCTCAGCCAGGGCCGGTGCGTACTACCCCCTGAAAAAGGTGGGGGCTGATTAGGAGCCCCTGGTAGAGCTTTGTGATCCTCACTATCATATCAACATTTTCATTTTTTTACCTACATTAATATACATTACAAATTAAACTTAGCGCAACTATTGTAAAGGATTCAAAATTTTCGGATATTTTGACGTCATTCTGGGCTTCTTTTCTTTTTTTTCGTCCAAATCCATAAATTTGTTTTGCTCATGTTAAGTCTCGAAGAAACCCTATATAAATTTTTTATATAAAACCCTATATAAAATCTACTATAAAAATGTTAAGTCTCGAAGAAACCCTATATAAAATTTTTATATAAAACCCTATATAAAATCTACTATAAAAATGTTAAGTCTCGAAGAAACCCTATATAAAATTTTTATATAAAATCTACTATAAAAATGTTAAGTCTCGAAGAAACCCTATATAAAATTCACTATTTTTTATTCATAATGTTGAATATGTTAAAATTGTTCAACTTTTTAACAAGAAAAATCTCAAGTTAAAAATTGTCGTAAAACATTGTTGATTTATTGACATGTCTCTAATTTGTATTAATACATTGTATTTATTTTCAATTTTTCTAGTTGAATTATTCGCCTATATCGCATATGATCTATTACTGTACATAATCAGGTTACAATAAAATTTGTATTTTATATAAATACTACCTTATGAAAATTGTTATTTTTGTGCGTGTACTCTTTTTCACCACCATTATTTCATGTCCGATAAAATGTTCCTGGAAGAAACTTTTAATTATTGAACTAGCCAATCACTAAAGTATTAGTTAAAATAATAATTTCCTTTAGTATTTTTCTATCATATGGTATTATTTATTTAGTATACTATTATAGTATATTAAATAAAGACTACTACTTATTTTTCTTGTATATATCTATTTTAATGTATATTGTGCGTTAAGACACTTGGCTCCTCCAAAAGCACCCATTGGGCGGTGCTATGTCTATAAAAGGGCAAACATATTCTCTATTTTCCTCTTTTCCCTCTTGGCTTTCAGATGTAGTCAAACGTAGATAAAAAAAAAAAAACAAAAAAAAACGCTGCTGCTGGGCCGCGTTCGCTTTCTTGTTCCTCTGATGACTGAACACTCGCACGCACGCACATGCACGCGTGTGTATCACACACGCTTGTTTCCCACACACGCACACACACAAATAGGCGCATACACACACATGCACGCGTGTGTATCACACACGCTTGTTTCACACAAACACATACGCGCATACACACACAAGCACATTTTTATAGATTTAATGTCTTTTCCTTTGATTTACATTGTGTACTCTTGTAATTCCCTTTATTTACCAACCTCTCCACAAGGCAAGATGTGGCACAAGGCCAGTTTTTAACGTGGGGCATTCCGATATACACGGGGTCGGATTGGCTATCTCCCCAACCGAGACTCTGCCCTTCGACATAGCCTTGTCTGGGTTCCTTTCCGCCCGGGGACAGAGAGTTCAACAAAAGAGAAAGAGAAAGCCTCCTCCTCATGTAATTTCCTTTGCATGCAATTGTCGTTTGTTTTAAATTCCATGTTTTATTTTTATTATTTTTTACCTGGACTCACATGAGTCCGCCAATATTGTTGGCGGTACAAGTGTTCCAGGAGTCCATAAATATTTACTATAAAACAAAACGTCAACACACGTCGTAACAAAAGAGGTAATCCCGCAACAATATTTAACGTAGAAAATTTATAATAAAAACTACTTCTTCTTTTCTTATCTTATTCTATGTATCTATTTTTAATGTATATTTTAAAGTAGAGAATTTTCTCAACTGATAGATCGCGTACTTTAGTGATGTTATGGAATCCTCCATACTTGCCTGTCACCCCCTACGGAAAGATGCACTCTTCCCCAAATTAACCTTTAACCAATCATCATTTCACTTTTCCAAACGCAACTTCCCATTGGTTAAAAGGACACAAAAATGTTGCAAGTTGAGACAAATCCTTTTTTCTCGCGCAGCTGTCTGGAGACTATCCG
>OZ038496.1:13524882-13650921 GCA_964036315.1 Acanthosepion esculentum | reverse complement strand
ACAACTCAACACAACTTGCACAACTATTGCCGCGTGAAGAAACTTAACTTACAATTTACTGAAAAAGTGACATTACCACTACGAAATAGTAGGTGTACATTTAACCAAGTTTAGCATATCAGTCAAAGGCACACAACTCTTCATAACTTAAATCAACACTTACAATTGTCACACACATACACACTATTATTTAAACTCATACAATTGATATTTTTCCTTGCAGAAATCAAACTGTTTTAATTTCGCAAACAAACTTAAACCATCAACATTCATTCAACAAATCTCTGCATGGACACTTTTGCAATCTTATCTTACTTGCCACATTTAACAAGCAACTTATATTCACTTTGTGTATGTCAAATATATATATATATATATATATATATATATATATATATATATATTATATATATATATATAAATTCATGTTATTGTTGAAATCTATAACTACGTTGTTTTCCTTGATTTCTTTTCTTCAAGTTGAATTGTCTTCATATGTTTGCTTAATTTATTTGTTGTGGATAAATGCATAATGTACACGCACATTTTAGGCCTTCACACAATTTCAGCTTCTGACACATCTTAGCATAAATTCCGCAACAATGTGTTGTTCTGGTCAATCAGACTCGGAAGGTAAATCACATACTTAAGTAATACCGACTTTTATTCTATCATTTAAATAGTTTTGAATTATTATTAAAGTTTCACACTGGCGTCCTTAATTCACAAGAATGGTAATGTGAAGAGAACGCAACAAACCTGATTGCTATTTGAACTCGAAACGTCGATTCTTGGACTGATATTTTTACGTGATCGACACATAAAGATGACAAGATTAGAACATCTTAAATATATTGTTCAATAAAGTTAATGACTAAAATTTTTAAAAAATCAACGGGTTTGACGACAATTTTCCTAGAGGACGACCATGATTTTAATAAAACAGTTGACTAAATGATATTGAGACACCTACAGTGCTAATAATTACGCAAGCAAAGTATGAAGTCAAATAAAATTTAAAGATAACAACTTAGAATTTAGAAAAGATATCCTCACATATTATTGAACTACATCTTACTTCAGTCAGCAATTATATTCAGCTTAATTACAAGTAACAATAATAAAAAATGTTCTCATATATTTAATGACAATTTTATACTTTTATTAGTTTTATTGTTTTCTTATTTATTGATTCGTTTCTATTATTGTCATTAAAGTAATCGTTAGTCAAAGTGGTATATTTGATAACGAGCTGCTCACTCCGACAACCCACACTCAACAAAATTACATTTCAAACTAGTCACAACGCATTACATTGCATCTCTAGACATATGGTTCTGTTGTTAATATTTCATTCTCTCACGTGGTACGACATCATAGAACCGCATGATGTATTTACGACCTGCGTCTGCTATTCCGCGACCGTTATCGTCGCATAGCAATCTTCTATGTCAACATAACAGAATATCATCTTTGATGGGGAATATCTTTATTTAACTGTCCATATAACCATTCTGAAGGTGGCTCATGTGAGCCGAAAGCTTAGATCAAGGATCAGCTTAATAAAAAGTATCCAAATGTTGGACAATTTTTGTCTTTATTTTCACCCGAAATTAAAGCAACCACACTAAGTTCAAAACGGCTCGTGATCAAACATAATAGATATTCATTGTCTGTAATATTTAACAATATATGTTTGTATAATATATATATATATATATATATATATATATATATATGGTCGTTTCTTGTCATGGTAGAACTCTTACTTGTCTCAGTGATCCTGTTGCGGTTGTGTGAAGATGTTAAGAGATATCAGAAGGTTTGAATGATCAGAAGGCTTAAAATTGTGCGTGTTCAATAATCTTCCATCCACAACAATTAATAAAAGACAAAAATAATGATTCAAAACATAACAATTGAATTTATTAAGTATTTGATGTACATGCATGTGAACTGAAAAGGTTAGACAGAGTTGTGTCTCTTAGACTAGGTAATATTTGTACCTAAGCTCATAACGAATAAATTGATTATTAAACTGTAGAAGAATGAGTTGTTGCATGCTTGGAATTGTGTATTGTACAAGTTGGTAAAAGTTCAGAATTATACTTGCATGAAATGTTGTAAAGTTCTTTTACGTCTGACTGCATTAGTCAAGACGGGAGTTCTTTAAGGGTCACATTTTGGCAGCGGAGTTGAGACGCACGAGTGAGTAAAGAGAGAGAGAGAGCGTGACGAAAGAGAGGGCGAGAATCACTCGTGTTTGGGTTTTTATAATCTGTTGTATCACGTTTCTGGATCAAACTTAGTTGACGCCAAAACAGACCTGTCGCGTACAGGCTATTTGATTGGTCGAAACTGACCAATCAGCAAGCTAGATTGAAGGTGATTAAACAATGAATGCTTATTATATATTTGTAAGTATGATGGTGGTGAAAATTACAACAGGAAGAGTGCATTTCCCAGCGGAGAGTAAACTGGCTGTCGTGGAAGATTCCACAATCCCAAGAGCGAAGCCGTCTGGAGTTCCAACTCCTGTAAGGCCACCCATGACGGTAAGATCAAAGAGAAAAGACCAGACTGAACGCGAACAACCTCAATGGCGGAATAGGAGTCGGGCTGGCGTAACCAAGGCGCACCTTGACAGACTAAGCATCCAACAGCCCGATGCAACCAGGTTAGCTATATCTCGCTTGTCTCAACCCCCTTTGAGCTGCGAGGGAGGCGCTTCTGGTCAAGAGTGTGGGCTTCTCTGTCGCGCAAAATCAAATTCATGCGAATGGCCTCGTCAAACTCTCTCTGATTCACAGCCATCTTCGCCAAAACAAGCAGCGCGGAGAAAGGGAATAAGGGGAGAGAATGACGATCCCAACGCTCAGATGCGAGCGGGTGCTGACAACAAGTAACGGTAGATAAAGTAGTAACAATAGTTCAATTATAGTTATTCAAATATCCAATGAGGTCTGAACTGAACTTGTCAAAATATTGTGATGAGAGTGCATCACTTTTTTTCGTCAATGAGGCTTCTTCCGTTTAGACAACTCTTTTATTAAAGCTGTTGTCTACCCCCAGGACCGTGTTCCCAGTAAACGGTAGTCAAGTCAAAACATTGTTTCTATAGCTTTACTTTGTCAAATACCAAGTTATGGAAAAAATAGCAGGATGGGTGGGTCCTATAGCCTTGGGTGGCAACCGGTCTAGGAGAATGTCAACTTTGAATTCAAAACTTTTAACTATGAGTTAAATTGCCTCAACAGCACGCAATTCGTCAATTGTGGTGAGTACGACTACACCTCTGAAGACATAGTCAATCAGGGAAAGATTCCTCCAGCAGGAGTGAGAAAAACATGGTCAATCGGAGAGGGGTTCCTCTAAAGGATTGAAAATGCTCTGGATCTGTTCTCATGAGCTTTTGTAGGAAATTCTGTCGTCCATTTTTTATATTAAAAATCCGAACATCCGAATTCCGAACAATAATAAAATAGAAATAAAGAAAATATGGTCTCATGCCTGTTAATTAGATCATTTGTATTTACAGGAATATGTACATGAATTCAAAAGAGTGATAAAAGAGTACAAATAGTCTTTAGTTGAGTTGAAGTCTTTGGATAATTGGTCCACAGAAAAATTTGTTGTTTAGAAAAAAACTTTTAAATAGCTGGCTCACAGTAAAACAGTTAGAAGTTGAGAAAAGACTTTGATCGTCAGCAAAAATTCACTAACCTTTCAAGCTGTTGTTGTTGGAGATGATTCGTTTGATGTCGCCGATACATGTTTTTTTTAACACGGGCTGCGGTGGATAGCTATGTAGCCACGTCTCCTCTTTTGTTTGAATAGAGACAGTCGCATATCTGCTGCTAAAAGTCGAAATCTGTGGGTTTTTATAAGAATTTCTTCCAGAAAGTAGGCTTATAGAAAAATAAGTTTTTAGTCTTCTCTGATTGGTCAAATATTTCACATAATGATGTTAATTTCTAACCAATAGACATTTTGATTTAAAAGGTGTACGTTGCACCGTGGAATCTTTTTCTTGTGATTGTAAATGTTGTCTATCATTGGGTAGAAAATAAAGTTTGGGTGTGTTTTAACGTGGTATGCATGTGGGTAGGTATTTGTGTTGGAAATAGAGTTTATTTTTTTTATTTTTTATTTTTAAGCGTTTCACCCCAAGCAAGGCGGGAAGCCACTAGCACGCAAGGGGTTACAGAGAGTTGGAGCGAGAGCAAATAGGAGTGATAGAGGAAAGGATGAAGAGAAGGATAGGAGATAGATCAAGGCATCAGGAGACGTCGATTGTTGGAGATTATAGCCATCAGGGAAACAGGAAAAGGGGGGAGTTCCACAGGCGAGAAGTGCGAGACATGAAGCTATTGGAGTAGAAGAGACGGCTACATTTAACAGTTTCGACAGTGAAAGGGTGAGAGCGAGATGCCAGCCTAGTAGAACGCTTAAATTCGTGAAGTCTGGGAACCAGCGAAAGCAGCTCATCGGAGCAGTTACCATGGAAGTATTTGTAAAAAAGACAGAGGGAGGCGACGGCACGTCTGTGAGAGAGCGACTGCAGACGAGATGCCAGATCAGGACCAATTACATTGCATATCCGTCTCTGGATTTTATCAAGAACCTTGAGACAAACAGAAGGAGCTCCAGACTGTATATAGCGGCAATACTCCATACAAGTGCAAATGGTTGATTTGTAGATTTGAAGGATCGACTCCGACGCGAAAGATTTCCTGGCGCGGCACAGGGAGCCAAGTTTCCTTGCGGTGGACGAAGCTATTGACTCAATGCATTTGTTACATCTCAGGTCAGCAGACAATGTGAGACCAAGTAGTCGCAAAGAGGTGCTCTAGTGAAGTTGAGCGTCAGACATTCTAATGGGGAGGGGGTGCAGGGATGGTTCTCTATGGTTAGAAATCGAGTGCAGTTTTGTTTATTTCCGATACTTTCATCCCTGGCACCTTTATTTTGTTAATCGAACGAATATTTTAGTCACGCAATAATTTCGCAATTTTTCTTTTTGGGAAGGATAATCCAGAACTAATTCTTAGAGCAAACCGCCTGCATACGGATAGAAAATGTATTTGGTAAATATACAAAAACAGAAAGGGGCGTAAGACAAGGATGTGTCTTCTCACTTTTGTGTGTTGGCCACTTCTATAATTAATGTATAAGGTTCCTACGGGGTTTATAAGTTGGTGTTGATGTATTATTTCCCCCGTTGTTATTATTTGTTGACTGTAACGGGGTTGTTATTAATGACAGAAATTAAAATGCATAAAACGTACAACGATAACAACAATAAAAACTTGAGACACGTGTTGACATAAATAACAAGAATTTATATTTTCTTTTTGTGATGTGAATTACAGAACATTGGTATGATGTGTGTAAAAATGTTCTCAATGTCTCTTTTGTTTAAAAGTCAGAGCTTACTTGGTTTTGTTCCGAGAATTTCGTTTATGAGGATGGCGTTTAAAAATCGTCTGTTTTCGATCTTCACGGAGCTCTGGCTAGACATGTGTTTCTGTACTGCTACTGCTTCTTGTCTACTCATCACAGACTACAGTACAGGTACCCTAATCTACTCTACTGTTCTCTACTCTACTGACTCTCTTGTAGTGGAAGGGTTGTTTTTATAATGATGAGGTTTAGGACGATGAAATATCCTTCTTTTCTATCATCACTGATGACAAGGTTATTTTTAGAATGATGAAATTATCATCATTATTCTGGACCATAATAAAGGTTTCTACGGGAATATTTTACATGAATTAATGGTGATGACAAGGTATATGCACAACATAACAGAGACTGATTTGCAATGCAAGATAACATTTATAAAACAAAATTTTTAAAAGTAAAGTTTAAGAGTTTCTTTTCCTAGAAATAAATTGAATACACAACGAAAATTGTTAATAAATGTATTTGAGTGTGACTTACCTGTGTAGGTGTGTTTGCGTGTGATGCGTTCGCGACCATTTTGGATTCGGTGTGAAAAGTTGATGGCACACACTTTGAAAGTGGGGAAACATGAAAACAGAGTTAATTAACGGTTTGACATTTTTATACCCTTAATGTTGCTGATGATTTGTTTATTAAGACACTACGTCACCAGACTTATTCAACTTTTACACTACAGTATAGCAATTCTGAGGTAATTAAAATCCCTGCCAGGATTCAATATTCGTAATCACAGCCTTAACAACATAAGATATGCAGAAGACACAGTATTGATAGCAGACACAAAAAGGAAATTACGTGAACTCCTCCAAGAAGTAGTAATGGAAAACAAGAAATGACTAAAAGAAAACAGAATGTATGGCTGTCAGCAAAAAGAAGGACCCAACATGCGAATTACTTATTGGAAATAAGTAATATACCAAAATCAAGCAAGTACAAAGATTTAAATATCTGTGACATGTTTTAACAGAGGACGGAAAGTGCGACACAGAAATTCAAAGTCGCATTGGGATAGCGAAAAATACCTTCCAAAAGCTAAGCAAAGTATTAAGAAACAGGAACATAGGATTAGAAAAGACTACTGAACTGTTGTGTAATATCGGTCCTACTATATGGCAGTGAATGCTAGCTAATCTCATCGCGGATGAAGAAGATACTTGAAACAACCAAAATGTGGTTCTGCAGAAGGATGCTGAGAATATCATGGACTGAACATATGAGCAATGACGAAGTTTTAGAGGAAAAGGACAGTTATGCTTAATATCAGAAAGAGACAGCTGATTTTTTAGGGCACATAATGAGGAAAGAGGGCTCAAAAGATTTGACACACGATATTGATGGCAAGGTTGTTTTGTTTTGGTTTGTTTTGTTTTACGGCATATCAGCCTCAATGGGTTATGTAATACCAACAAGATTTTTATTCAAAATGTATTGTTGGTAATATTTTTTTCAAAAAATGAATTACTGGTAATATTTTTTCAAAAAAATGGTAATATAATGTATTTCTGGTAAAACCTATTTTTACAAGGTTAACCCCAGTTTGGGGGTTAAAACTATTTGCCCATAGCTGCCCCGCCTAACAGGTGTTACCACCACGGGACATGGTAGACCTGGGAACACCAGCAATGAAGAGGTGGTTCCACACTCCTCAAAACCTCCAGATCATAGGCCTTGCTGTCGGGTGTAGTAAAGTTTATTGTTTCACCCAGGAACATGTGTGTAGTTTATCGCCATACCGAGGACATTGATGGCAAGAGGGACAGAGGAAAACAGTGAATAACCTACATAATGATTTTGTTTAAATGGTTGGCAAAATAGGGATTGGAAGACAAACTATACTAAAAGGGCTACAAGAGACAGAAAGAGCCAGGGACATGGCACGTAGAAGTGTTTCGATTGAGATTAAGCGTAAATGCAACTTAACAAAGGGAAGTAATTAAGAATAAACTTTTGCTCATATTTTGATATCAGCATTACCTCCCTTGATTGTCGGCAGGACCACGTCGGCACGTCTTTTAGTCTGCTCTTGTTGGAAGTATTTTCCTATCCGTATCTAGAATTTATCACTGAATTCAGTTTAGACAGACAAAATTCCAAAGGTATATTAATAACAGTTAGCCATTCCATCATGTCTGTAGAAGAATTGCAGAAAAAAATTTCGCTACTGAATGAGAAAGTGGCATCTTTAGAGAAACAATGCCGATCGGTAAAGAGAGAGAAAATTGACGAGATGAGCTCCGAAGTTGTTGATTCAAATCCTTACAGGTAAGTCTTTCTTTCTTTTTTTTTTTTTTAATTACTGATAATCGATTGAGTAATAAAATTATTAATTTTATATCTAATTTCACACTGTGTTTAAATTAGATTCTAACTTAAAAATACTTCACTTTACCTAAAACAACAAACAAACCATATGTTTTTTTGTTGTTTTAAATTCCTTGCTTTCCGGTTATCTATCGACATTCATTCTTGTTTATTTTCTTACGTCTTTTTTATTGATTACTCCTTTTTTTAGGTGGCATTAATTATCATATTTCTAAGTTACACATTTAATTTTTATTTTTAATCTAATTTCAATTAGCCAAGAACTAGAAAAATGCCATTTTTTAGTTTTACAAAATGTGTATATCGTAATTTAAAAAAAGTAAAAAATGAACTACGAAGTTTTTGAAAAAGTATTTTACGAATTCAGCAGTTTATTTTTTAGTTTACTTTATTTTAATTCCATTATTTTTAGCCAAATTTTATTTATTTAAGTATTTATGAAAGAAAACTTATCTTAATTAAAATTTAAAACCATCAAATCTGAGAAATTTAACTTTCTTTTGATTTTGAAATTTTTTAAAAATTGTCAACGTGATGACAGAATTTCTCTTTGATTTCAGTCAATTCATGTTTTTTTTTACACGATCTGCATATTTTTTAGTTTTACCGTATGTCATCCAGTCGAAATGTTTTGTAAAGTTGAGCAGCTAATTAATTTAACATGGAAATTATTAGACTGAACTTGTTTTTTTGACTGAATTGTAAAATACGTAAAAAATAAAAATCATCATTTACCTGACCATATGTTAATTTAAGCCACATGTCCCCCACTAAGAAAAAAAAATGTCACACCGGCTTTTTCTCGAGTAACAATAGAAACTAAAGGACGCTATAGTCACCAAGTAAAACGTTTTTTAGATCATTTGTAGTGAGTTTGATCCGCACTGAGTGCTCTATACGTGTGGCTTCGTAAATAACAACAGGAAAAGCTTATTCTTTCTTTCAAATTATTCTGCATTTTTTGTCACTTGGTTACTTTTGTAAAAATGATGCTCTATTTTTATATTTGCTAAACAGCCACAAATAGACCACAAGTGCTGAGTACCCAACGAGGATCGACACTCACTACACTCCTAATAATCCATAAGACAGGCTTGCTAACCATTACAATTACATCTTGGGGTGACACCATTTTATATAGTAGACTGGACATTCAATAAGAAACTAGTCCTAAACATATCAGATACCTCATTCATCATAAACATTTTAATAGTAACTCTCTACCTTGAGTGACTTTCGAGCCTTGTTTTGGAATGATCGCCTGGGAATACATGGTACTAGGAGCAACGTTCTACAATCTAAAATATATTTTGGTTTGGCTTTAAATAACCCACAAAGAGTTGATAAGCTGTAAAAAAAAAGAACAAATCAATCATTTAGTCTTGTATTGGATGAACTTTAGTATTAAAAGAAAAGTGCAACTGTCATTATTTGTTCAAATCTTGCATGCCATAGGGAGTTTGAGCCTCATTGGGTAACCTTCTATGATGGCCTTTTCATAAACTTAGCTTCTCTCTCTCATTATTTTTTTTTTAGTCTATATAAATCATGGTTGATTTTTATGATTTGCAGCATCCACATGTTAAACAATTGGTCAGTCTAAGGTTACAAAAAAGTTTTCAGTTTTCTAACTAGGATAATATTACTCGTCCTTACAAAGGAGCCATCTGTCTAAAAAAAAAAAGAAAAATCACAAAAAAAAAATTGCTATTATAAAGCCATAGACAAAATGAATCATACAGATGGCTCAGAAGCAAGCAATCATGTGACACAGAAAATGATTCTAACTTGATTCATCTAGGGAAAACACTGCTTTCGCATGGATGTTTTTGGTTACAGAAGGGATTTCCACTTTTAAATGTCCTTGTCTACAACGAGAAAGACCCAGACAAGGAGATGTAAAACAAAAAGAACTTTTACTCCCTTTTGTTGAATCTATCTACTTCTTTCCTTCTTTGCTCTTGATCACTTAGATGGGGATCTGCTTCGTACCAACGGGTACTGTAATTGACTTTCTACAATCCAAAATATGTTTTTGCTTTAAATAACACATAAAAGGGTTGATAATTCATAAAAAATCAGATGAAATCCTGATCACTTAGATAGCGGACTGCATGGTACCAATGGCTACTGTTATTGACTTCCAACAATCCAAAATATGTTTTGGCTTTAAATAATGCACAAAAGGGTTGATAACCCACAAAAAACAAAATCAAATAAAATCCTGCTCACTTAGATGTGGGACTGCTTGGAATGAACGAGTATTGTAATTAACTTTCTACAATCTGAAATATATTTTGGCTTTAAATAACATACAAAAGGGTTTATAATAAAAAAAAAATCAAATCAAATTGTTCCTTCTCAATAGAATTTTCAGGAATGAGTTGCGTTAACTACTTGAAAAACAAATGTTTTCATTGTTTTGTAACTAGGATGTTGTTACTCGTCCTTCCAAATGAGCCATATATCTAAAACATGGAATCTTAAAAAAATGTCTATTAAGAAGCCACAGTCGCAATAATAATAATAATACGGTTGGCTCAGTACTGAGAAGTGAGATGAAAACAAATCCGTATTTTCAGTTGATAAGAGCTTCAAGACTAAGGTTATTTTTTCTGTTCTTCTACTTCTTTTCCACCTCTTCTTTCAATCCATTTAAATCACGGATT
The DNA here is from genome assembly GCA_964036315.1 of Acanthosepion esculentum. Lineage (NCBI taxonomy): Eukaryota > Metazoa > Mollusca > Cephalopoda > Sepiida > Sepiidae > Acanthosepion > Acanthosepion esculentum. The sequence continues at coordinate 13,640,464 of OZ038496.1, read as the reverse complement.
GTTTCATGATTTTCAGGACTGCACAGCATCAACCAATCAATTTGCCAATGCTTTAACCTAAGGCTATGAAAGAGTTTTCACTATTGTAAATACCTGCTCGGCCAAGTTACCATAGCAAGCTAAGCTCGTCTTACAATCCATTGTGTTCTCATTCTGCATTCATATCTCTGTACTGGATTAAACAAAGCTTTGTGGATACTTGCTGTAGAACAGGAGGGATTAACAAGTTAGCTTTGTAGTCCACTGTAAGTGAATTCCCTCTTCAGTGCTCTGCTGTTTTTTGTTTTGTTTTTTTCTATACTAATGTTCACTCAATACAAGGCCTGAAAGGCACTCAAGGTAGAGGGTTTCTGAATGAAATGTGTGATGTAAAGTGAAAATTATGAGGATAAATAATGGTTGACCCCAGAAGAAGTTAAGATTTCAGTGTTTGGGGAAGCTTCCGTGCAAGAATATGTTCTAAAAAGTGCAGGTTCATTTGGGAGAAGTTTGTCCATCTTACAAAAGAAATAGCTAGGGAAAGAAGGAAAGATGATTCAACCTTGTGGGTCATGGCTGTAAAGGTGTGCACTGAATGGCACTAAAGAATGGAGCTTGTATGAATGTTTGCCAGGGAAGTAACGATAAGTGCGTGATTTTGCATCTGTGGGAAAGGGACTGTTGAGTGGAAATTGTTATACGTCAGAAGACCGCATAAATGATTTTGAATTAGAAAGAGAGCATTGGGCAGCTCTAGCCCAGATATGGCAACAATACTCCATTTTTGGTCCGACTCTTCTAAAAACAAAGCATGGCAGAAGTCGATACTTTCTGGAGTGGTACAAGGAACTGACCAATGGATCATACAGCTCAGTTTCACTTGAGGTCTGGGGAGAACTTCAGTCCCAATAGACATTTAAAGCATTGTGCCTTGTTGAGAGTTCAACCATTCATCATAAGTAAAAGACCACTTGTACGACACAGGCCCAAGTTCAATAAATATATAAAAAAGTTGCTGGGCATTGAATATTGTGACAAAATTAATCACTCAGTAAATAAAGTCAGATTTTAAAAAATCCATTTCAAATTTCTGAAATTTGAACATCATCAAAGCTGGAAAGCAAGGTCCATCACAGATATGACAACAATACTTCACTTTTAGTCTTAATATGACTCTTGTAAAGCAGAAGTGAAGTACTTTCTGGTAGAATGAGCTGACCATTTTTCCAGCATCTTCAGTGATAGATCATATAGATATATATGAGTTCCAGTTGAGTTATGAGGAGTGCTTGAGTGGCAACAGACATTCAAAGCAAAGAGCCACATTGAGAGTGCAATTGTTCGTCATGAGTAGAGGGCCCCTTGTACTAGACAAGTCCATGTTGAATAAATATGTGTAAAAGTTGCTGGCTATTGAACTTGGTTAGAAAATTAACCTCCCAAGTTGTTTGGCAGAGAAAAGATGGATTCATGCCTTTCTCAATGAAATTAGTGCAAAAGTGAATGCAACAAAGAAGGCTGGAATTTGAACTCGGATTGCCAGTTCCACTTTCCATGCTGATATCCATTACACTACCTGCACATCCTTCAGCTTCATGAAGATCTGATCGTTATTCTAAATAAGCTTCTGGAGACAACATTATAAACATTTTCCGTTCCCAATTATCATTTTCTTCTGAAGACTAGTTAAAGACTCTTAGGGGTGCTTGTCTGAAAGAATTGTTCCAAGTGGAAAGTGGTGACACGGGTACTTTTCTTTTCTTTTTTTTTTTTAACACTGAAGTTCACCTCGTATGAAGCCCGGGAGCCACTCAAGATAGAGGGTGACAGTGTAGGAGGCATAGTTTATGTGGACATCTAGGGAGCATAACAGTTAACCTAGACTTGAACAGGTTAAGATTGTAGTGATCAGGTAAACCTCCTCTTGGGTGCCATTTCCATGGAGCAGTGGTTTGCAGGAAGAAGCTGTTCGAGTGGAACTTACTTCTCACCGATGGAATATGGAGGGAATGAGGGTGGTTCTCTATTATTTGCACAGAGACTATTGTCTTCATTTTTGTGGTCATTATCAAAAATGTTTTCACCATTGTGCCCTCCAGCCAAAACTGTAATGACAAAAACAACAACACAAATGAAGACACTAGTCCATGTGCAAATCATGTAAATATGAACTCATCATTCCAGGAATTCAGACAATGATTTTGTATTTTTGCTAAAATTTCCAGCGCAGTTCAAATTGTTTTTCCCCCCAACTGAAGCACAGAAATAAAGTAAATGAATTTATTTCATTCTAAATTTCTATTTTAAAATTAGCTTTTACCAATCCACACTATTTACATTGTTCAGACTATCATCCTCATTTTTGCTGCCATATTTATCACAACATTTTGGTTGTTGTACGCTCCAGTCTTCTTCAGGTGGATGGACACATGACACAGTGGATAAAGGCATTAGTTAGATCCAGTGACAGGACCGAAAGAATGTGAGTTCAATACCTGGTTATGGTGGTGGAGAACTTGGAGAGGGGAATTAACAGGAGATAACTGATAACTGACACCCATTAGACATGGCACGTGGAACTAGAACAGTCTACTCCAGCGAGCGAAATAAAGGGTTCAGTTCAACTTTCCAACCGCCTGAAGATGGCCGGAGCGTACAACGGCCGAAACGTTGTGATAAATATGGTAACAAAGATGAGGACGATAGTGTGAACAATGTAAATAGTGTACATTTTACCAATCCTAATTAAATTTTAAATTAATTTATTTTATTTCTGTCCATCTGAAAACACTGGTGACTATTCTTGCAATCTTGCTTTAATCCTAAAAGCGTATTTCTTCAGAATCATTCTTTCGGACGCAATACAATTAATACAAAATATTATATAAGTAACGAGTAGATAATAGGTTTACCCCATTAATGCCAACTGCGAAATTTTATAATAAAAATTAAAATAAAGAATCTGATATTAATTTTAGGTCCTTTTATGGCCCCCTTTGGTTATGAAAAAAGGAAATTTATAAGTACTATTTTGTGTCTCTTGGAGAAGTTAACTAACCTTTGACCTTTTTCATTCTTTTTCTTACATTAGTTTCCCAACCTTTCTTTATCAATATTAAAGGTTAATTTCTGACTGTGGATGAATGAATTTATATTGCACTAATGATCTTGAGAAAGGCATGAATCTATTTCTCCCTTTCATGTCAAGAATTTTTCTCTACTGCTGCTACCAAATAATCATCGGTCTATGGCTATAACACTGAAACCACGGCCGAGTCTTTTTAGTGGAAGACTCCAACCTCTCTGAGACTGAATAAAGCACGAATAAGTTGGAGCAATGTGAAGAGACAGTTCTCTTTGACTACAAGAAATTCGTTCATCTTGAGTATGCTCCACCAAGTCAGACAGTAAACATGGAGTACTACCATGGCGTGTGTAGGACGCTGTTTGTCAGAAAATGACAGAATTGCATACATCCTGTGAATGACAAATCCACCATGACAATGCACCTGCCTATTCAGCACAGCTTGTGCAGTGGTTTTTGGCCAAGCAAAACATTCCCCAGGTCTGGCAACCACCATATTCTCCAGATCTCACCCTCTTGAGATTTTTTCTTTTTCAAGACGTTGAGGAAATCCATGTGAATGTGATGAGGCAGCTGCTCACTATCCCCAAAAGGAATTCCATGAATGCTTTCATCAATGGAAATGATGCTGGATAAAGTGTGTGGTTTCAGAAGGGGACTACTTCGAAGGAGATTAAATACTAAATTGTTATGTGCTATAGTTTTGTTTTTATAGCACAAGTCCCAATACTTTTTGATCAGCCTTTGTATATATATTTCTAAAGAATTAATAGACTTATTTTTAATCCAACGTTTTTATGACTTCAAATAGTGGATACTTGTATTTGAAATAGATGTCTCATTTTTATTTGAAATTGCCTTGTTTACATTTCAGATACAAAACTGAGCCGTTATGGGCTTTTGAGAAAAATATCTAAATGAGGTGGTATGCTCTAGCCCTGCTGAATTATAACTGTCTCTGTAGCCGAGACGTAAACTATGCCGATCAAACTGTGCTTTTTTGTCCTACAAAGCGGGATGCAGGTTCAATCCTTGCCAGAGAGCACATTTTCTTTAAGATCTTGAATGCACAGGCCAATAGAGGCAATAGATGGGTCATCTATTTCAAACACAAGTATCCACTATAATAAGGCATGAAGTAATAAATATATATATATATATATACACACACACACATATTTATTTATATAGTCAATTAAGATATTCTCCACTGCTATAGAGATAACCCAGTAGAATCTGTCTCGTGTTACTTGGAGAGGAGATGGGTACTGCCTAGAAAATTCCCTTGCCACAGGGATATCATGGTACCTAAATTATAGGACCAACAACAACTTTTCAATTGATTTGGGTCATGTGAACTCATGCCTTTCTCAAGATCCTTAGTACTGAGAATTTAAACTTGGTTTTGTTAATAACCATTAATCTCTTATGTATATGTAAATTTGTGTGGACATACGTGTGCACACACACACACACACACACACACGTGTGAATTACAATTAATGAGAGCCAAACAATTTACCTCATACGGATGATTATTTTGTCCATGGGAAAGTAGTTTTTCCCTGGACTTATCAATGCAAATACATTTACTAAAATTCTAATTCATTCTTTAGTAAATGTATTTGCATTGATAACTTCAGGAAAAAACTACATTCCCATGGACGAAATGATCATCTGTATGAGGTAAATTGTTTGGATCTCATTAACTGTAATTCACTTACATGCTCTATAATAAAAATTGAGCTCTTTTTTGTGGATCAGTTTTAATATTTTTATATTAATAGGATCTACTTGGATTCCTTACCCACAGATTTTTTACCTGTATTTTTTATATATATATATATATGCAGGTATGTAGAAAAATAGGAAAGAACACGTTAGGTAAATAAACCGGAGTTCTTTAGTATTTTTGTTTTTATTTTTTAAAAACAGTGCTCCATACAGAAGTAAAGCTTAAATTATACTTATTTTTTAAAAAATATGATTCCTTCGCTAATTAGGATTCCTAAATTTTCGCTTGAGGATGAAACAGGGCTTGATACCTTAATTCAATTTAATTTTAATAATTATATTAAGGGTTTCGGCTCTTGTTTTTGAAACATGAGAACTCTTATGTAGCGAAGGAATCATATTTTTTTAAAAATAATTATAATATATATATATATATATATATATATATATATACATATATATAAGAGAGAGTCAATTCAGAGAATCTCCCTTACTTGTCTCCTGTTACTTGGTGGGAAGATGGAGCACTACCTAGAAAGATCCCTTGCCCCAGGGACGCTATCATGGTAGTTAAATTATAGAACTAACAACCACTTTTCAATTGATTTTACTTGGTGGTTATTGCAGTTACATTTCTCATGTTTTTAATTAACAGTTGATTATATTCCATTCATTTTCATGAGATTATTCTTTTTCTCACCAGCCGTTTGATGGCTTTGAAAAGAATGGGGATTGTCAATAATTACGAGGTAAGTTGGATATTTCTTTTTTTCCATTTGGTGAAATGGTATCAGAAGTTATTGTTTAGAAATTTCTCAGAAATGTGAACTGAAATAAATAAATGTGAACTGAAATAAATAAATGTCTCAAAGATTCATTGGAAAAGTTCCAGTTATCCTTACCCTCTTGATCAGACTTTGAATACACCAACTGCATCACCTACAGAATGGTAAGACGCTACCCAAAAGGACCCACCGCATGGAGGGATGGTTGCAAATACTACTAAAGAACACAACTGATATTTACCTGCTGACTAATACAAACCCTGACCAGTGTTTACCCACCATCTTGAGCGCAATATGCAACCAGTGTTTCTCCATTGTTACGACAGATATCCTTGACAAATGTTTCCCTGCTATGGTATTACCTGCCCAGTGTTTCCCTGCCCTCTCTAGGGCAATCTTGCTAGTAGAACTCTCTTTCAGCTACTTCTTTCCCAGTTAACGTTGATCTTCCAAAATTTAAATGCAATGTCAATTGTTACCTTCTCTTTTCTTAATTCCTATTCATTCATTGTTCTCTCTCTTTAATAGTTGCAGAATATTGGTTAGCTTGCCAGTGGTCAGACGCACAAGTAGGCTAGTGTAACCACAAAGCTAACCAACATTCTACATGGCACTTCGAACAGGATCCAATGATTGGCAAGAGCTACTTATAAAGATTGGCATTCCTGCTGACTCTGCCAGGACTTATGCTGAATTTTTTGTGAAAGAAAGCATTACGAAGGATAGCCTCTCTATGATAGACCAGGAAATCCTTAAGGAACTAGGTGTCACAACCATGGGACATGCCCTAGCTATCCTGAAACTAACAAAGGAGCAGCCTTTGACATCAGACTGCTACACGAAGGCCCCTGCAGTCAAACTCCCCCAGCTCCATTCAGAGATGATGTCACAGCAATTCCGAAAGTTCAGAATTGACTGGGAAGTATTTGTACAAATTACAAACATGTCCCCACCACAGACCAACATCCAGTTATACAACTGTGCTGATGAGACTGTCCAAACATCAATTATAAATACATACCCCAAATTTTTCTCCGAAAAACCAAATAGACTCCTGAACATGTTGGAGGCATTAGTTAAACAAAAATTGAATCCCATGGTTCATAGATTGTCTTTTGCCTCAATTTCTCAAGGACCAGGTGAATCAATCCAGCAATTTGTTGTCTGCCTCAGAGGTACAGCACAGGATTGTGACTTCACAATAGTGTTTTTTTTTTTTTTTTCTCATATTGTCTCACACTGTAAACCCTTGCATGTTGGTAGCTTTATTGTCTTGCTTGGGGTGAAATGATTAAAATCAAAATACTGGAAAATTCCTAAACTCATACTTAAAAAAAAAAAAATCAAAGTAAACTATTACCACAATGCATCTTGCTGGTGATTGCTATTAAACCCCATCATCTTGAACTGATATTCAACTGTCCTTGAAACATGTGGTCCAATCAAAATCCTGTGTCTGATCTCAAGAATGGTTGACACCTGACAAAACGTTGTGGTAGATTTGCTGAGTTTTGCACAAAGTTTCTTTCAAGCCTCCTGCTTGGATTTGTCAGCCATTGTAAAGATTGCATAGCCATTCCGATATAAGTCGATGGCACAAAGTCTATTGGCAGACTGAGGTTAGGTACCTGTGAGCAATGTCTACATGTTTATTTCCATTACACTCTACAATCACAACAATATGTAGTGTCTGCAAACATTCAGATACCGCCTCATAAATTTCTGAAACCTCCTGATGACTAGAGAGATTACTGAACAGTTCATCTATGAAACTTCACAGTTGAGTTACTGAATATAATAACCTCAATCAGCTAAGTGACAAATTTTATTTGTATTAATCCTATATATACATATATATATATATATATATATATGAGTTATTTAATTAATTTCTGATGAAAGATTGGGGCAATCTGAAATATCAAATAGATATATATATATATATATATAAAAAATATAAATAAAGACTTTCACAAAAAAAACATTCAGTTTTTTTTCTTTTAATTTGCAACTTTTCAGTTGTTTTCTCCATATTATATATATATATATATATATATATATATATATATATATATATATAAGTAAAAGGTTTATCACTTAGCAGATTGAGATTACCTTCAGCAGCTCAACTCATGATTTTCGTAGACGGACCCTCCTGGAATCACTCTGTCCACTTGTCAGGGGTTATCAGCAATTGATTGCATAAACTTCTTGATTTTTCTTTTTTATATGCACTTTTCATTTTTTTTTTTTTTTTTCATAGTGTATGTGTGCGTGCATATCTGCATGTACGCGCGTACATGCAGAATGTTGTGGTTATTTGTCCTTTGCGTCGTTTTTCTTTTCACTTTGCACTCACTCCTTAACATTTCTTTCTCTTTTCTTCTTTTAACTGTAGCCATTTTAACTTTTCCCATTTTCTTTCTGAGTTGCACCACTAATGATGATCTCAGAAAGAGATGGAAAATACTTGGGAAATAAAAGTGATTTTCACTGTTACAGTGCATTTCTTGAATCATTTGATTGTAATACATGGAAAAAATATCTGCGAATATGAACAGATTATGCTAAAAAATTAAGCAGACATAATGTTTGTAATTTATTTAATCAGACATACCTAAAGGAATATATATATATATATATATATATATATATATATATATATATATTGACACACACACACATTTGCTTTTAAATCTAAATAAATTGTTCAATCACCAGTAATTTACAATCGCTTGATAAGATGCATTGAAACACAACTGTAATTTTGTAGTGATTTTTACATGTTTTTGGTGAAATATCCTAAATTCAGTATATATATATATATATATATATATATATAGGGGTGTTCTCATAATATTAAACCTGTTATCCTCTCTTGCTCTCTCTTTTTTTCCAGAATATTCGTAATTTTGCTGTTGCTGTGGTCGGTGTTGGGGGTGTTGGCAGTGTAACCGCAGAAATGCTGACTCGATGTGGAATTGGAAAGGTAAGTGATGAAAAATTCTTTCTCAAGTCAAACATTAAGATCTTCTGAGAATAGTAACATTTCCAAAGGTAGCAATTCTTGTGCCTTTCACTGCAATGAAAACAAAAACCAGATGAAGAAACCTGCACCATTTTTTTTTTTTTTTTTTTTTTTTTTTTCAGCCATTTGGGTTTTTTTCCTTGTTCTGAGGAATATAGAGAAAAGAAACTGGGTCACTGAAAGACCTCATAACCACCATCAAGAAGAGGAAGGTGAAATGGTATGGCCATGTCTTAAGAGCCAACTATCTTTCCACTACCATCCTACTTACGAACATATCATATTGAAACACAGGTTGTCGTTATAATCACTGAAGTTAAGCAACGTTGAACCTGGTCAGTACTTAGATGGGTAACCACTTGGAAATAACAGGTGGTGTAATGGATAAAGGCTTGAAATTGGAAATCAGAGAGCCGAGTTTGAATTCCAGTCAGGTTCGTTAGATTCACTTATGTGCAAATACCTTTGGGAAAGTTATGAATCGACCTCTTCTCCCCCCCAGCTATGGATTAAATAGTAAGACTTCTGAAAATCATGATTATCTCCAAAAATGTTACATGTTAAATAACCTTAAAATGTTGATAATCTGTAAAAAAAACAAAACAAATCAATCCCTACCATCCTGCAATGTACTACCTTTGGCAAACGAAGACACATACAAAGGAGAAAATGAACTGTCACTGACAGGTGTGGAAAATCATTTGCCAGAGACTCAGGTATTAGCTCACACCTGGGCCATATGCAAGGAGCAGGTCAAGTGTTCAGCTTCATAGTGACCTTATGACCATACTCACTCATGGAACTGATGATGATGATGGTGGTGAAAGAAACTGACTTTTCTCAGGATATTGGTTCATGTTCAGCTTTTCCTCTCCCATCCATGCATGCAATACTGTTGCCATAGATGGTCCGATGCCCCCACTGTTCCTCTCTAAGTTCGCAACAAAATCCAAAGACAGATATGCAATGTGATCAGTCCTGACTTGCGGTCTTGACTCTAGTCACTTTCTCACCAACATAATGTGGCTTCCCTCTGTCTTTTCTATAAATATTTTCACGGCAACAGCTCTGATGAGCTATTTTCACTGGTGTCCTGACTGTGTGAATTTAAGTGTGCTACTAGCTAGACTTTAGGAATTTAAGCACAGTACTAGATTTGTGGTAAGGTCTCATTTGAATTGGCTAGATGTAACCCATAATTTCTTTGCAAACAGTTTCTTTTCTCGTTTGTGGAATTATATTCCAGCTCCTTGCTTTCCAGACAACTTTGATCTTCAAAAATTTAAATGCAATGTCAGTTATTATTTACTGTCTTCTTAATTCCTCTTCTTTTATTGTTCTCACTCCTTAATAAGGTTTTTTCTTTTTCTTATTCTTTCATACTCAGTAAGCCTTTGTATCTTAGTGACTTTATTGCCTTTCTTGAGGTGAAATGATTAATAATATCTCAAACATGCTTTCACTTTGGGTTCATAACAGTTGTTGCTGTTTGATTATGACAAAGTGGAACTTGCCAACATGAATCGTTTGTTTTACCAACCTCACCAAGCAGGTATGAGCAAAGTCGAGGCTGCTGAATGGACCTTAAAGTAAGTAACATTTAGTTTTTTTGCTTTCTTTCTGATGTTGCTTTTTTCATTTTTGGACAAATACTTTTCACGTCAAGGGAGATAACTGAAGCACTTAAATCTTTACTTCGCTTAACTTGCTCAGAGACCAGGAAAATGATAGTCGTGCACCCAGTGGGAATTGAACTCGCTTTGCTCGTAATGGTCTGCAAGATTAGCAAGAACACAGTTAAACCGGAATGTTTCCCAAGTTATTATTTTATTTTATAAACCCAACCAACCATAATTAATACCCTAGGAATAGAAAAAAAATAACTTTACGATTTAAGTACTAGTTTGTTAAAAACAATGCACAGACATAAGTATATATATATATATATATGCTTGCTTGTGTATGGGCATTTGTATGTGTGCACATGTGTATATCTACATAAGTATATGCATGTATATATGTGTATGCAAGCATATTAATACAGATTTCTGAAATATTCAGGCCAGTAGATGTAAATAAATAAATGTACCGTTTAATAAATAAATACAAAATAACAGAGTATCTACCGAAATATGAATATCCAGTTAAAAAATAACATTTAAGCAAATAAATTAAAAAATCTGCCAGATTCAAGCCATTTCCTTATATATATATATATATATATATATATATATATATATAAAATTATTATTATTATTATTATTATGTATTATTTTAATACCTATACTCAGGCAGTGTGAAAAAAATCATGAATAATACAATTTGTAAATAAAAAAAAATATATATTTGAACAAACCAAAATCGGGGAAAAAGAATTCAGTAAAAAAAGAAAAGACTTTTGGTCAAAAATAATCAATCAGCACCGCAATGCGTAATCAAAAGAAGAAAAAAAGTACAACAGAGTAAATTGAGTAAAAATGTAAAAGTGCTCAATACACTAAGTAGAGCAAAATCTAAAAACCTAGTGTGCCAGAACCTACCTATCATAGTTCCACCTAACGGATCTTTGGGGGGGTACTACCTGCTTATTTTTTAATTGGATACTCATATTTAAGTAGATGCTCTGTTTATTTATTTATTTATTTATTAAACAGTATCTTTATTTATTTACATCTACTGGCCTGAATATTTGAAATTTTATTATGAATTGTTGTTTATATTATAGATAAATATTTATAATAGCATAGCTATTGATATTTATCTTTTAATTTAGACATATAAAAATTGTCAGGGGTCATAAGAGAAATATAACCTCACAAAAGAAACAAGAAATTATAAAGTCAGCTATCCAAATTAAAAGCTATTCACACATATATATTTTAGGAAATGGATTAACTGACATATTTTTAATTTATTTGTTTAAACGTTATTTTTTAAATGGATACTCGTGTTTAAGTAGATGCTCTGTTTTTATTTATTTATTAAAGGGTATATTTATTTATTTACATCTACTGGCCTGAATAATTGAAAAATCATGTTATAAAAATATGTGTCCTCCGGCTGGACTTGAACCTGCGCCCCCTGGAGGAAACTGTCATTAGATATGACGTGCCTTAGACCAACTCGGCCATGTATGATCTCCTGATCAAACAAATCCCAAATAGTGCTCATACATCTTTCTGATTCTCAAAATATACATATCTGCTCTGCTAACGTAAACAAAGACATTTTTTAGGAAATAGATTAAATCTGGCAGATTTTTAATTTATTAGTTTAAATGTTATTTTTTAAATGGATACTCATGTTTGAGTAGATGCTTTGTTTTTATTTATTTATTAAACAGTACATTTATACTTCTCAGCCAGTAGTATCCTGAAGATCTGTTAGGTGAAACCATGGTAGGTAGGTTCTGGTTCACTAGGTTTTTGTTCTGACGATGTTCTTAATGAAAGGAACATTGACAACAGAATCACCACACACACACACACACACACACACACACACACACACACACACACACACACTTGATAAAGTAATTTTTAAGCATTTAATAGAATTTTTAATTTGACATTAGTATATATTAGTATAAATGTTATATTTAGTGAGTACATGCATTTAAGTAGGCATCCCTGTTTTTTAAATGGTGAAGTTAATTTCTACCAGCCTAGAGATGAAAAGTCTTAATAAAGAAACAGTGACTCTCAACAGGGACCAAACCTTTATTCTCCACTCAATTAGGTAAACCATCCAAGTACATCTTATGTCCAAACCACAAAAAGCCACCACAGTAAAGCAAAGCTCAACTACCTTACCCAAGAAATGCACATCTTTTGTTGGGACCTTTCAAAGTTCACATCAGCTAACTTTTTTGTATCCTGATTGGGTAGCTATATAGCTAATTCCTGTTGCAGATATCTGTTCAGGTGCGTATGTGTTTCTTTAACACTCTCAGAGCCACCATGTTATTTATACTGCTACTATGCAGAGCAGATCTTTGTTTCTGGGAGAGAGCACACAATCTAGTGTAATCAGTAATTGAATAAGGCCGGTACAATCAAACCCTCAGTCATGATGACTTGCGACACCATGCTAGTACCACCAATGACAGTTTCCAAACAGTTTTTTCTTCCTAGTTTCACCGACAAGGTTAAGATAAAAAAAAAAACAGCAAAAACAAGGATATTGGTTGAAATGAAACAAAATACAATTACTACAACACCTTGCCTAAAAAAAAAAAAAATTTGGTGGGGTTGGTGGGTAAAGTTGTTTTTCATTGCTTGGTCAATATATATTAATTGATGTGCCATAAAGCTATATTCGTTTCTTTTTTTCTTTGTAGAGAAATCAACCCTGATGTTGAGTTTGAAGTGTTTAACTACAACATCACCACCATGGACAACTTCCAGCATTTTATTGATAAAATAAAGTAAATCCTTTCATTTTATTCCAAAATGAGTTTCTTTTCGAATCTGTAGCAAATTGAAGAGAATATATTTTGAAGATGAACATGGCTGGTCATAAATAAGAAAATTATATTTTAAACCTAATAGATTTTTAATCAAAGTCTTTTTACTTCCCCAATCAGATTTTATTTTGTAAATCAATGTGTTCATAATAAAATTGGTATTAACTAACTAATGAGAGGAATAATTTTGAAGATATATTTATATTAAATATTAATATTTTTCTACTGGACATAAAGTGAGGGATCTGTTTTCTATTGTTATTAAGTAATAAATTGATCCCCCCTAGAATTACTATACTATGTCATATTTTATAATGCAAGTAAGAGTTTCTCCAGTAAGATTGGTATTAACCAACTGATGAGAGGAAAATTTGAATTATATTTTTCTGGAGCTCCTGCTATATATCTTGAGATTGTCAACGGATTCCAAAATAGAGCCTGTCTTGATAGAGTTCAGTCCTTTACACAGCCTCATTGGGGATGACATGTTTTCTACTGTACAGCCACTTTCCCACAGATGCAGCATCACAAACCTGTTGTGACTCTATCACTATTTCCATAGCAAATGTTCAGATGACCTTTCCCTCATTCCAAACACTAAGGATTTTTTCCCAAGAAATATTAATTTGAGGAACAGGCGCTTGCATGGATACTTTCCCGAATGCCACAAAATTAACTTCTTTATGTCAAGGGTCAACTATTACCTTTCCTCCATATCTTTATAATCTTCTCTCCTTACTTACACACTCATATCACATGCCTAATTTAGTAATCCTCTACCTTGAGTGGCTCTTGAGTCTTGTATTGACTTTGCAGATGATTGATTTGAGCAAGTGAAACTTCTCTTACTATAAATATGAAACTCATTTAGTATACATTAGTGCCTCTGTCTTGTAATAGTTGTTAGATTTACAGAGGTACTGCATTATATTACTATACCACCTCTGTCCCAGAAAAGTTGTCACATTTACATGCACATTGTATATATTAAGTGTCACATTTATTATGGGACAGAGATATTATTTAATCCCACTTCTGTCCCAGAAAAGTTGTTACATTTACATGCACATTGTATATATTAAGTGTCACATTTATTATGGGACAGAGATATTATTTATTTAATCCCACCTCTGTCCCAGAAAAGTTGTTACATTTACATGCACATTGTATATATTAAGTGTCACATTTATTATGGGACAGAGATATTATTTATTTAATCCCACCTCTGTCCCAGAAAAGTTGTTACATTTACATGCACATTGTATATATTAAGTGTCACATTTATTATGGGACAGAGATATTATTTATTTAATCCCACCTCTGTCCCAGAAAAGTTGTTACATTTACATGCACATTGTATATATTAAGTGTCACATTTATTATGGGACAGAGATATTATTTATTTAATCCCACCTCTGTCCCAGAAAAGTTGTTACATTTACATGCACATTGTATATATTAAGTGTCACATTTATTATGGGACAGAGATATTATTTATTTAATCCTACGTCTGTCCCAGAAAAGTTGTTACATTGTTTTACATCATTTCATACATAAAATGTGACATTTATTATAGGACACGGTTATTGTTTATTCAATCCTACCTCTGTTCCAGAAAAGTTGTTATATTTGCATACAAATTTTATACATTAAGTGTAACCATTATTAGAGCAAAAAGATAGTATAAAATATTTAATTATTAGAATAATACAAGAAGATTCTAATCATAAAAATAAACATTGCTTGTTCAATTATTTGCTTTTATGAATTGACAGGAAACACAATTCTGCAATTGCAGCCTTTATAGACGTACATCAGTGAAAAAAAATAAACATTTTTGTTTGCATTAAAAAAAAATGCTGCTAAAATAGGAGCCATATTTCAGAACTGTTAATTATAGATTTTCAAATCTGAAACGTTCTTTAATGCAGAAAGAAATTCTACTTCTAATGTGAATATTTAATGGCGACTGTTTATTCTTTCTTCAGGACAGGTGGCCGAGAGGCAGGCACTCCTGTTGACCTCGTACTGAGTTGTGTGGACAATTTTGAAGCCCGAATGGCAATCAACACTGTAAGTAAACTTCTAAAAAATATCGGAACATAGGTGTTACTTAAATTAACTGGCCTTCTTGTATAAAAACAGGGAATAAATTGGGAGGGGGGCAATTTTTGGAGGTTGGTATTTTAGACTTTCTAACCACATTTGTCAGAATCAAAAAATGTTTTTTTTTATCATTTTAGAAGTGGGAGTTATATTCATTATATAAATTAAGTGTCAAATGGAACCCAAATTTAAAAAAAAAATTTTTTTTAATCATTTTAGAAGTGGGGTCCTGTTCATAATACAAATTCAGTATCAAATCAATCCCTGACTTTTTAAAGATTTATCAGTACTTTGTTTTTATTTACAAATGTTATATAGGAATAAAGTGTTGCTACCGACACTGGAGTTTGAACACAGATCACCAGAGAGCAAACACAGGCGATCCCATTTTGAATAAGTAGATCACATGATGGTAAGAGGAAATACATATACATATGGGAATTAGTGTGGCGTCTAAGTGATCACTATTTCTACTCTATTCTCTATTACTATACGGTTAGCTATTCTCTATACTATTCCTCTATACTGATCACTGTTCAGATCACTACATGGTAGTTACTTTGCGTGTGAGTATTATTGAGCAAGTACTATTAGTGCGAGTGTTAGTCAAAGCTGTCTAACACTAGTAATGTTCAGTGGCATTACTATAGTTGTATCGGTGATTACAAAGTCTCGACTACAACGAGCATTACGAAAATGACGACGTGTGTTCATTGACATTACAAAAATGGCAATGAGTGTTTGTTGACATCACAAAAATATCAAATTTGAAACTGTGCTTACTTTGCTGCAGAGCATAGTGTAAATTTATGCCTTTCTTAAAGGCATTATTTCAAAGTGAACACGAGAAACCTCGGCTGGAATTTTAGAATAATTGTTTTTATCATGAGATTTGAACTTAAAAGTTTGTGAAAACAAATATTGTAATTGACAAACCCTTGTTATTAATTATCACTATTTTCCCTGTTATTATTATGCAACGGTTTATTGATATTTAACAATGTAATAGTTTGTGGGTTTCTCCATTTGGATTTGCTGAAAGTGCCCAGTAGGCTGTGCTATTTAAGTCTATAAAAAGGCAAAGATATTCTCTCTTCTTTTTCCTCTTGCTTCCAGATGTAGTTGAACGTAGATAAAGAACGCTGCTGCCGGGGCATGTTTGCTTCCTTGGTCCGCTGTTAGACTGAACTCTCATGCACACACATATGCATATGTATCACACACAAACAAGCACACTCTCATAAATAGTTTTAATGTCTTTTTCCTTTGATTTCAATTGTATACACATGTAATTCCTGTCATTAATAACATGCATTGTCGTTTGTTTTAATTTCCATCTTTTGTGTTACTTGCTTTTACCTGCACATCATAAAATCCCACAAGTTAAGCAACTTTTCATAGTAATTATTCTTTATAATCTTAGACTATGTTATGAAGCATACTGATGTGTTTACACTCTTATTTCTACCAAATGAAGAACAAGGCCACATCATATTGAAATACCAGTTCACGTATGATCACCGGTTAAGCAACATCGAGCCTGATCTACCTAGATGGGTGACTACTTGGGAATACCAGGTGCTGTAAGCTTGGATATGTGGGTGGTGTAATACATAATAACTCAGAATTGTTAATCAAAGAGCTGAGTTTCAATTCCATTTGGATTAATTATATTCGCTTACAAGCAAATACCCTAGTGAAAGGTATGAATCCATCTCTTCTCCCCCAGCTATGGGTTAATTAGTAAGATTTGTATCTCTAAATCGTTATTAACTCCCAAAAACAAAAACAAAAAATCTTACAATCTAAAAATATTTCCTGGCTTTAAATAACCTGCAAATGGTTGATAAAACATAGAAAACAAATAAATCAATCAAATACTAATTAAATACAAAGTCTTTTAGTCTTAAATACATTGTATAGAAACTATGTGACAACAGAGTGAGGGATCAGTTTATATATTGATTGTAATATAGAATTGACCCTCACTTAATATCCACATTATAATTTCTGATTTGTTTATCAAATTCTGATTAAGTACAAATACACCTCTTCTCCTCCCCAGCTAAGGGTTAAGTAATATTAATTCTTATCTCCAAAAAACAAAATTGTTACAATCTAAAAATATTTCCTGGCTTTAAATAACCTGCAAATGGTTGATAAGCCGTAGAAAACAAATAAATCAATCTAATGAAGAACAATGGCTCATGATTTTTGCAATGTAAGTGAAGGTGAAAAAAAAAGGTAGAAAGTTATGTGACTGAGATGCACACAAAAGTAAATATAAAGGCGGCAGGGACCTTCTCCTTTTAATGCGATACATACATACCCAAGATAAATGGTTTGGGGAGAAATGATATTGTTATTGGTCTGCATTCAATTTAGTTGTTTCTTATCCATTCCATTTCCTTTGTTGCAATGTGGATCAATTCTTGAACTGGCTGCTTATTCAACTTTAGTCTTTGGGGTTTTCTCAACACAACTGTTACTGACTGGTCTTAACTTCCTGTTGCACACAGCTTGTACCAACAGACCATTTTTTTTATGTCAGTGGGGTTTAGAAGTTAATGTTTGACTCTGGAATAAATGTCTTTTTTTTTTTTTTTCTTTTTTTGCCCTTCAAAAAGAATAAACTCTTTTATAGAAAGAAAGAAAAACATGAGAGTAAAATTACAATTAAATTTTTCATCAGATTGTCATTGGTGTCAGCTATATAGAAGAAATGTTTATTCTCCCATTTAATTTCCCCCATTATGGGAATTATCATATCCATGATATAATAACACCGTATTTTACGAACATAATGGAATAGCTGAAAGGAAAAGGAATGACAAACATGCTTTGTTTTCAGAGAGACTTTTATACCACTAAGATATATATACATGTGTCCTATGCAGAAAATAATATCTCATATATATATATCTACACAGCAGAGTATAAAGAGAAACAAAAGGGAAAGGTCTTACAAGTAATATGGAGATACTCCTGTGTCTGGAGAAGCCATATTTAGGACTCCAGATTCAAATGGGCTGGATTCATCTACTAAGTCCCAGTTGAGTACATATTCCATGAATGGGAAACAGCAAGTCTTGGATTTTCCCAAATTGAGGACTACAAGCTGGAGTTTCTTTCAATATCTGGGTAAGATATATTTTCAAAGGGAAACGGCCCCATGGACTTGTAAGCTGCTGGGCAGGCTAAAGAAAGCAACCTCTATGTTTAGCTTCTGTAAATCAACTGAAATTGAATCCTGCTTTTGTTGCTGTATAGCATGATATCATTAATCAGTTGTCAAGTGACCCCTAGACTTATCGCCATGAAAGGGGAATAATTGACTCCTGTATCCCTACAAGATGTATTGTTACCAGGTTTATTCATTGTCTATTCCTAATTATTTTCAGGCCTGTAATGAAATTGGCCAGGTGTGGATGGAGTCTGGAGTCAGTGAAAATGCAGTTTCAGGTCATATTCAGGTCATTAAACCAGGGGAGACACCATGTTTTGCTGTAAGTGTTTTTTTGTTTTTGTTTCATTCTCTTCTGCAAATAGTCGTGAAGAAAAAATATAGTCTGCGTTTAAATTCTGCTATATCAAAAAAAAAAAAAATGAGAAAATTTTTATTCCCTCCAATATTCTAGATTTTTTTGATGCAAAGATAAAACAGAAATCATCAAAAAGAATAAAATGCAAAATTAATTGCTGAAATTATTATATATTTGACGAGCACAGACAATTTTTATGATGCTTGACCTGCTCATCTCTCTGACTAGTTCATTTACCTATGGATTCCCGGAGGTGCCCTGCTTTTGTGACTTTGAACCAGACTATGCTTTTTGAATGACTGTTCACCTCACTGTTGGGTAATGGGGAATGAGCTACTTTCACAGGTGTAATGTGTTTGATCTTCAGGGAATGACAAATAATATTTCTTAGATGAGACATTGTCGTTATCATTCATTTTTGACTAGTATTTCCACTATTTTATCCCTGTTGTATTTTATTGCAACTCCCAAACTGTCATTCTACGATCATTAGCAAGCAACTGGAATTGAATATAAAGAATTACACCCGAAGCTTCTTCATTGCGCTTTCAATTTTTCCTTTTTAGTAATGGCTGTGGAATGTTGGTTTGAGAGTTGCAATAAAAAGCAACACGATAACAAAAAATACTACCTACTCGAAAATTAATAAGTAAGTAATATCCATGTAGAATAAGATGATAATTTTAAGATTAAAATAAAAAGCAAATGCATAGACAGAGTTGGGATGTACTACCATCAAAAACCCCCAGTTGGGGTATCAAGCACAGATCTACTAGGGGGCCCCAGGCAGTGTTTTGCTATTTTATCAGCATTTGTTTTTATCTA
Organism: Acanthosepion esculentum; assembly: GCA_964036315.1. NCBI lineage: Eukaryota > Metazoa > Mollusca > Cephalopoda > Sepiida > Sepiidae > Acanthosepion > Acanthosepion esculentum. The sequence continues at coordinate 13,620,915 of OZ038496.1, read as the reverse complement.
CCTACACTTATATGTTACAAAATACAACTGACTATTAAAGAATAAAAAATTTTTTGTGGATTTTGACGTCATTTTAAAGTTTTTTTCTTTTTCGCCCAAATCTGTAAAATTTATTTTGCTCATGCTAAATCTTGAAAAAACACGAAATAAAATTCATTATTTTTTTATCCATAATATTGAAATTTGAGTTTTCAAATTATTCAACTTTTTAACAAGAAAAACCTCAAGTTGATATTAAAAATTGCAGCAAAACATTGTCAATTTATTTAAGGTGGAATGTCCTATTATGACATGTCTCTAATTTTTATTTATATAAATTGTATTTATTTTCAATTTTTCTCATTGAATTATTCACCTATATTGCATATGATCCATTATTGTATATAATTAGGTTGCAATAAAATTTGTATTTTATATGAATACTACCTTATGAAAAAGAAATGAATGCAGATTTGAATCTTGTCAAATGCTTATTCTTTTTTTCAACTCATATTGTTTACAAAATGGCCGTAGAATGATGTCATAGTCTGGCATGAAATAATGAAAAAGAGAAGTCGGAACATTTTTGTAAATAAATTATTCATTTTTATTACAAATGATAATTTACTTCTGTTTTAGAAAAGAAGAATAAAAAAGGACTTTGTGCTGATCAGTTTCTATGACAAACATTTCAAACAGGAAAAGAATTGTAGAAGCAGATGATAGTAAAAAAAAAAAAAAAAAAAAAAAAAATACAATCGGCTGCAGAAGATTTTTTCCAGCACAGGATATCTGTTTTATTGCAACATATTTTTTTCTTTCTGAACTTTGAAAATTGGAAAAAAAAAAGAGTAGGAATTATTTTTTGACATATAAGAGAAAAAGAGAGTAAAGTTTGGCAATGTTTAACCTTTGTACTTGCAAAAAAAAAAACCTGTGTCAAAAGGACAGTTATTCCCTTGACACTACTATTATTGTATACACTTTTGACTCCCTTGGCAATGTTTATTGTTTTAAAAAATGTTGATTAGTATAATCTTAATAAAACCCAAAAGTATTAAAAGTGGATTATACATTTTCTTTATTCTTGAGAATTGGCAACAAAGATATTAAACTCTATTAGATTGGATAAAAAAAACTTGTTTTCTTAGTTACTTATGAAATGGTAAACAATAAATATTGCATTTCAGTCGGTTTACATATTTTGATAATTTTGTAATTTTTTAATAAATTTTTTAATAAAAAGATTTATTTTTTAAATTTATTTAATTATGAAATGGTAAATAATAGATCTTTATTAAAGCAAAATAATAAATATAACATTGTATTTGGTTTACATATTTTTATAATTTTGTAAGTAAATATTGCCAAGGGAGTTAAGTGTTTACAGTGATAGTGATATCAAGTGAATAAAGGTCATTTGAACAAGTGAAACATTGCCAAGATTTTAAATAGAAGTTCCTTGGAATTGTCCAACTAATTTCAGTTAAAGAATTTTCAAATTGAAAGAACTTTGTGTTTAAATATTTTGTTTTATACTAAATTTTAAATTACACACACACACACACACACACACACACACATAAATAAAATGCTGGAATAATTGCACTTATTTTTGTTTTTTATTTAAAAAGAAAAACATCCATTTTGACCATGAACAACTGAGGTATTATTTTTGTGGTAATATTTTTATAAATTTTAAAGAGAGATGTTTGCTGCCAGAGACCCTTTTATAGAACCAAAATTAACACCCACCACTCATAACAGCATTAAAAGCAAGTGAATTTACAATCAAAGAAATACTCATCAAAATTTAAAGAATATTTGCAGAAAAATCTATTTTCTTTTTCTCTCTCTCCCTGTCAAGTGTGCCCCTCCTTTGGTTGTTGCAACAAAAACTGATGAGAAAACGCTGAAAAGAGAAGGGGTCTGTGCAGCCAGTTTGCCCACCACAATGGCAGTTGTTGCTGGATTCCTTGTACAAAATACTCTCAAGTAAGAAGTCAGCTTGTTTTGTTTCTTACAAGGAAAAGTCTTTTTGAAAGCATTATTCAAATTCCATTGTTATTATTATTAATTTTCGACTAGTATTTCTTCCATCTTATTCCTTTTTTCTTTATTACGTAAAGTAATATTTGATGTAATAGTCTTTGAATTTCTCTGATGAAGCATTGTCGATTATTATTCATTTTTGACTAGTATTTCTTTCATTTCATTTCTGTTGCATTTTTATCATAATCATTGGATTTCTGAAATGAAGCATTGAAATTAATTTTTTACTCCTATTTCTTTCAGTTTGTGCTTACATTTAATAACTCTTAATTAGTTAAAAAAAGAATTGCCTCAAAGGTTTTCTTTTTATCAAGTGAGGAAATTAAAAATATTTTTCTTTATTGCATTCTGTGTAGTATGTAATTCAAACCAGGAAATAATCAGAGGGCTGAATCAAATTTAATGTCAATATGGAATTATTAAAAATGTGGGGGTGATCTATGGAGACCTAAATATGTACTGGGTTCACCCTAAGAGTAAGCTTTGTCACACCAAAACATAAGAGCCATGTGCATCAAAGAATTGACTTAGAAGGTGAACTTATAGCCACAAAGTGCAGAAATGGAGCTCATAGGATATCACTGGTAGTGCTGACAAATAAACAACTAGAGAACTGGAAATTATATAACGCCCCACCCATGAGGGACAACAGGAAGTTATATAAACAGATGAGAGGAAGTTATATGTCCATAAGTGAATAAACAATACTTTGACATATGAATGATTTAATCTCACATTCTTATTAGACATTGCTAAGTAATGTTAGACGCATTCAGAAATAATATTATTCTTGCTATTCACTATGCTGAGAAAATTCACTGCCACAAAAAAGACGAAACTACTAGGTAGCCATCTTGAAAAGTTTTATTACATTAAGAGGATTCTTTTACACAATGAACAGGTCAATCAGATTTTGGTGTGGGGGGAAAAATAGTCTTCTGCCCAATCATTATTTTATTTTTATTTTTCTTGTTCCAGCCTTCTCTGTGATTGCATTTTATCAGTGCATAAAGATAACTTCAAACTCAAATCGTTAATTAATTCCACTACAAATACATTGGGACCTTGAGTCATGAATGCCTGTTGTCATGGACAAATCGGTTCATGGACAAATTTTCTGAACAAAAAAAATTTCAGGTGATGAACAGTGGCAAAAGAAAAGAAACCTTAAAAAGGCAGTTATCTGATGTTTTTAATAAAAGAGGACACCCTTTCCAAACAATAATATCTTTCCCTTTCTCCTTCCTCACCCCCCCTTATGCCGTCAACACCCCCCGCCCAACACTGTACAGGTTTGGTAAAATGAAATTAAGTTTTCTTCTATATTTTATCTGTTTAGTATTATTTTTTTTATTAGATTTAATGACTTTCACTGGTCCTTTGTGGATGAACTTGTGCACAAAGTCGTGTCGTAAAAGTTTAAATAAGCAATCATCTGGGATCCTGAAATGGATTAATTCATTTTACATTGATTCCTACTGGGGAAATAGTTTCTGTTCACAAACGGCTTTCAGAAACAAATTGAATTCATGAGCTGAGGGTCCACTGACCTTCACAGCTACCCATCCCTGACATTCTGTTTCTTGCGAGACTCATCAGTTCCTGACAGCAATTCCATTCAAGGTTTTTATCAAACTTCAACTGGTGTATTTTTCATTCTGAGCTGTGACAGAATTTTCATTACCCCCCCCCCCCGCCGCCGCTGCCAATTATTTTGGGAAAAACGTTTCATTTTCAGATTAATTTTTTGATTTGTTTTTAATAGATTAACTAAGAAACTGAGGCACATTGAAATACCCGAGCGGTGGCTATCACCCCTACCAGATGTATGAGTTGACAATTGGCTAGTTTTAAGCTCAGAAGGGCATAAAAAGAATCAAGATCAACGTATAAACACACCTATAGCTGGTTTTTTTTAACATTATGTTTTGGATGTGTTTATTTATCTGTGTCTGAAAAAAACACTTTCAGTAAAAGCGTACATACATGTCTACGCCAGAGAATGGGGTTAATATTGTCTGCATCAACCAAATTTACAAATCTGCCATTCATCCATGCATTGAATATTGCTACCATATCTGGCCTGGAGATCCTGTGATACATCTAGAGATTCTTGATAAAATTCAAAGAAGGGTCTGTAATGTTATTGGTCCTGACCTGGCATCTTGACTTCATTCATGTCCCTCTGTCTTTTCTATAAATGTTTTTATGGCAACTGTGCTAATGAGCTTTCCTCTTTGGTACTACAACCATATAAATTTAAACATACTACTGGATTGGCAACTAGGTCTCCCCATTTTACTGTTGAATTCTCTCTATAACTGTAAATTCTATTCTAATAGTTTCTTTTCTCACACATCTCGTGTGTGGAACTCGGGTCAGGTTTCTTGCTGCTCTGCCACCTGAAATCTTCAACAATTTAAATGCAGAATCAATCACCATCTTCTGTCTTCCTGTAACCTGTTCTTTTATTGTTCTTTCTCATCACTAAAGTCTTCTCATTCTCTTTCATTTCCAGTAACCCCTTGCATCTTACTGGCTTTATTGCCTTGCTTTGGGTGAAATGATTAGAAGAAAAGAAAACTCTGTTATTGTATTTTAAACTCGTCTGGCCCTATCTCAGTTTCATATAAAAAGCATTTCTACATTGGTCACTATATTAGATGATGGAAACTTTACTGGTCTATTAATGTTGGACAGGTTTGGGCTTCTGTTCTTTTTAATGACATTTCCACTTAAGGAGATTACAGGGCGCAATCGATAAATTGTTGTGTAAATTATGCACAAATGAAAATAACACTGACATCTCGTTTTAACAGATATATTTATCAAAATTACACAAAGACATCTTGAAATACTAAAGAGTAAATTTATTAAAAAAAATCACCATTGCCATCAACCACAGCCTCCAGATGACTTCAGAACCTCCTGCAACTCTTCTGAGTGGTCTCCTTGTTTAAGTTGGTGAATGCTGTCGTAATCCTTCCTTTCAGATCATCTTTGGTGTTACAAGGAGTTTTGTTGGTCTCTCACTCAACTGTGCCCCACACTTAATAATCAATAAAGTTACAGTCTGGGGAGTTAGGTGGCTAGGTGTAAGGGGTTATGTGATCGCAAAAATTGTCTGATAGACATGACTGAGTTTTGCTTGTGTGACATGGTGCAGAGTCCTGTTGCTAGACATAGGGTCTTCCAGCAGCCACCCTCTTGACCCAGAGCAGCACTACCTCCTCAAGGCTTGATGTAGGCCTCTGTGTTGGATATAAGAATGATCAGAGTTAGTTTTCCGAGTTACTGTACCTTCATAATTATTATTAGACTCGTCCAACACTTTCCAAATCCATTGCACTGTCCTCAGATTGACACCCAAACACTCTGAAATGTTTGTGTTGGAGATTCCGGTGCAAATGCCAAGCAGTACAGTATGCCGTTTCCAAATTTCTGACAGAGTGAATTGTGTCATGGTGATCTTTTTCCTACAGAGGGTGCCCAACTGACCCTACTATATACTGTGCAGTCAACAAAATAAAAAAAACAATATGCATGCATGAAATTAAAAAAAAATGGTAAAAATTTACTCATTGCACCCTGTAAGTGATCATGACTCCCACGGATTCTTTTTCTTTATTATCTAGGAATTGGTAACCACAATCCGCATAAGAGATTCTGTCTCAGCTCTACTCATGAGTAAATTGTCAAGGGACTGTTTGTCCATTGATGTTTGGTGGAAGATGAAGGGGAAACAACATGTGCATCCTCTCAGTATAGAAATGTACACAACATAATTACTTGTGCATACCCAAATGTGTGTCTTTGTTTATTACCTTTGTAGATATTTGCTGGAGTTTGGAAGTGTCACACCTTATCTTGGTTACAATGCCTTAGAAGACTTCTTCCCTACAATGCAAATGAAACCGAACCCTCAGTGTGATGATAGTCATTGCAAACGACAGCAGGAAGAATTCCAGGTCAGAAGAAATACTTCTCTTTCTGTCTGAATTTCCAAGATGACAAGTTATCATTATTTACACTATTTATATTAGGACTATTGTCTTCATCTTTATCATTGTTACCACAAATGTTTCGGTTGTTGTAACTTCCAGGCCTCCTCAGGTGTATATCAATCTGGGTAACCTAAAATGGATTTTGAAATGAACCCCATAGATTAAATAAAGAATTCAGTTCAGAATTCCCTGTAGGTTAACCAGATCGATATCACCTGAGGAAGGCTGGAGAGCACAATGGCCGAAACTACTTCAAACTAATGGTTAGGCAGGAAACTCTAATCATTACTGGAAAGTACTATATCAGTTAACTAACTTGGGAAGTTATTTTCCTGAAAAATTATTTTAAGAAAGATATGAATTTCAACTGAAAATAGTACTGGTTGCTCAGTCAGTAAATGCCAAATGTTTCCTTGTAGCATTACTATTACCATTGTAATTTTTATAAATTTTTTTGGGTTTCAAATTACATTGCAATAAATAGTGTCCAAGACATTATCCAAAAGTTCAAGAATATTGAGCAGGTCCAATTTCATGCTCAAATGCCTTCACATTTTTTAGTAATAGTTTATATCATAATTGTCACACTATAATTTTCTCTCTTTTTCCAGAAACGAGAAGCACTTAAGCCAAAAGAAACAATATTAGAAGTAGAAATTTCACCTGTCGAGCATGAGGACAATGAATGGGGTAAGTTGATTTTGACAATGTTTTTAAAAAAATTATTTCAGTTTTCTGTACAGATTTCTAAATAGTAATTTAATAGATTTACTTTTAAAACATTGTTTTCCTATTTTCTGAAATATTTATATAAGTCAACATTTTTCTTGACTCTATATTTTTATTTTTGTCTTTTGTCTCAAAATAAACCGTCAAAAAGATGATTTTTCCCTTGACACTGCTATTATTTTAACTACCTTCATTTCTCAGCCATGTTTATTTTAAAAAGTAATGATTAGAACTGTAATAAAGCCTAAACATATGAGGAAAGTGAATTTATACATTATTAAAATATGTGAACCAACTATAAGGAAATCCTTATTATTAAAATATGTGAACCAACTATAAGGAAATCCTTATTATTAAAATATGTGAACCAACTATAAGGAAATCCTTATTATTAAAATATGTGAACCAACTATAAGGAAATCCTTATTATTAAAATATGTGAACCAACTATAAGGAAATACTTATTATTAAAATATGTGAACCAACTATAAGGAAATCCTTATTATTAAAATATGTGAACCAACTATAAGGAAATCCTTATTATTAAAATATGTGAACCAACTATAAGGAAATCCTTATTATTAAAATATGTGAACCAACTATAAGGAAATCCTTATTATTAAAATATGTGAACCAACTATAAGGAAATCCTTATTATTAAAATATGTGAACCAACTATAAGGAAATCCTTATTATTAAAATATGTGAACCAACTATAAGGAAATCCTTATTATTAAAATATGTGAACCAACTATAAGGAAATCCTTATTATTAAAATATGTGAACCAACTATAAGGAAATCCTTATTATTAAAATATGTGAACCAACTATAAGGAAATCCTTATTATTAAAATATGTGAACCAACTATAAGGAAATCCTTATTATTAAAATATGTGAACCAACTATAAGGAAATCCTTATTATTAAAATATGTGAACCAACTATAAGGAAATCCTTATTATTAAAATATGTGAACCAACTATAAGGAAATCCTTATTATTAAAATATGTGAACCAACTATAAGGAAATCCTTATTATTAAAATATGTGAACCAACTATAAGGAAATCCTTATTATTAAAATATGTGAACCAACTATAAGGAAATCCTTATTATTAAAATATGTGAACCAACTATAAGGAAATCCTTATTATTAAAATATGTGAACCAACTATAAGGAAATCCTTATTATTAAAATATGTGAACCAACTATAAGGAAATCCTTATTATTAAAATATGTGAACCAACTATAAGGAAATCCTTATTATTAAAATATGTGAACCAACTATAAGGAAATACTTATTATTAAAATATGTGAACCAACTATAAGGAAATCCTTATTATTAAAATATGTGAACCAACTATAAGGAAATCCTTATTATTAAAATATGTGAACCAACTATAAGGAAATCCTTATTATTAAAATATGTGAACCAACTATAAGGAAATCCTTATTATTAAAATATGTGAACCAACTATAAGGAAATACTTATTATTAAAATATGTGAACCAACTATAAGGAAATCCTTATTATTAAAATATGTGAACCAACTATAAGGAAATCCTTATTATTAAAATATGTGAACCAACTATAAGGAAATCCTTATTATTAAAATATGTGAACCAACTATAAGGAAATCCTTATTATTAAAATATGTGAACCAACTATAAGGAAATCCTTATTATTAAAATATGTGAACCAACTATAAGGAAATCCTTATTATTAAAATATGTGAACCAACTATAAGGAAATCCTTATTATTAAAATATGTGAACCAACTATAAGGAAATCCTTATTATTAAAATATGTGAACCAACTATAAGGAAATACTTATTATTAAAATATGTGAACCAACTATAAGGAAATACTTATTATTAAAATATGTGAACCAACTATAAGCAAATCCTTATTATTAAAATATGTGAACCAACTATAAGGAAATCCTTATTATTAAAATATGTGAACCAACTATAAGGAAATCATTATTATTAAAATATGTGAACCAACTATAAGGAAATCCTTATTATTAAAATATGTGAACCAACTATAAGGAAATCCTTATTATTAAAATATGTGAACCAACTATAAGGAAATCCTTATTATTAAAATATGTGAACCAACTATAAGGAAATCCTTATTATTAAAATATGTGAACCAACTATAAGGAAATCCTTATTATTAAAATATGTGAACCAACTATAAGGAAATCCTTATTATTAAAATATGTGAACCAACTATAAGGAAATACTTATTATTAAAATATGTGAACCAACTATAAGGAAATACTTATTATTAAAATATGTGAACCAACTATAAGGAAATCCTTATTATTAAAATATGTGAACCAACTATAAGGAAATCCTTATTATTAAAATATGTGAACCAACTATAAGGAAATCCTTATTATTAAAATATGTGAACCAACTATAAGGAAATCCTTATTATTAAAATATGTGAACCAACTATAAGGAAATCCTTATTATTAAAATATGTGAACCAACTATAAGGAAATCCTTATTATTAAAATATGTGAACCAACTATAAGGAAATCCTTATTATTAAAATATGTGAACCAACTATAAGGAAATCCTTATTATTAAAATATGTGAACCAACTATAAGGAAATACTTATTATTAAAATATGTGAACCAACTATAAGGAAATCCTTATTATTAAAATATGTGAACCAACTATAAGGAAATCCTTATTATTAAAATATGTGAACCAACTATAAGGAAATCCTTATTATTAAAATATGTGAACCAACTATAAGGAAATCCTTATTATTAAAATATGTGAACCAACTATAAGGAAATCCTTATTATTAAAATATGTGAACCAACTATAAGGAAATCCTTATTATTAAAATATGTGAACCAACTATAAGGAAATCCTTATTATTAAAATATGTGAACCAACTATAAGGAAATCCTTATTATTAAAATATGTGAACCAACTATAAGGAAATCCTTATTATTAAAATATGTGAACCAACTATAAGGAAATCCTTATTATTAAAATATGTGAACCAACTATAAGGAAATCCTTATTATTAAAATATGTGAACCAACTATAAGGAAATCCTTATTATTAAAATATGTGAACCAACTATAAGGAAATCCTTATTATTAAAATATGTGAACCAACTATAAGGAAATCCTTATTATTAAAATATGTGAACCAACTATAAGGAAATCCTTATTATTAAAATATGTGAACCAACTATAAGGAAATCCTTATTATTAAAATATGTGAACCAACTATAAGGAAATCCTTATTATTAAAATATGTGAACCAACTATAAGGAAATCCTTATTATTAAAATATGTGAACCAACTATAAGGAAATCCTTATTATTAAAATATGTGAACCAACTATAAGGAAATCCTTATTATTAAAATATGTGAACCAACTATAAGGAAATCCTTATTATTAAAATATGTGAACCAACTATAAGGAAATCCTTATTATTAAAATATGTGAACCAACTATAAGGAAATCCTTATTATTAAAATATGTGAACCAACTATAAGGAAATCCTTATTATTAAAATATGTGAACCAACTATAAGGAAATCCTTATTATTAAAATATGTGAACCAACTATAAGGAAATCCTTATTATTAAAATATGTGAACCAACTATAAGGAAATCCTTATTATTAAAATATGTGAACCAACTATAAGGAAATCCTTATTATTAAAATATGTGAACCAACTATAAGGAAATCCTTATTATTAAAATATGTGAACCAACTATAAGGAAATCCTTATTATTAAAATATGTGAACCAACTATAAGGAAATCCTTATTATTAAAATATGTGAACCAACTATAAGGAAATCCTTATTATTAAAATATGTGAACCAACTATAAGGAAATCCTTATTATTAAAATATGTGAACCAACTATAAGGAAATCCTTATTATTAAAATATGTGAACCAACTATAAGGAAATCCTTATTATTAAAATATGTGAACCAACTATAAGGAAATCCTTATTATTAAAATATGTGAACCAACTATAAGGAAATCCTTATTATTAAAATATGTGAACCAACTATAAGGAAATCCTTATTATTAAAATATGTGAACCAACTATAAGGAAATCCTTATTATTAAAATATGTGAACCAACTATAAGGAAATCCTTATTATTAAAATATGTGAACCAACTATAAGGAAATCCTTATTATTAAAATATGTGAACCAACTATAAGGAAATCCTTATTATTAAAATATGTGAACCAACTATAAGGAAATCCTTATTATTAAAATATGTGAACCAACTATAAGGAAATCCTTATTATTAAAATATGTGAACCAACTATAAGGAAATCCTTATTATTAAAATATGTGAACCAACTATAAGGAAATCCTTATTATTAAAATATGTGAACCAACTATAAGGAAATCCTTATTATTAAAATATGTGAACCAACTATAAGGAAATCCTTATTATTAAAATATGTGAACCAACTATAAGCAAATCCTTATTATTAAAATATGTGAACCAACTATAAGCAAATACTTATTATTAAAATATGTGAACCAACTATAAGCAAATACTTATTATTAAAATATGTGAACCAACTATAAGCAAATACTTATTATTAAAATATGTGAACCAACTATAAGGAAATCCTTATTATTAAAATATGTGAACCAACTATAAGGAAATCCTTATTATTAAAATATGTGAACCAACTATAAGGAAATCCTTATTATTAAAATATGTGAACCAACTATAAGGAAATCCTTATTATTAAAATATGTGAACCAACTATAAGGAAATCCTTATTATTAAAATATGTGAACCAACTATAAGGAAATCCTTATTATTAAAATATGTGAACCAACTATAAGGAAATCCTTATTATTAAAATATGTGAACCAACTATAAGGAAATCCTTATTATTAAAATATGTGAACCAACTATAAGGAAATCCTTATTATTAAAATATGTGAACCAACTATAAGGAAATCCTTATTATTAAAATATGTGAACCAACTATAAGGAAATCCTTATTATTAAAATATGTGAACCAACTATAAGGAAATCCTTATTATTAAAATATGTGAACCAACTATAAGGAAATCCTTATTATTAAAATATGTGAACCAACTATAAGGAAATACTTATTATTAAAATATGTGAACCAACTATAAGCAAATCCTTATTAAAATATGTGAACCAACTATAAGGAAATCCTTATTATTAAAATATGTGAACCAACTATAAGGAAATCCTTATTAAAATATGTGAACCAACTATAAGGAAATCCTTATTATTAAAATATGTGAACCAACTATAAGGAAATCCTTATTATTAAAATATGTGAACCAACTATAAGGAAATCCTTATTATTAAAATATGTGAACCAACTATAAGGAAATCCTTATTATTTACCAATTTATAAAGTCTGAATCAATTGGCAATTAGTCAATGTTTTGCCAACCATTCCAATAAATAATATAATAAATAAATAGTGTAAATAATAAATAATAATAAATAAATAGTGTTTACTACTTTTGTTGTCAATTCTTAAGAACAAAGAAAATTCACTTTTGTATGTTTAGGTTTTATTAAAATTCTAATCATCACTTTTTAAAACAATAAACGTAGCTGAGGAGTGAATTTAGATAAAATAATAAGTGTCAAGGGGAAAAAAAAGCCTTTCTAACACAGTTTTTTTGCAGGCGATAAGATTAAACATTGCTGTATTTTCATTATTACATACATTTCATTTTTCTAGTTTTCATCAAAACATTGTAGTTGATATGTTCTTCATCCTTGCTTTAAAAGTCAACATTTTAACAGATTTAAAGAACCAAGTGTCAAAATCTCACATTTGTGATACACCTGAATGAAAGGAATTGCAGCCGATTCGTCTAAGTCTAGATTTGCTTGAGTCATGGGAAATTGGAAACTGTTAAGAAAAATTAGAGTTTAGAATCTTTTTTGATTTTATTTTTTGCTGGTAAAGTGGATTTCAAGAAGAACTGACGACAAATTATTTTTCTGTGCCGATTGTAAGCATCCAACATAACACTCGCTCAAGCTTTCCACTGACTGGTCAATGACTATCCCACATTGCATTTCTATCCTTGATTATGTCGGTGTTCTCCAAAAGTTGGGGAAGGGTGCAAGGCATAATCACAAGATAACACAATGAAAGACAAGCGCCACACAGAGAAATAAGAATACAACACCTGTAGGTGCTTTATTCAAGGCTTTGCCTGCTCATCTAGGTTGGTGGGTAATTCATACCTGTGACAGCTTCTGTAAGAGCTTCGAGAATTTGACACTCACAGGACATATTGAAAGCAATAGGGACAAAGAAAAGCAGTGCATAACCTACCTAAAGAGTTTAGGGGGGGTTCTAGGGCACATAATGAGGAAGGAGGGCTTAGAAAATTTGACACTCACAGAACATATTGAAAGCAAGAGAGATGTGAGCATCAAATAACCTTCCTAACAAGACTGTGTAAATGGTTGGCAGAACAAGGATAAAGAAAGATAGCAAAAGGATAAAATTTACTATGAGCTGCAAAGGACAGGAAGTTGTGGAGAGCCATGATCGTCAATGCCCTGAAGAGACATGTCATATCAAAGAACAACAAACTTGTGTAAATGGTTGGCGGAACAGGAATTAAGAGAGCAAAAAGACAAACTTTATTAAGAGCTACAAAGGACCAGAAATGGGTGAGCCATGATAACCGACGTCCTGAAGGGACACATCCCATAGAAGAAGAAGAAGAGTGGTGCAATATATTCCCGCTTTATTCTCCTTGTTCGTATGGCATTGTGCATATGCAATTTGCATACTTGCCTGAATGTTAAACCTTTCCACTGTAGTTAGGTCGGATTGACCTCAACAAGAGTCTTGAATATGACATTTCAAGAAAGGTCAAGTTTAGAATGAAAGAATGGAATCAGTGGTCTACTGTTTATGTAAACATACAACGCTCCCTTCGCCCATACTTTCCACGGACAATGATTTACCCCATGTTGCATTCCATTTGTCGATCTCGTCAGTTTGCACCAAAAGCTGAGAAAGAGCGCTAACAAGTTAACACAAGGAAAGATGTCGAGAAATAAGAACGCAAAACCTGTTTCCCATATTATATGTAGATGTTTTATTTAGTTCAGCTAGGTAGGTAGGTAGGTGATACGTAGGTCAACTTCTGCTCATTCAACTCTTCACCCATCTAGTCATGCTGACATTGTGGCTGGCAATACAAATAGATGTATCGGAATCATGCAACAGACACATCTGTCTCCTGCCATGGGTGGACCAGAACTTGCCTCGGTCCCAAGTTTGACTTAATATAGATCAACACCTGAATATAACCTATTTTGATTTTTGTTGCTAATTGATATGCAAAAATCCATCATCTACCGCTTACTTCCCATTACCCTGGATGCCACTTAGAAGACTGAACTTCAAGAGGACCTATCTGCTGGTGTATCAAATAGAAACACTTGCGGTCAAGATAAAATGACCTCTTCCCCCATCTGTGTAAGTGTCTATAACATCACATTTATTGCTGATTGGCTAAGATCCTGTTCAAACTTAAAAGATGCTATTTAGATCCACTTAAAATGTCATAACTTCGTTGGAGTCTCTGTGCTTCACCTCCAACCTGCAGAAATGAATTCTGGATGGAAACCCACAATAAGAGCTGGGTAGGAAGTGACACACCCAAAATCAGTATGAGTAGAGGACACTTTAGACTATTTTTCTTCTGAGAGATATTTCCATCTCATTATTATATTAAACATATAAAATCTTTAACATGAACTGATAATGAGCAAACATCAATTTATATAATACCAGGAGAAATCAATAAATCCTAGATACTATTGAACATCTAAAACATATAAAGGGAACAAATTGGTGTCTATTTTAGTCGTAAATTCTTTATCTCCACTTTATTGAATCTCAATACATTTTTGCAAGACTTTTGTTTTATTGCATCTCACTATTAAAACTTTCTAACAGCTCATGCATGTCATTTTTGACAGCACAGTACACTAATATAAGAATAACAGGTCATCTGTTATTTTTAATCAAGATTCAATGTAATAGTCTTTGAATGTCAATAAAGAAACATTGTTCTAGGATTAGTTGATCTGTGGTAACCCCCAATATGTACTGGGCTCACCAAAAGAGATACAAAGTAAGCTTTGTACTCCATCTCATATCAGAGCTTCAGAGAAGTCAGGTGCATCAGACAGCTGACCTGAAAGTAGAATTCATAACTACTAGATGCAGAAACAATGCTCAAAGGATGTCGGTGGCTGCCACAAACATGTAAATAGTTGCTTGACACAGTTGAGCGTAGGATGTGTACACATAGAATATGTACATATTCCAAACCAGATGACAGGAAGTTATAAGCCAAAGTTTCTCACATCCTCATGAGAAGAAGATGTTTGAAGAAAGTTCCTAAAGCCTCACACCCTCATGATAATATTAATTGACAAAATCCAAGAGTGAGCTCAATTACCACCAAAATCCCAAAGATAAGGAATATGAGACCAAATTGTACCAGGAGCCCAAAGAAAGGGATGTGAACTCAAATCTTGCCAGGATCTCAGAGATAAGGAATGCAAGTTCAAATTGCACCAGAATCCAAAAAATAAAGGATGCATGCTCGAATCTTACCAGAATCTGAAAGATAAGGAAAGCGAGCTCAACACGATCCCAAAGATAAGGAATGCAAGCTCAACTTACATGAAGATCCCAAAGATAACGGATGTGAGCTCAAATCTCACCAGGATTCCAAAAAGAAAAAATGTCAGCTCAAATCTTATAAGGATCCCAAAGATAAGGAAAGCGAGCTCAACACGATCCCAAAGATAAGGAATGCAAGCTCAACTTACATGAAGATCCCAAAGATAAGGGATGTGAGCTCAAATCTCACCAGGATTCCAAAAAGAAAAAATGTCAGCTCAAATCTTATAAGGATCCCAAAGATAAGGAAAGCGAGCTCAACACGATCCCAAAGATAAGGAATGCAAGCTCAACTTACATGAAGATCCCAAAGATAAGGGATGTGAGCTCAAATCTCACCAGGATTCCAAAAAGAAAAAATGTCAGCTCAAATTTTATAAGGATCCCAAAGATAAGGAAAGCGAGCTCAACACGATCCCAAAGATAAGGAATGCAAGCTCAACTTACATGAAGATCCCAAAGATAAGGGATGTGAGCTCAAATCTCACCAGGATTCCAAAAAGAAAAAATGTCAGCTCAAATCTTATAAGGATCCCAAAGATAAGGAAAGCGAGCTCAACACGATCCCAAAGATAAGGAATGCAAGCTCAAATATCACGAGGATCCTAAAAGATAAGGAATATGAGCTCAAATCTCATGAGGATACGTAAGGGGTGCAAGTTCAAATCTTACCAGATGCTTACTCTTTATGTCCATTTGATACTGCTTACTTACATCATAGATAAAAAAAAAAGAAGAATCAAAAGTTAATAAGGTTCAATTTTCTTGTTTTCTTCTTTGTGTTCCAGAAATTGAACTTGTATCTGAGACAACAGATGAAGAATTAAAGGCTGCTGAAGGAGATGTGCCAGTCTTATCAGAAGGAATCAAATTGGCATATACAGTGCCTGGAAGTACGGTAGGTCTTCCTTAAAATTATAGTCATTTATTAAGTCGGTTTTTGGAAAACAAATTTTCAAGTCCAAGATTGTGATGAACTGGAGTCACCTTATAAATAGCTTCATTATTTTGCATCTGATAGGAACTCTCAGTGTAAACATGCTCAGGGGCGCTCTTTCGGGCTTTCACTGACTGGTTGTGTTTGCGTCAAAGTAGTGTTCACAAAGAAAAGAAAAGTGAAATTAATGCCACAGTGAGAAATAGATTTGGTTTGGTTGTTCGAGGGATATACTTGTACAGCCTCTGGGTTGGTAGGTAGGTAAGTGAGACACTTGCGACACTTTCTGTTACTTTTGCATGACAGATTAATGAATCCGTTCTCCCTTTTAGTCAGTGAGTACTCTCTTCTACCACCCCTCTGCATTATGAAGCATGGCTTACAATTTACCCATGAGTGTCTTGAAATTGTTTTTTTAACAGGCAGTTCAGTACTCCTCTGTTCATTCTGTTACTCTGCTTGTATAAACCTGAAACCAAGAAATTCCAATCACCTGAAGAAGGCCGGAGTGTACAATGGACGAAATGTTGTGAATATGGCAACAAAGATGAGGACAACAGTCTGAACAATATAAATAGTGTAAATAATTAAAATGCCTCATCTCAGAAATAGAGACAGGTCCTGAAGAAGGACAAAGCATACAACAGCTGAAACGTTGTGAATACAGTCCAAACAATGTAAATAGTTATGATATCTCAAAAATATAGACAGATACTTAGCGGCTTTATTGCTTTGTTTTAAATGACTGGAAAAAAAAAAAAAAAAGATGTAACCAGATTAAAAGGCATGACCTCACAGGGTGTTTTAGCTTTGATACTTTGATTAACAAAATCCACATGACTTCTTGTATTTGCCATTCAAATATTATCTTTGTATTTCTCTATTCATGTTCTTTTTTCGCTCTTTCAGTCGACAACAAATGAAGAAACAGTTGGAAACACAGAACTGAGTATAGATGAGTTAATGTCTCAGCTGAAAACAATCTAGATGCCATCTTCAAGGGACCATTTCTTGAAAAAGATCTGCTTTTTCGTTTCTGTCTGCAACAGAAACAACATCGAATGATAATTATCCTGAATGGAGAGTTAAATTCAACTCTGTGACTTAAAAACAATTGAATGTTCAAAAGTTAATCAATGCCAAAAATTAACCTTTAATAACTTCTGCTTAAATTTCAATCTTGGATTTTTTTTTCATTCAGGCAAATTTTGAAAAAAACCTTTGTATTACTTAAAACTATAACTGAACTGTTAAGAAGAATCGAGACTATAAACCTCTCAGCATGAAATTTGCATCTTTTAATATTTATTTTAATTAGTGTATCCATGATGGCATATTTTGTCCTTACAATTAAATATATTTTTGCCTGTTATTATTATTATTATTTCCATTTATACATCCATACGTGGATACCCTCCAACCCAACAAGTTTTGGACTTTAGATTTTACAAAGATGATCTTTGTTTTGCATTATTCAGACATAAAGTTTCTGCAGCAATGTTTAACCCTTTACCTGCAAAAAAACAAATGGATAAAGTCTGACAATTATTTTAAGACACTTTTTATGTTTATACATTCTTTTTATAGATACAAATATTTAAGTAAATGCTCTGTTTATAATAAACAGTATTAACAACATTTACCGGTCTGAGAAATTGTCATAGAAAATATACGTCCTCCGATAGGAATCGAACCTGTACCCTATATGGAACCATCATATAGCCTGATGGGCTTTTACCGATTTCGCCATGGAGGATGCATATTTTCTATGACAATTCCTCAGACATTCAGGCCGGTAAATGTTGTTAATACTGTTTATTATAAACAGAGCATTTACTTAAATATTTGTATCCATAAAAAGAATGTATAAACATAAAAAGTGTCTTAAAATAATTGTCGGACTTTGTCCATTTCATAATGTGTATGTGTATATATATATATATATATAATGTCTTAAAATATATGTATATATAATTATACACACATGAGGTTATATCTGGTGCTGGATGAAGGGGTTATAGGAGTATATTATTATTATTAATTTTTTCAAGTGTCTAAACCTGTGGTTCTCAACCATTTTTGCCCCATGCACCCTTTTCACCACGTCAGAATATCATCACCCCCCTTTCCAAGATTTGTCTGACTCAAAAGGTGCATTCCAAATTATGCATATATTATTAAAAATCTTCATTCTTTTCCATACTAGTACATATATATTTACATTGATTATTTTTATAGAAAATGTGGATGGATTTTAAAACTTGAATCCACGTACAGTAATTTGTTTTAATTCATCATTAATTATTAAATAAAACTGAAGTATTCTTCAATAAACCAGAAGTTCAATAGAATGCCAGGGTATCATAATTCTGTAAATACAAAAACAAAAGTAAAAGATTGACTCCGGGTTGAGAACCCCTGGTCTAAACAATATACAATTTCAGAGAAAGGAAAACAACACAAGGAAACAAAATTACATCTTTTATTTATAATATGTAAATGATCAAAATTGACCACTTTAAATATACATTATGTAAGTTTTGAAGTTGTTGTTTGGGGGAGTCGTCAATCCATGTGATATCAGGGAAAACAACATTCCATAGCAAAAAGTGTCTGAGGAAGATCATTATACAATTTTTATTTTATTATTTTCATTGCATGAAATTCTTACTGGGTGCTCCTTTATTGTAACCCTGTGCCATACTTGGCTAAGCTTAATATCTTCAGATTTGTAAATTCATCTCCATTTAGAGTTAGTTTACAACCATGCTGAATTACTTGGCACAGAAAGAAATCTTTGTCCGTTTGGAGCTGCTGGAAAGCAATTTAGATACAATTAAACACATTTCCACTATCACCGTTGTTAGTAATACTAATTAGTAGTTGTCATATCAATCAATATTTGTATACCATCATAGTTTATTTACTTTTATACCATTTTCCCAAGTTTTAAATACTTGACATTTTTTTTAATTTTCTTCCCACAAGATCATAAAACATTTAAATTTTTGTTTTTACTGTTGTAACAGTTTTAGTAACAATTACTTTTACAGAATGAACATGTATAAACAGGCTGAACATTATTATTTTTAAAAAATTGGTGATTTAAGACGATTGATTGAAAATCTAGCCACTTTATACCACCTTTTTTATATTAATTTTCAGTATGTCACTGTTTCTTTTTGCTATATTTAAGTTTTGTCCCATTAAAAATTTTATTTTAATATTTGCCAAAATGATTGGCCATATTTGAGATTGAAAATCTGTGGAAAAATCAGATCTGCTTATTCTTTGCCTTGTGAGATATTTTTTTGTTTTTTTTTTAAATTGGTTCCCCCCCCCCAAGCAAGGCAGTAAAGCCACTAAGATATAAGGAATGTGGAAGAATTAAGAACAGAAACATTAATAATGAACAAGAAAAGGAAAGAGTAATCAGGAGAACACTAGATAGTGATTGGCATTGTATTTAAATTTTTTTTTGATTAAAGTTGGCTCGAAACCATGGAGCTGGAAGGGAGTTCCTCAAGCAAGAAGTGTGAGAAAAGAAACTGTTAGCATAGGTCTTCTCTAGCAATCTCAACTGTATTTAGTGAGACCTCGTCACCAGTCTAGAATTGTGCTTAAATTAAAAAAATCTAGGTAGCATAGCAATGAGCTTATGGATTCTTACAAAATACCTGAAGTCAACTTATATCATTTCCATTTTTTGGCAGGAATTTGATATATTTCCGTTTCTTCATGTAATATTTGTTTTCTACCAAGAAATTGTTTAATAACTTATTTTTGAACAAATTTATCAACTGGATATCAAAGTTGATAAAAAAAAAAAATCTTTCAAGGCTCCCAAAAGGAATAGACTAGAATCATTAAATTGTCTTTGGACGTGACAAAAACCTAAACCTTTTAGCTTGTTGATATCTGGAACTTTGAAGGACTATGAACAAAAGTTCTGCTGTCAATCAACAATTTTCATTGTCTCAATGTCTACAAACTGGTAGCAGACGCAGCCTAAACTAGGGAAATTCAGAGTATGAATTTTCACATTTTATTAAACTGCTTTCATAGATTTTGTTTAGAAATAATAAATTCTCGACTGACATGAACTGGAAAGATTATATTGACAATTGTTAGGCCAGCTGTTAAAAAAGTCGATTCATTGTGCCACGCTAGACAATTCTTCTCAAGAATCTATCCCACATATCTATAAGTCTACCAGTCACCTGTTTAGAATATTGCTGCCACATATGGTCTGGTGCTCCTGCTATACATTAGAGATTCAGCAATATTATTGGTCCTAACCTGGCATCTTAGCTTCAGTCACTTTCCCACTGCCATAAAGTTGTTTCCCTCTGCCTTTTCTAAAATATTTTGTCTTTGGTACCTAGACTTTATTAATTTAAGCACAGTACTAGATTGGCAGCTAGGTCTCATCAATTTACAGTTGAATTGGCAAGATACTGTTAGTTCTATGTTAACAGTTTCTTTTCTCGCTTGCCAAACTCACTTCCGGTTCCATACTTTCTGGTTAAGTTTAATCTTCAAAAATTTAAATGCAATGTCAATCATTATCTACTGCCTTTCTGATTACTCTTCTATCAATCTCACTCAATGTTTATGCTAATTCTTTTATACCTAGTAACCCCCCCCCCCGCGTCTTAGTGGCTTTACTGCCTTGCTCAGAGTAAATCTGAATAAAATAAAATATATACAATTTGTGCAAAAATACATTAGGAGTCACCCGTTTCATGTTTTCAATGTCATCAACTGCCACTCTGGTTTGAACGTTCAGCTACAAGAAGAGGAAACATTCCAAGTAGGGACAATCTGACACATACTGGTCTGCATTGAATTACCAAAGCTAGCTCCCCAAAACATTGCGATCACAGTTTTCCGCATGAGTATGACATTCATCAGGGAAAGAATGAATTCACTCAATACTCTGAATTGAGAGTTGAGGTTAAGTAGAATACATTTCGTTAACAAAAAGTTGACTTCTCAAAATAATGTTTGTCAAAAAAAAAAAAAAAATGATTTAAACTTGATAAGGGAATTTGATATAAGGATAGGAAAATACCAAATTTGGTGCCCTTCAAGAAGTCAGCAGAGACTGAAAGAGAGATTGATTTGTTTTCAATGCTTGACGATTCCAGCCAAAGGAGCTCCCTCCTTACCATAAAAAAAAAAGACCATGTCATCTTCCTCACTGATGGGATTTCTGAAGGGTCATGAACTTTTGGGAAAATCAAAAGAGAGTTTTATATTGTGGGGTTCTAATTGTAACCAGATGAAAGAAGCTGTTAAATTTCACTTAATTACGTTCCAAGGACATCTTCAGATCTTCACACTGCAGCTATTTGGAAAACTTCTACTGGAACAGGTTTTGACAATGAACTGGCATCGTCTGAGAAGGAGAATTTTATTGCCTGTACTGAATATGGAATATGTAAGCCATAAAAATTGGTTTTGATTGATTTTGTTTAGCGGCATTTCAATCTCTATGGCTTATTTGATGCCGAAATCTAAATATTTTGAACACAATTTTATGCCTTCATCTACATTTAAAGTATAGAGTTGGTAATTTTTCTATAAATAGGTATTGTTGGTAATTTTTTTTATATAAAAATGTATTGCTGGTATTTTTATACTTTCATAGCGTTTTATTTTGGGGTTCACTATTTGCCCATAGCTGGAACCCTAACAGGTGCCACCACCTCGGGTCAGAGTGGACCGGGGAACAACAGTGATTAAGAGGTCCTTAAAAATAAATGATTTTGTTTACATATGCCACATTGTTTCAGTACTAATTTAGAAAGAAAAGACAATAAAATTGTCTTTCTGATGTTAATTTATCAATGAAAGTCGAAGTTTTCCAAATTCTTTTATATATCTACAATTATCAGGTTCTCATCAAATTTTATTCACATACATATTAGCTAATAGATTTTTTTATCCAACATTTTTTTTTTTCTTTTTTTAAAGCATTTCACCACAAGGAAGGCAGGAGTGCCATTAACATGCAGGGAGGTTATGGAGAGTGAAAGTGAAATGAGTAGAGGGAGAATTGAGGAAAAGGAAAAAAGGACAGGGATCAAGGCAACAGAAGATAGTAATTGATGTTGAATTTAAATTTTTGAAGATTGTAGTTATCAGGGAAGCAACTAAAAGGAAGGGAGTTTCTCAGGTGGGAAGTGCAAGAAAAGAAACTGTTGGAGTAGAAGTGGTGGTTACATTTAACTATTTGAACAGTAAATGGGTGAGACCTTGATGCTAATCTTAAATATAAACATTATTTTTTTTTAGAGAGTATACGTATTTCAGTTGCCAACCCATTTCTTTTTTACTATTACTATAAACGTTATTTTTAGTGAGTACATTTATTTTGGTTGCTAACCAGTTTTTATTTTCTCATTACTATAAAGTATAAACATTATTTTTAGTGAATACACGTATTTCAGTTGCTATCTCTCTTTTTTTCTTTTCTTAAACAGTTATAGGATATAAACTCCTATATTTTACAGCCAATAAGTGAAGTGTAAACAAATAAGAGATGCTTACAAATAAATTTGACCAAACTCAGTAGATACAAAAACCTTTTTTTTTTTTACAATTCTTTACAAACATGTCTCCAAGTTAAATAAATGGTTTCTGCGACTTGATTAGATATGACAAGTCACGTGACGTGCTTTCTCTGACGTCCACGCGGTTGAACGCCAAATAAGCTGAAAATTGGTCAGGGCTCGGCTTACTGAGTATATTCCCATGCAAAACTCAGATAGGATTCATGAGCCGAGCAACAGCTGTCAAATAGCAATAAAAATGGCTTGTCAGCAACAAGATCTGCAATGAGAGTGAAAGATAGTTGGTGAAAGACAGCGAACTAGACCAGGCTTCGGTCAACAACATAAACACATGTACCATGACAAAACATTAGCTAGCGATGATTTTTCTACATAAAATGCCACAATGAAATTAAGTCTTGTCTCTCCTCTCTTTGTTCAGTGTTTTAAAATTACTGCAATTGCATGCAGTCAGCAGACACACATACATTTCATTAGCATGTGCTTCACACACACACGCATGTATTGGTGTACCATACCACTTGATTTCCTCACTTGTAACAAAAATACTTCAAAACTTTGCAGGCTCACTTGCAACAAATCAATTTGAAAATTAAAATATTGGTCTCTTCATAGCCACAACAAAGAACATTGATTTTTTTAATACGTAAATCCATGTATTTGATTGTAGAAATGTTACTGTCAGATTTATCTTGGTCTTCTTCCTTTGATGCGAAAATCATTTCTTTGCATTGTAGAAAAAAATTGTGTTGTATTTGGGGACACATCACTTGGATTTTATTTTTCCCACCAAAATCCGGGTAGAAATTTCAGTGAAATTAATATCAACTGGCTGAGATTGAGAAGGTCTACTAAAGAAAGACTGTACCTTTGACAGGAACTGAACCTGCATCACCTCTTATTAATTTCACTGAAAATAAAAAAAAGGCTGGGATAGCAACTAAAGTAAGAGTTTCACATTCATATATAAAGTCAGAGGACGTGAAGAAATGATGTACGATGGACTCCCAAAATCTGACAATTTTTTAAAATTCCTTCTTGACCGAGCTGTTCATCCTTGTGTGTGTGTGTGTAGAAAAATAGGAAAGAACACGTTAGGCAAATAATCCGGGGTTCCTTAGTATTTTTGCTTTTATTTTTAAAAAGACAGTGCACCATACAGAAGTAGAGCTTATATTATATTTTTTTTAAAAATATGATTCCTTCGCTACATAAGAGTTCTCATGTTTCAAAAGCGAGAGCCGAGACCCTCAATATAATTTTTGAAATTAAGTTGAATTAAGGTGTCTGGTCTCGCTTCCTCGTCAAGCGAGAATTTAGGAATAAGCTATCTCTCGCTTGACGAGGAAGTGAGACCAGACACCTTAATTCAAAAAATTATATTGAGGGTCTCGGCTGTCAATTTGAAACGTGAGAACTCTTATGTAGTGAAGGAATCATATTTTTTTTTAAAATAATATATATATATATATATATATATATATATGAGGAAAAATAAAAAATCCGAATATGCAAGTTTACTGTTTTTAATGTTGTTTCAATGTCGACGTCAGACGTTTCGGTCTAGTAGACCTTCTTCAGGACATAGTTATTAAAACATAATTAAAATTAGACGATATTCAAGTCAACATGAAAAGACGATAGACATAAGAATAATCAAAACAAAATAATAACTATGTCCTGAAGAAGGTCTACTAGACCGAAATGTCTGACGTCGACATTGAAACAATATTAAAAACAGTAAACTTGCATATTCGGATTTTTTGTTTTTCCATATTTTTCCTCATACTGTCGATCTATATCCACATATTTGCTTACATATATATATATATATATATATATATATATATAACAATGAATCATTCATACAGAAAGTAGATTAGTAAAGTTAATGATATAAAATGGCGAAATCCTTTCGCAAACAAAATTTTAAAGTTGCATTAACTTACGAATCACTTGATGAATGTTATGATCCTTGTTTTTAATAATTATAAGCTGTATAAGGTCTTTATTTAATATGCAAGTACTTTTAACTGTACATTCAGTCAGCCTCAGGCATGGAAACTATTTTGTTTTTAGTAAAATCCTGTAGCATTTGAGATTAAAAAATTAAATGCGAATTGAAATGTTTTTTTTAAAATGTTTTATTATTAGCGGATACAAACTTTTGGAGCATGCATACCTTAAAAATATATTTTATTTTATGTACATATATTGTGTTTAGCATGAAACACTCACCTCTTGGTATTAATTTCAATGTCCATATATATATATATATATATATATATATATATATGGAGAAAACAAATTGCAAATTTTAAAAAAAGTTGCAAATTAAAAAAAATTGAATGTTTTTTGTGAAAGTATTTATTTTTATGTATATATATATATATATATATATATTAGATATTTCAGATATATATATATATATATATATATATATATATATATTAGATATTTCAGATATATATATATATATATATATATATTAGATATTTCAGATATATATATATATATATATATATATTAGATATTTCAGATATATATATATATATATATATTAGATATTTCAGATATATATATATATATATATATATTAGATATTTCAGATATATATATATATATATATATATATATATTAGATATTTCAGATATATATATATATATATATATATTAGATATTTCAGATATATATATATATATATATATATATATATATATTAGATATTTCAGATATATATATATATATATATATATATATATATTAGATATTTCAGATATATATATATATATATATATATTAGATATTTCAGATATATATATATATATATATATATATATATTAGATATTTCAGATATATATATATATATATATATATATATTAGATATTTCAGATATATATATATATATATATTAGATATTTCAGATATATATATATATATATATATATATTAGATATTTCAGATATATATATATATATATATATATATTAGATATTTCAGATATATATATATATATATATATATATTAGATATTTCAGATATATATATATATATATATATATATATATATATATAGCATAATGAGAAGCCACGTATACTTTCTAGATATGTAATATGGAGAAAACAACTGAAAAGTTGCAAATTAAAAAAAAAAAAGTTTTTTTTGTGAAAGTATTTATTTATATTTTTAAATATATATATATAAAAATATAAATAAATACTTTCACAAAAAAACATTCAATTTTTTTTTTTTTAATTTGCAACTTTTCAGTTGTTTTCTCCATATTACATATCAAGAAAGTATACATGGCTTCTCATTATGCTATATATATATATATATATATATATATATATATATATATATATATAACATTATATTCATTTATTTTTGTCAACCAGTATTATTAAAGAAAAATATGTGCTCTCCAGCAAATCCTTTAATAAGATTTCTTGAATATTCAGGCAGGTAGATGAAAATAAATAATTATACTGTTAATAAATAAATGGTAACCCCTTAAAATAATGTTTAAGTATTATATATATATATATATATATATATATATATATACACACACATGCATGCATGCATACACTCACTCACATAGGGAAGAGCAGATTCTTCAACAGTTCAGCCAAGAAACAATTAAAAAATAGTGTAAACCGGATATAAGAAAAACCCGGATATAAGAGAGATAGTCTCTGGTCCCAAATTAGAGCCTGTGTTAATGTATATATAATAGACCAAACCCGGATATAAGAGACTACTTCTCCAGTCCCGACAACTCTCTTATATCCAGGTTACACTGTAAATAAATAATCATGCTGTTTAATAAATAAACAAAGTATCTACTCAAATATTAGTATCCACTAAAATAATGATTAATAAAATTTCTCGATTAATAAATAAAAATCCATATAATCAATTAAAAATCCGACTGACTATGTTAAGATTTTATTTGAAGCTTGTCTTAATTTCAAACACACCTTAGTGAAAAATAATTTTTAAGAATTCAGATATTTCTGAAAGGAAAGATAATTATGAAATATATATGTATATCTACATAAGAGATTATATCATTTTTAATCATCTAACGATGGGGAAGCAAATACAATAGACAGATCTGTATCATAGGAACACCATCTTTACACTTTCTGCAGCTATTAAAGCTAAAATAAAAGTTATCATTTTAAAATCCATAATCATCAAAACAGGAGTGATGGTCTCGTCAGTACAGTGGTGTTGTGCAAATGTTGCAAAATACGGCTGTCATAAGAATGACCCTAACACCATGTTAGCCGCTTAATTCACTTGGTCAGCGGTTAACAAGGCCAAGGACAAATAAATAGGAAGAAGGAACAGCTTGAACTGCTAAAGTCAATGATTTAGTAGTTGAAGCTTTCTTCTTCTTTAAAAGGCCTTCAAGTGTTACTTGCAACCTATTGATAGTAAGACTTGAAAGTAGAGAAAAGAAATCCATAGGCAAAAGGAATGTTGATAAGAAAGATGTTGAAATTCTTATCATTGAAAAGTCAAGGCAGGGAAAACATTCAGTGCCCAAATAGCATCAGCTATTCAAAATATATATTTTGTGTGTATTGTGAACAAAATAAACCATGACATCTCCACAAATTTTCTTAGATGCCTATAATTTATTACAGAAGCCATTGGTTTATACCAACAGCTTCACATACTCAATACTTCTCGTTTTCACACTCACGTGGCCATGTGTGACGTCATGAGCTGCAATTTTTGCTCTTAGCGTCTCGTATGCACGAGTTTGTCGTTGCTTGGAAATCTTCCATGTAAACATAAACAGACTATCATTATTGTTTTGTCCGTGTATTGTTTAATATATTGTAATGTAATTGTCATCTTTGATAATGGCTTATATAAGCCGAAAGCTTAGATAGGATTAAAAAATATGTATCAATATTGTGACTTTCTTTCTTCGTTTAATGATAATGTTATTAAGCTTATCAGACGATATGAAAAGAATTTACTTAAAATAGACAAAACTTGTCTATATTATTTAATGAAACATGCATCTATATATATAATCATTTATTTAAATATTATAACATAAATATGTTATAAAATCATTACAAAAATAGCCATTTCTTATCAAGACATTCAACATCATCACTTGATAAGACACTGGATGTGTCGAAACGAAATGGCTATTTTTGTAGTGATTTTATAACATATTTATGTTATAATATTTAAATAAATGATTATATCTGCTCTACTCTGTATTGAGCACTCTTTAAAGAATAATAATTGTTGGTTATTGGAATTTACTCCGTATATACCAATCCCACACTTGGGTATATATATATATATATATATATATATGTGTGTGTGTGTGTGGTATTTAGTGGAAAGTGCTATCTGTGATATTCAGTTGTATGGATATTAGTTTGTAACCCTGGGTTTCATGCTTTTGCGATCATCAGAAAAAAACTGGCTTATTTTTCAAAAAATGGATATTTTTATGCTTGTTTGTATTTGGTTATTTGCGTGTTGTGGAGCGGGGGGGGGATTATCTTCTGTGTTTGCTTGGGGTGACACTGACACATACGCAGGCACACATACATACAGGTGTATGCATTTTGGTTCACACAAACACACCCGTATAAATAATCTGGGGTTAGGCGCAGATACACATCCATGCGTTCGAGCATACGCATATATGCAATTGCCATTCTATTTCGGTGCCGAGACTTTTAGCGTTACATATGCAGCAATGTTCTCTTAACAAGGAACAGGTGGGAGTGGTCTTGACACTTTTCAAACTGTCTGTCCGTGCCACCAGATGAGCTCACATTTCCTCACGCATACATACACATATATAGATGCGTACCTACACACATTGGTTAAGTTGGCTTCTGTCTATTGACATGATGATGATGACGATGATTGTATTTTTATCAACACTAACTGCAGGTGTATTATTGGTGATTGTGATGATGACAAAAGTGTGAAACCCAGGGTTACAAACTAATATCCATACAACTGAATATATATATATATATATATATATATATATATATATATATATATACATACCCAAGTTTAGGATTGGTATATACGGAGTGAAATCCAATAACCAACAATTACTATTCTTTAAAGAGTGCTCAATACAGAGTAGAGCAGATATAATTATTTATTTGAATATTACAACATAAATATGTTATAAAATCACGACAAAAGTAGCCATTTTGTTTCAACACTTCTAGTGTCTTATCAAGCCTTGATAATACACTAGAAGTGTTGAAACAAAATGGCTACTTTTGTCGTGATTTTATAACATATTTATGTTGTAATATTCAAATAAATAATTATATATATATTATGATAAAATATAGTTTTTAAAGTATGCTATATTTATGGGTAAAAGTGCCCAATATCAGGGATAGAGTGTGAGTAAATATAAGGGGGTCAGCACCGAGGATCGACAATCAAGCATGATACAACAGACTGTCGCCAATCAGTGTTGGCCTTTGTCCACTCGTTTTTATATATATATTTTTAGGAAAGAAATATGACGAGGGAGAAAAAGTTTTTGTGCGATGCGTTTCATCCCTTAGGACTTTATCAGACTAAATTTGTTATCTTGATGCAACCAGGCATGTGCACAACAGCGGGGTGCTGGGAATTTTAGAATTATTTTTTTTTTTTTTTTTCAGACAAATTCATTTAGAGTCTTTTTCTTTCCATCACTTTTGTAAGTAGGTATTCCTCACCGTGATATTAGAAGATCTGACAGGAATGGTGAAATGTCAGAGCCAGGGCGCAAATTTTCTTCATTCAGCTAGATAAAAAATATATATATATATATATATACACACATAAAAGGCAACATGTTTCATGCTAGATGCAATCATCAGGCCTGATGAGTGCGTCTAGCATAAAACAGCCTGTCGCCTCTGAGTGTTGACTTCAATGTTCACTTTTATATTTACATACACTATCTCTGATATTGAGCACTTTATCTCATAAATATAGCACACCTTAAAACTCTATTTCTTCATATATATATATATATATATATATATATATTCTAAAATTCCCACCACCCCTCTGTTGTGTGCATGTGTAGTCCTATCAACAAAACAAATTTAGTCCGATGAAGCCCTGAAGGATGAAATGTGTCACAAGTACACTCTTTCCACTTTGTCATACAATTTATATGTATATATATATATACATATATATATATATATTATTGCTCTGTATATAAATTGATATATTGAGCTCTCATCGTGGATCTAACGTTTAATATTTTTATATTAAAAAGACCTCTACAGATTTGGGATTATATATTTGTGTGTGTGTGTGTGTGTGTGTGTTTTACGTCACACTGTAGTAGTCAACTTACACACCGTGTTCACATTTTCCAGAAAGGACAAGAAATTTTAGTGCTCTCTGTAAATTTCAATTACTGGAGATTTAGGAGTAAAAGTGGCTCCTGAGGGATTCCTGGGTCAAGACATTTATTGACTGCTATGATTATGCAACTAAAAGTGAACAGGTCAAGTAATGAAATTTTGAAATCAAGGCTCTTGAAATATTTTTAAGTTGGAAATCTGAGAGCAGTCTTGAAGAAAAGAATCCATCACAAAAGAAAAAAAATTGACTGAAAATTGCTGGTTATCTTTGATTTTTGCTTGTACTTCAACCTTCCGCCCCCCCTCACTATTATTATCACTGTGGTTTGCCAATGCCTACAGTAAAGCATAGATTCCACTTCCTTTGCATTTGTCTTTCTTATTTTGTAATAGTTTGTAGACAGTGAATCCTATTTCTAAATTTCTCTATATACTGAATATGCTACATCTGGGATCCATCAACCTAAATCAAGAAGATTTTTAAGATACTGACCAAAACCATTAAAAAAATTAGTTGATATAGAGAAAAGTCAAGTAATATGATCTCGCAGGCCGTAGATAACAAATTTAACTCTACCATGTAACCTGTAAATATTGATTTGTGACAATATATTATTGCAAGAATCTCCAAGAGAAGCTTATCTCACTACACATGGGATTTTTGAAAGAGGCACAATGCATTATTCCTGCCAATTTCCAAAGTAAACTTTGGTAAACTTTGCCTAAAGGATCATCAACAGTGTGATTTGGACCCTTATACCAGACAGCCGTACCCAGGCTTGAAAAACCTGTAACAATTAATGAACAACTCTACCATACAGCCACCATTTTTTTTTTATATTTTAGAATTAAGAGGACAAACATATTTGGATGTGTATTTTCTTAATATTTAGCATTTAATATTCAAAATAGAATGGTCAGTTGATAAAATTTATCAGGAAATTATAGTAGCAGTAACAAAGGTGCCATATATGGCTTTGATTTTTTTTCTAGGATAAATCCTTTTTTTTGTAATTAAAAAATTAATTATAATTTTTACTATCCTCTTTGTACTTGTGATAATTCTCTTTGAAATCTCAGATTTCTTTATTTCTTCCAATTGTGTGCCAAAAACAGAGTATTGTAAGCAGAGAAGGCCCCTATTTCTGTATATCGCTTGTATGCCAGTTCTATGCAGAGGTGCAGAGAATGTGGAAGGACCGAGTGAAAGATGATTGAGGTTTAAAGTTGAGTAAGAATAGAAGAAAAAAATGCAACTGAGTTTGGGGTTTCTTCCTTATGAAGATGATGATGATAGTAGAGTGGGCGTTAATATTTTCAAAAAACAAAGTGGTCAATAAATTAACAAAACAAAAATCAAAGAATTAAGTTAATTTACAAATAAATAAGTTCTAAATATGTATTGTAATTATTAGTTGATTTTTTTGTTATTTTCCTGGATTTCTCTCACAACCATTTAAGAGCCATCACGGATTGCATGTTCCAGTTTCAAAGTCACATTTTGCCACTGGTTAGTAGCAAAAATGTTACTGTTCAATGAAACTAATTGCTTACTTAGATATGAAGTTAAAAACATCGCGGTCGATATCTGGTTTCGGCGAAATTTCAAATGAGCTCAATAAAACCGAAAATGTCAGTGTTACATTTTTTCTAACCATTTTGAAGTTGAAAGTTCATATTCGGTTAGAAAAGTTTTTTTTTTTTTTTTTTTAAACCCTTGAAATACAATGACGATTTGAATATTTCAAAATCTTTGTTTGTTTTTTTTTTTAAATAATAAAAAATAAATACATAACTCAAGCTGCTTACGTTATACTGAATTAAAATTTCAAGATGATGTTTGAAACTACGCGATTTGAACAAAGGGAGGTAACTCAGGTAGGAAATAAAAATGAAAAGGAGAAAAAAAATCCATTAGAAGCAGACTGACCATCTGTAAAAAGGGAAACAAAAAAAAAAATAAATTGTCAGCATTTTTGACTGCATTACTTGGTAATATTTCGTTAATTCTTTACATTTGCTTAAAACTTTTAGTCATTATTTGAGTCAACATCACAAACTGATGTTGAGTTATACACTTTTTGCTATTTTAAGTGTTTGTTCTTTCTATAACATCCATTGTTTTTTTACATTAATGATCACCCAATACAAGGCCTAAGAGCTACTCAAGCTAGAGGGTTACTTTATTAGCATAAAAGGAGGAGTTAAGGAGTGCACTTTATAGGATTCCTGTTAAAACTAAAACAAGATTTTCTTCAATTAAAAACTGCTGTTTTAAAATAAGATGTTAAAAATTTGAACCAATGAGATGGTGCTGAAAATTTCTCAAACTGATACATTCCCCAAATCTGACTAGGTTTTTACTTTTTTGCTTGTTTGTACGTTTGGAAGAGCTTTTTGGTCAGCGGAAAATTTTTCAACATACCCACTTCTAATTTTCAGGCAGTCAATGTCCTGCAATAAATAATGATTTGCCACGAATCGGCTTTTCAATCTGCTTACTTTAAATGTGTGTGCTGTTTGACTGTAATTAAATTTGATCAACAGGCAAGTTAAAGAGTTGAGAGGTAATTTGCCAACAAGGCATTTCCCAGTCAAGTATTTGTTAAATTTTTAACAAAATTTTATTTCTGCCTCAATTATTTTGAGCTTATGAAATTAAATATTGTCAAGTTATTTGTTTTTTTTTTTGGTTTTTTTTTTTAGGTCAGGGGAGAATTTTTAATTTCTTTTATTACAACATGCCAGAAAGGTTCAAGGGTAAAAGGAGAGTAAGACGAAAATAATACGCACCTTTGCCATAACATATCTTTAGACAAAGAGTGCGGATAATTTTTTACTTTCACAAGTGAAGCAAAGGATTTAATTAAGAGTTATCACAAAACTGGTAACAAAATAATACTAAAAGTAAAAGTTGCTGTAGTAATAGAGATGAAGAGACCAGGACAATGAAATTTGGATTATTCAAGTACTTTTAAGTGTCCAATAGAATTGTGTGTGTGTGTGTGTGTGTGTGTGGGGGGGTAATTTTTTACTTTTTAGCATATTTTAACTTTCTCTTCTCCCCAGTGTTTAAAAATAAAATAAATTTCCTGAATGGTAGTTGAGTTTTTCCTTGCTTCTTTATTTTTATTTTTAGGAGACAATGCAATGTAAATTATGTTAAAATCTAAATAAGTAGTTAAAACTTATTAAGGATTAGCAGTTACATAATTAAATGTCCCCACCGCAATACATGTATGTGTTTTTAGTTTAACTATTCTTCTAACATCTCTTCCAGCAATCTGAAATTTTATTTACTAATTTTTATTTTATTTTTTCAATAGGAGTAAATAAGTTAGCCTGTTGCCCGGCTTACACTCCTGTCTTTTGAACAGGAGTAGTGGTTTATCCCGTGTTTCCTGTTTAGGATTGAGATTCTGATCCCTTCTAAAGCTTTCCCCATTTTCTTTTAGCTCCACTAACCTTTTGCATCTTAGTGGCATTATTTCCTTGCTTGAGGTGAAAAGATTGAAAAAGAAAAAAGAAAGTCCTGTTTTTCTTTTTTTATTATTTCCAGATTTAACCCATTCCATTCTTTCATGAAGTGTTTTTAAAAATCATTTTTTTGTTATTTTTTTTTTTTGCCATTATATTCTACAATTTCAGCAAATAAAAAAATTCAAGACATATTTCCATGACACACATATGATGCATAGAGAATTTACAATTTTTATGCAAGTTATACGAGTTGATATTTAATTTATGTGATCCTTAATTACATACTAATTAAGTCAAATTAGGATTTCTTTACATGTTACTATCTTATTAGAGAGTGCAAGAAGTCCTGGCGGAAAATTTTGGGTGTTACAGTAATGTTTTTTTTTTTGTTTTTTTTTTTAAATGTTTAACTTTATATTTTAAATTTTGAACCTTTAAAATGATTTTCCAGTCCTCTTTTATTAATACCCCTCATGTTTTACATACTAAGAAAAATTCCACCCTCCCCCAACTATAAAAACCACCCTTGTATTAGGCACAAAAAGTATATATTTTCATACTGGAAAATGCTAATGAAATCTAAAGGAAACAATTTCAAGACAAAACAATTGACAGAAGAGATCATATTTTCACGGCTGATGACTGTCAAGAGACAAGTCGTTGCAATTAAATTTAAGATCAAATAAATTATTGTTAAAAATTAATAATGGAAATTGTTACATTGACATGGAATGTGTTTTTGGAAATTTAAAAAAAAAAAAAATAATTACTGCCAGAGAGATTTTATAGTTTAGATTGATTTTTACAGGAACCTGTGTTTCAACGTGTTATGGCCCTAGCAGGTTTTATAGTAACAGCCAGCTTTTGAAAAGTGAATTTCCAAAATATGTACAGATGTTTACCATCAACTGATTAATATATAAAACAATAAAATTATTTACATTGACACTTGTGTACAATTGGCTTTCAAAATTTCTGCTGTCGGCAGATGGCAACAAAGAAGATCTAAGCTATGTTCACTGCAGCTCAGTTTCTTAAGCCCGCCTCCACCAATGAAGAGTTATTTACAGGGTCGTAAGAATTGAGAAAAAATACATCTCAGCTTGCTAACTGCCTAATGAAACAAAACTAAGATTAAGAGGTCAGAGGTCAAACCGATCTAAACAAAATACCCAACTAAACTATTGATTAACGGATTTGGTTTTTTTTTGCTTTATCAACCTTTTGCAGGTTATTTAAAGCCAGAAAATATTTTTAGATTGTAAGAATTTTTTGGAGATAATAATGATTTATTGATACAAGTCTTAACCCATATCTGGGAGGGAGAAGTGGATTCATGCCTTTCCCAAGGGTATTTGTGCATAAGTAAATATAACAAATCCAATTGTAGAACTCAGCCGTCTGATTTCCAATTCCAAGCTGTTATCTATTACACCACCTACAATTCCCAAGCAGTCACTCATCTAGGTAGTGACCAGGCTCAATGTTGCTCAACTTTGGTGACTGAACAAGAACCAGTGTTTAATCGTGATACAGCTGTAAGCCTTGAAACACTAAAAGATTGTCTTCTTGTCTTGTATTTTTTGATCAATTAAAAGGCTAAACGACAAAGTGTATTTTTTTATCGTCTGAGGTCATGCACTTAAAAAGATTTGCTTTTGCAAAAATTGTGAACCATAATTTCACAAAATAATATGTTCATGTGGCACTTTTATAGGGTAGAAATTTAAATTGGCTTCAAATAAAAGCGTCTTCTTGTTAAAGTACCATTATATATATATATATATTAATGGTCTTGACTTATATTTTTTAACTAGTCAGTCTACTTTGTACTTTGGTAGGGTATTAGATTTTAGTACCTTGCTATGGGCACCACTTTCAATAGATATACCTTGGCATCTGGGAAATGAGTGACCACTGGTCATGTAATAAGATTGGATTCTTTTTCTTAGAACTCTTTAGACAGTAGACTCTTTTTAAGTAGAACATTCATAGTCAGTGGCTTTTCACTTTTAAACGATGCAAAGTTTAGCTGTTGATAGGGAACCAGAGATTGCTTAGGAGTCATCACATGTCTACATAGAACATTTTTCAATTCAATATTATAATAGAATCTGTTAAGATTGTTCAAAGTGGTGGTTTAAAAAAAAAAAAAAAAAAAAAAAAGAAGAAATCTCAAAGTCTATCAAAGAAGTCAATTGGGGGGGGGATTGGTGGGAGAGTATTTTTTTTTCTTGTTTGACTGATCCTTGCTTTCTCGTTATTTTTCCT
The DNA here is from genome assembly GCA_964036315.1 of Acanthosepion esculentum. Taxonomy (NCBI): domain Eukaryota; kingdom Metazoa; phylum Mollusca; class Cephalopoda; order Sepiida; family Sepiidae; genus Acanthosepion; species Acanthosepion esculentum. The sequence goes on along the minus strand of OZ038496.1, from coordinate 13,584,756 downwards.
GCTAATTATAGCAAGCCAATTTTTATATGTAGGGTGTCTACCTCATTTGATTCTGTCGTCAGAAATTTTAATTCTCCAGAAATTTTATTTCTGCATGCATTAGCAACTCCAGTAGAAGATGTACAATGAAAAAAATAAAAATATATCTTTAAAAAAAAAAAAAAAAAAAAAAAAAAAAAAAGAAAAAGTAAAAATATATTCAATTTCTCAATTTCAGATTTAAGAATGGAAAATCAAAATTTACTTAAAAAGTAGTACTTTTTTTTCAATTGCTTACCAAAAAAAAAAAAAAAGTTTAAAAAAAAAAAAAAAAAATCAAAATACTTGTTTTTGTTTTTTTATCAAACCACTCAAACTTGTTGAATCCAAGATTTTTATAAAGTTAAGAAAAGTCAGAAAAAGATTTTCTTAGTTTTTCTTTTTCTGCAGTAATAAAAAATATATAGCAATCTCACTTTTTCTGTTCAAGGAGAAAAAAAAAGAAGTTTTCTCCCAACACTTTCAGGTATTTTACAAGTACAAAAATGTACAGTCAACAGAGTAATAAAAAAACTGCACAAATCAAAAGGGCCTCATTCCTAGAAACAAGTTGCCCTTAATAATGCAGAAGGCTTCATAAAAAGCCATATGTTTGGCTTTTCACTATAAATTTATTTGGTACGTTTTTCCAATTAAATAAGGTGCTCTGAGAAGATGAAAGACTTGCTCAACGTTCAAATGGTTGTTTAGTGGGCTTCTATGAATGTTTTTCATGGAGACTTATCCCAGAAGTTGCCACAGCAATCATGTAAGATGGTCAACCAAATTGGATAGTTTGGATTTTACAAGAACATTAATTCACTGCATTTGAAAAGCAGAAGAGAAAATCTTGCCAAACATCTGTGTGGATTCTCTAGTCTTGAATCGAAGATTGCCGTTTTGCTAAAGAAAGAGATGTTCTCTACTTGAAAGAGGTAGGAAAAAAAAATGAAAAGAAGAGAGAGAGAATATTTGTCTTTCAATTTCAATATAAATTGAGGCCAAATTCTTTTTTTTTTCTTTTTTTTTTTCAGTCTTTCTGTGAAAAGAAAATTGGGGAAGCAGAGTTGGAGGAGAAAACATCATTTGTGTGTTAGTGATTAGAGGTGAAGCTCGTTCTGCCAAGCCATTTATTTTGTGTTCTTTAATTCTTGTTTTTACATCTGCTGCAAAAAGAAAAAACAAATATTAAACAATCTTAACAAAGATACATGATGTTAACTACATAACAAACTAGCAAGATTATCTGGCAAGGTCCAGATTTTTGTTTTAAATAAATTAGAAAAAATAATCATAATTTTGAAATGAACTGATAGTTTACATTAGTAGAATGTGTTCAGACTGTTTATGGTTACTGATGCAAAAAGTAGAATCAACAATCTGAGTTCAAATTCCAGCCTAGTCTGTTGCATTGACTTTTGTATTAATTGCAAAAACAGGAATCCTTCCCTTCTAACTACCTCCACCAGCTATGGGTTAAATAGTTGGGTAGACTGGGAACTCCAGCCTTGGAAGGTAACAAGTCTAGGAGAGGGACAATTCAGAATTCAAAACCATCGAGAAGGGAACAGAAAACCACTCCCTTATCTTTTCTAAGAAGTCATGGTAATTCATAGATATTAAAGAAAAGGTATATCTGTGGAGAACCATGATTTCCTATATTCTAAGGAGACATGGTATTTTTTTTTTAAGTCTAAAATAAAATTTTAAAAAGGCACAGAGACTGTTTTTTTCCCCCCTTCTACAATTTTTAGCAATAATTATTTTGAAAGAAACCCACAAATCAGAATGTAATTCTCAAGACAAAAAATTCTGCTTATTGGTATTAGTTATAAGAATTTAATAGAATTTTTGCCAAAATTTAATAGAACAGGCAAAAAAAAAAGCAGTGTGTTAGAATATTTTTCTCTTGATGCTATTATTACCATAATACTTCCTTGGTAATATAATGTTTTCAAAGGGTATCTTTAGAATTTTAATAAGACCCTAACATATGAAACCGAATAATGAATTGCACTCACTCAAGCACATTTTGGAAAATTAAAAGAAGAAATAATCCAAGGTTCTTATGATTAATATAATGAAAAAGAAAAATGTATAAATTCAGTTTCATATATGTTTTTATTAAATTTCTAAAAACATTTTAAAATCAAAAAAATTACCTAGAGATGTTTTTATTTATTTCATTTTTTCCCCTAGTCCGAAACAAACCAAAAATTTAACTTACAGATAGTTATGGTTAATTACAGATTATAAATTAATAATTTTGTCAATGAAGAATTGAACAAATAAATTGTGTTTAACATTTTTGCTGTTAGTTCTTGAGAAAAAAAATATAGTTATTTAAAACAAAAATTACTGAGCTAGTATACAGTATTAGTAATGTAAAGAGATGAAAATGTCTTTTTGATACACCTTTTTCTTTTTTGGCCTGGTTCTTAGTTAAACGTTGCTGAATTTTTCTAATTGATTGGTAAATTACTAGACTTGATGACATGAGATGCTTTATTTCTGAAATGTGTGTCAATGTTTAGTCCTGACTATTGCGGAATATACAGTTGTTTTTTTTTAATATGTTGCCCTCATTCCACATATCCTTTATATATTCATATATAGAGAGCAAACAAATGTTTTGTTTTTGGTTTGACACACAAGTGAGATGCACAAAAATCTAGTATTACAGAAAGTAAACTCAAAGAAAACACAGTTTCATCTGCAAACCACTCCCCAAAGTTTTTTTTTTTCACCCCAAGCAAGGTGGTAATGCCACTAGTATGCAGTGGGTTATGGGAAGTGAAAGGGAAGACTGAGAACAGAGAGGATTGAGGAAAGGACAAAAGATGAAAGGGGTTCAAGAAGACAAAAGATGGCGATTGACGTATTTAAATTTTTGAAGATTGTATTTATCAGGGAAGCAAGTAAACAGAATGGGGTTCCACAGGTGAGAAAAGAAACTGTTGGAGTAGAAGTGGTGGTTGCATTTAGCTATTTCACTGGCTAAAGAGCGGTATATAGATGCGAATCTAGTAGCACACTTAAATACATGTAGTCGGGGCACCAGGGGCAATAGCTTGTCAGAGCAGCTGCAATGAAAATATTTGTAGAAAAGATAGAGGGAAGCCATCTGATGTCAGTGAGAAAGTGACTGAAGTTGAGACACCTGGTCAGGATTGATCACATTAGGTTCTCCCAGAATAAAACTGCTCAGTTCCTAGACTCACGCCATCACTGCTAACATTTTTCCCTTCGGTGACATTCCTTTCAACTGTCCCAGGAAAAAAAATTCTGGCTATATGCTAATTTGAATGCATGTATGTAAATCCTCTCTCAAAGATTACTCTCCCAAACATTATGTCCGAGAGTTGGCCACAGTTTCATAATGCAGACATGGATATATATATTTCATTGCAATGCGTTCAGCCTTTTACAAGTTAGTATTTTCTGCACAAAAAGAAAAATCAAATACAGCATATTAGTGCATCGCTTGCAACCAATGAACAATTAAATGAGTAATCATTGTCCAATTCGTAACTCAATCTTGCGGGTTTTCCAACCAATGATATAGTTCTTTTATGTATTCATTTTTATTGCTGCAAAATCTGGTCTAGTGCTTCTGTTATAGAATTAATACAAGTAAAAGGTTTGTCACTTATCTGATTGATTTTACCATCACCATCCCAACTCCAGAGTTTTGTAGACAGACCTTCCAGGAATCAGTCTATGTCTGTGTTGCTGGCCACTCGTATTTGAGGATACTCGTCTACTAGGGTGGTTAACCAATCCCTAATTCAGACGCCCACTCAGGCACATTTGTGTTTGCTCAACACCCACAGAGCCCACCTGTGGTTTATACTGCAACTATGCTGAGCAGACGTCAGTTACAGTTTCTGGGAGAGAGTGTGTTATCTAGCGTGATCAACAATCTGAACAAGGCCAGCACACTCAAACCCTCGGTCACGATGACTTGTGACTGTGTGCTAGCACAGCTATTGACGGTCCTCCAAGTGTTCCATCTACCCAATTTCACTAACAAGGCTTCGGTCAACCCATGGTACGGTTTTCAGGCACTTTCCAAAGGTGCCACATGCTGGGATCACCCCCCCCTCCAGACTGATAACATCAGGAAATCGCCTTCCTGACAAATCAATCATGGTGAGATTCAAACCCAGGTCTCATGGTTAGAAAGCGAACGTTCTAACCACTCAGCCAGAACAGAATGGGTAAATATAGGTAGGTACATGATTGAGCGATCATATACAAATGTTCTATAGTGTAATAAAAAACAGTGCTCAATGTTAACTGAGCTATTTAATATATATATATATATATTAAGAAATATACATAATATCTCATTAATTGCACTGTAATCTTTTTTTGACAGGTATCGGTATGTTCTAAGTGGAGTAGTTCAGATGAAAAGGTTCCATATCCCGGCAACAATTACTGTATATTGTTTGTTGGATTAATTACAACGATAAAAGTGCCCAACTGAAAGGAGCAAAATATAACTGAATGGGTAAATACAGGTAGGTATACAAGCGTGGAGTCGTATACAAATACATATAAACACACTATAGTGTAAGAAAAAACCATGCTCAATGTTAAGTAACAGAGCTGTTTCAGTTAGTTTAGTAATATTAATAATTACTCTTGATTTTTGGAAAAAAAATAGAGTTGTCTCCCCTTGATTTTCCAGTGCCCCTTTTTTGTTTACTAACATTTTCAAAACAGCATCTGTCTAATTTAGAATTTATATTTCTTATTTCCAATCTTAAATGTTAATCTGGGCTTAAATTCAAATTCAAAATTAAAATAAAATTCATTTAAATATTTTAACTGCAATAATGTTCCACCTCAATATATCTTGCGTGAACCAGAAAATTTAAAAAAAAAAAAAAACTGTGTCAACACAAAATATAAATAAAAATAAATATAATAATTCCAGCACTTGAAAATTGCTTTGGCATGAAACTCAGAGTTGTGCAATTAATGTAAGATATTATGCATATATATATATATATATATATATATATATATATATATATAAAGTGAGTGATTTATTTTCTATGGCTTATAAACTTTTTCCAGGTTATTTAAAGATGGAAAATATTTTTAAAGATTGTAAGAATTGGTGGTGTGGGATAATAATTATTTTAAGGATACAAGTCTTACTAATTGACCCATAGCGAGGAGAAGGCATGGGTTCATACCTTTTCCAGGGGTAATTGCACGTAAGTGAATATACTGAATCTGACTGGAATTGGAACTCAGCTCTCCGATTAACAATTCCAAGACACTATCCATTACATTACCCACAATTCAAGCTTACAGCACCTGGTATTCCCAAGTGGTCACCCATCTAGGTACTGACCAGACTTGGCGTTGATTAACTGGTGATCATACAGGAACCAGTGTTTCAACATGTTTGGCTGTAAGCGAAAGAGAGAGATTCTTGACAAAATCCAAAGAAGAATCTGCAATGTTATCAGTTCTGACCTGGCATCTTGGCTTCAGTCACTTTCGCACTGTAATATAGTTTTCCTGTGTCTTTTCTATAAATATTATTCCGATGAACTTTCCTCTTTGGCACCTTGGCATCACAAATTTACGGTCTTGTCATTTTTATGTTGAAATTGTTGGATATTACTGTCAGTTTTGTGCTAATAGTTTCTTCTCCTGCACTTCTCGTTTGTGGAACCCTTCTGGCTTTCTTGTCAACTATGATCTTCAAAATGTAAATCTAATGTCAATTGTCATCTTCTGTCTCCTTGAATCCAGTTCTTTGTCCTCTGTGTTTCTTCCACTCTCAGTAACCTCCTACCGTATCAGTATATCATCTTCCTTCAGGTGAAATGATTAAAAAAACATTAAAATAAATTTAACCGAAATGGAAGTAGTAGATATCTACAGAGAATCTTTGACAAATTTTACTCAACGGGATAAAATTGAAAAACACGGAAAAATCAATAAATAAAACTCACCTGCTGAAAGTTGGCTTTATCGTCTGGCAGATCATCCTTTCGAGAAGTTTTCTTTTGCTTCTTTTTTATTTTTATTTTTTGGTGGGTGGGTAGGGGATATTCCTTTGGCCTTCAAGACAATCATTTCCAAATGTTAACAAGGTTTAAAAAAACAAAAAACAAAAAAAATCAGTGGAGACTAAAAAGATATGATCAGCAAATAAAAGAAATGAAAAATGGAGGAGGGGCAGAAGAAGCCCATTAAAATGGACAGGATTTCTATATGAACTAAAGCCAGTCATTCTATCTCTTCTATGCGACTGAATCAAATACTTATTCTATTCAATCTGATATTACTTATTTTATGTTACAAAAGACGAGGTGCTGAAAAGTTCTGCCCTTCCACCCATGACCAACAAGTTAAAAAAAAAAAAAAGTAATATTTGGTAACTTGGTCAAACAGATTTGGGGTAGTGGGTCAGGCTGAGAACTTTTCAGCAACCCTTCATCGATAGTAACATCTAATAGGCACAACAATGTAATTCCTGTGGTCCTAACCAATCAAAATGGAATCGAAGAGAGACAGAAAATACCAATAAAAAATTTACTAGACAATATTTCTACCCAAGTTCTTAGATTATTCAAGGTATTTTTAAAGTTACTTTTGTAAGACATTACTGAAAGATTTTATGGAAATTGAACTTGTATTTTCATAAGACAAAACTGGAATAAATGAATTTGATAAAAGTTTTAATTTAATTTCAATTGACACAAAAACACATTGTGTGTGTGTGTGTGTGAAATGGTTGTTTTCAATAATATCCTTAAAAAAGAAATTTAAACTAAGAAATTAATGCTTTTTTTAATGTTATGTCTTTTAAACAATGTCTGTTAATAAATTCACTCAGATTATCTAAATCTCTGATAAGCAGATGAAATTGGGAGATAAATTTTGTCACTTTTAATTTTATTATATATTTGTTGAAACCACCTGATGAGTGAAAAGAACAATTATGAAAAAGTTTATGAAACTCTGAAGTTGAGGTGATGAATATAATATCTATCAGCTAAGTGACAAATTTTATTTGTATTAATCCTATATATATATACATATATATATATATATATAAAATTTGTTTTATTGGAGAAAGAATATCAAGGCAGAGAGACATTGTATCATTTGAATTCTTGTAATCTTTTGAGAAAATTTTAAAATTTTTAAACTGTATATAAACTCATGCAAATGCAACTAAAGTCTCCATTCTCACAGGAACAAACTAATTCCATTTCATAATTATATTCTTAATTTTCTATTATTTTTTTTTATATATACTTTGAATAGGTATTACTTGATAGTTGACCTTTAGTTCTCAAAGTTAAAATAATGACCAAAAAGGTGTGTCTTGGAATTCTTTTTAAATCTCCAGGATAGGTCATTAATCAAGAGAAGCGATTGCATTAACTGTTTCTGGTAGGTATTTGTTGAGCAATTCAAACATGGGGCCAAGCCAGTTGAACGCATCATTGTCCTTGTATGGCACTTGACTGACAGAGAGAGAGAATCCAATATGACACCACCAAGAGTGGAGGGGGGAAAAAAAAAATCGACACTCTCACCTTCACTCCTCGGGGATGCTGACCATAGTGAGAGCAAAAGTAATGAGGGAAGGGATCTCCTGTCCCAGCTTCCACGCGAGATCAAAGAAGAAGATGAGGGTGATGCTCACTTCATCTGCAAAGTGCTCATAATCAAAGCTGTCCACCAAGAGGGAGATGATGAGCATGAAGACCATTGTAAATGGCTATCATGTGGATCCTTATCCAAGGGTTACAGCAGAATTGGCAGACGGAATGGCCTGAAATGGAGTCGAAGACCGTAGTTGGTTGAGGGCCTCATAAAAGAAGAAATGCTTATCTTTGGAGCACAGACTTCCTTATGATCTACAAAGATGAGAGGAAAAAAAAAATAGAAAAAATGAGGTGAGGGAGAGAGAAAAAGAGAGAAAGAAGAAAGTAAGAGGACGAGGTGGTAAAAAGAGGAGGAGGAAGAGGTGGTAAAAAGAGCAGGAGGAAGAGGTGGTAAAAAGAGCAGGAGGAAGAGGTGGTAAAAAGAGCAGGAGGAAGAGGTGGTAAAAAGAGCAGGAGGAAGAGGTGGTAAAAAGAGCAGGAGGAAGAGGTGGTAAAAAGAGCAGGAGGAAGAGGTGGTAAAAAGAGCAGGAGGAAGAGGAAAAAAAGACAATCACAAAAACAAATTTTAAGCAATATTAAGCTTGGTCAGTATAGAGATGGGTGACGGCTTGGGAATACCAGGTGCTGTAAGCTTGTGAGTGTGTGTGTGTGTAATGGATAATGGCTTGGAATTGTTAAAGAACAGAGTCCCAATTCCCATTGGATTCGTTATATTCACTTACATGCAAATACCCTTGGGAAAGGCATGAATCCACCCCTCGTCTAGCTATTGTTTTTTTTTTATTGATTTGTTTTCTAAAGCTTATTAATTCTTTACAGGTTATTTAAAGCCAGAAAATATATTTAGATTGTAAGGATTTATTTTATTATTATTTTTGAGATGATAATAGTTTGCCGATACAAGTCTTACTAAGTAACCCATAGCTAGGGAGAGATGAAATGAATTCATCCCTTTCCCAACGGTCTTTGCACATAAATGAATATGACGAACCCAACTAAAATTGCAACTCAGCTATCTGATTAACAATTCCGACCCATTATCCATTACACCAAAAGATTTTTTTTCGCCATCTCAAACAATGGGAATATTTTTGTCTTAAAAGAAAAAAAAAAAAAGAAAAGACATTTCCTGTATAAATCACTAGCTTTTCTCAAAATGAAGCCAGGCCAGTTGTTGATTATTTCTTATAAAAATCTATAACAAACAATATCTGCAGGAAGAGGATTGATCGCAGCACAATACACATTTGTATGGAAAGCTGAACAAGAACAATCTATCGTTATGAACAGCAAAACTCCCAGAAGGTTAACCAAGTATGACAGACACCTGAGGAATGCTGGAGGGTATAACAGCCGAAACATTGCAAGTATAACAACCAAGACGGACATACTGTCCCGAATGGAAAGGCATATAGCAATGACGAGTCCTCATCTCAAAGATTTGGACATAAATTATAAATCTGTGAGATGGTGGGAAGCATTATGTTTGGGTACTAAATAAATTCTATCAGTGTTATAATGAGATACAAGGTGACTAATATGATACAATCCTGCTTTGAGATGACCTATTTGATTCTTATTCTGCCTAAGGATTGAACTCACAACTATTGTCACTAAATTCACAGACCAATGCTTTAAACCACTAGGCTATTTTTCTATGATAATAACAATAAAAATAAAGATATTCGTCCACATGTAATTGATATAAATAATGATAACTGCTCATCCCAGAAATTCAGACAGAAAGCGATCAGGCAATAATAATATCAAAGATAAGGACATTAGTTTCAGAGACTTACCCCCAAGAAACATAATAAAAAAAATAATTAGTGATTGGTACTGTATGCTAACCCCCAGGAGAATGATTCCTTGCGCCTTCTCAAAGTAACATTTCAGATGGCATGAAGTGGAAAGAGTATATTGAATCAATTGCTAAGTTTGCAGATAAGAAAGTTGGTTCAGTATAAGGTGCTAGATAATTTTTCTTGCAGGATTTATCTTACATATTTATAAGTCTACCATTCATGCTTCCTTTGAATACTGCTGCCAAAACTGGTCTGGTGCTCCTGCTATATATTTAGAGATTCTTGATAAAATCCAAAGGTATATCTGCAATGATACTGGTCCTGACCTGTCATCTCAGCTTCAGTCTCTTTCCTATCACCATAACATAACTTCCCTGTGCCTTTTCTATAAAAACCTTCATGGTAATTGTTCTGATGAACTTTCTGCTACGGTATCTAGACTTTACGAATTTAAGTGCAATACTAGATTGGTGGCAAAATCTCATCATTTTAGAGTTGAAATGGCTAGATGCAGCTGTAAGTTCTATGTTAATAGTTTCTTCTATCACACTTCTTGCCTGTGGAACTATCTTCTGGTTTTTTGCTTTCCAGTCAACTTTGATCTTCAAAAGTTTAAATGCAATGTCAATCATTATCTTCTGTCTTCTTAATTCTTGTCCTTTTATGGTCCTCTCTCCTTAAGAGTAGTTTTTCTCTATCACTCAGTAACTCTTTGCATCCTAGTGGCTTTATTGTCTTGCTTGGGTTGAAATGATTAAAAGAAAGAAAAGAAGACGACTTCGGCATGATAGTAAACCTTGTAATGTTGTGGATGTCGGTAGCTCATTCAAATATTTTCCTTCTCCATTTCCTGCAACCACTTACATAAAGAATGCATCATCTGGTTTTGTTAAACAGGCTTTAAACTTCTAAAATGGTCATGTCAACTTCTACGTTTATTCACATTTTTTTTTTTCACTCCCAACAAACCCCCTAGTCAGAACAACTTTCCTGATATATCCACACTATGTCGGATTTTATTATGCAAGTCAATGTCTCCACAATAAAATTGATATTAGCTAATTGATAAGAACATTTTCAGGAGCTAGTTTAAAAGTATGTATGGAGTGCGGATTTTAAGCTAGTTTAACATACATATAACTAGCTTAAAATCCACACTCCATACATACTTTTAAACTAGCTCCTGCAGAGGGCTAATTGGGCCTCAGGCCCAAAACTAAAGAGACATCTGGTTCAGCTTAGAAAAGAGCAATGATGATTTTGAAGATATAACTTTGAATGGAATGTCTGATTCAGGCTAAAGTCCAATTCCAGCCAAAAGATCAATTTAGGCCCAAAATTGAGTTCTTTAAATCACAAACTCTGCAGAATTTCAAAACCTCATATCATGAAACCTCACACTTTAACTCTGATTCCTTGACATTCTGGAGAAATAAAAGTGATTTTCTCAATTCACAGTTTTGGAGATAATTTTAAAATGAATTTAAAACAAACATTTTTAAATTCACAAAGTTTTTGTTATTTTAAACTCAATAGCAATTAAAAACTTTTAAAATTGCTAATTATTTTCAGTTATTTTAAAATTTGAATTTTTAACTGTTTCCCCCCTCATCTGGACATAAATCCCAATGTTGGATGTCCAAACACCAAATGAAGGGCAGATTTTCAATCCTGATTCCAAAAAGGTATAATATATCTATGTAGAGCAAGTGTGGCCCAAGTTAGAGGGGTGACGGACACACAGAATTCGCCATTTATTTATTCAGATACAAGTTTCTACCAGACACAAAGTTGGGGATCGGTTTTTGTGGGCCTTTCTTCTTGCTTTCCTTTACTACCTACTCGAGGATGTCCTGTATTTCTCCTTTTGTGCTCGATATCACCACCATCATCTGCATACCATACATTGCACCAATCCTAAAATTTCTACACCCAGCATTTTATTATAGAAGTCAATGTTTTGAAAATAAAAATAGTATTAACCAACTGATGCTGTCAATATTTTTAGGGATATATTCTTATGAGTAATTGTATAAATTTCATTTTATAACATCCATTATGATTAGAAATATTCACAATAATTAATTTGGTGATGTGGTGTTTTATTATGCAACTTGTGGGAAGCAACCTTTTTCTTCAGACATGTTTTATTGAATATGACAGACAAGGAAAATTTGATTAATTTTCTATTGAGTTTTTCTAGTATTCTTAAATTTTCTCTATCTGGTGGAGAGTAAGGGATTGTAAAATTGTCTGTACTGTCCATTGTCCCAAGTGCTTTTGGCCACTTCTTTAGCCATTTTCAAGGAGTTTTGTTGTTAATCTCTTTTCATAGTTGTCTTTTTAAGATGTAGTTGTGTGATGCCTATATAGTCAGACATGTTATGTGCCATGCATGATACACGCTTGGCCGATCATGTATCTTTCGATACATGACTGACAGAGCAGATTTATTCCCCACAGTAGGTTGCCATTTCTTTCTGCGGTAGACCAGTTCTACTAATTACCCATAGCTGGGGGGAGAAGAAGAGGATTCATACCTTTCCGAAGGGTATTAGTATGTAAGTGAATGTAATATATTCAACTGGAATTCAAACTCGGCTCTCCGATTCCTCAATCCGAGCAGCTACCTATTACTTCACCAGTAGTAGCGTTTATTCTGAGCACTATGAAAGGAACATAGCTGGAATTAATGTTGGGATCATTCTATTTTAAAAAAAAACTTTTAGCATATTACTTCTGTTGTTAAATAAGGTGAGATTAATGCTGAGTTCCAGATGTTTTATGTAGAGTGCTCCTCTCACAGTGAGATGTTTTCGGTGGTCATATGATAAAAATATAGTTTTAAGTTGTGCTATACTTATGGTTAAAAGTGCACAATATGAAAGAGCATGTGTAAATGTAAAATTAGGCATTGAGGTCAATACCAAGCAGCGACTTTGGTGTTGACCGTAAACTACGAATATACACATAAACACAAGTAAATGTAATAATAGTAATCAACAACAAATAATTAATTAATAAATAATAAATAGCGAGTAAAAAGTTAACACTATAAAATAGCTACAAATAACCGCATTTGAATCAATTATTCCTACTCAACAGCCTATAGAATAATTTGAAACATAACCATTACCACCTAGCGAATAAATGTTAGGTTAATACAACAGACTTTATTACCCATAATGCACTATTGACCAGCATAAATACTTAAGCCAAAACACAACACACATTGTCTGAAGATTGCATTCAAGCATGAAACAGACTGTTATCACAGTGTCCAATTTTACATTTATATATCCAGGATGTATCAAAAATACTTTGACAAAATTTGGGGGCAGGTTCTTCACACCAATGTAAATATCCATATAAGCATATGTCCGCAAATCCTTTGGTTTGGAGGTTTTAAGTTTAAAGTTTACGGTAGACACTGCTAAATGTACAATCCAAAAATACTTTTACAAACTTTGGGAGTTCCTGACACCAAAACAAGGACAAAAGTCCATATAAACATATGCCCAAAAGGCCATCGTTGTTCCTCTAACAGAGCAGCTCATAACAAATGTTCAAAATGTCCTCCACTTACTTCTACACACATATGCACCTGTTAGTGTGCACCATATAGTGTTGAATGGTTACGCAGACCCCCACAACACGTTGATAAAACATCTCTGCATTATTAATGTCTGTTGCATAAAAAAATTGTTTTAGGTTCTTGCAGATAAAAATCCAAAGGATTGTGGTCAGGGGAACATGCAGGCCATCGAACCAGTCCTCCCCTACCTATCCATTTTTCATGGTAGATGTCAGCCAGTGCATCACGAACAATGTGACTAAAATGTGCTGGAGCCCCATCATGCATGAACCACATGCGTCTTCATATTAGCAAGTGTACATCCTCTAGCAGGTCTGGAAGCATGTTTGAAATAAAGTCCCTATAGGCAGCTCATGTAAGGCGTGCTGGAAGAACATACGGATCAACCAGACAGTCATCTACAATTACAGCCCACACATTAATCATAAACTGATACTGATCTCTAGCCTGTATTGTACCATGGGGATTCTGATCCGTCCACAAATGTTGGTTGTGTAAATTTGTTATTTCATTTCTTCTAAATGTTGCCACATCCGTAAACAAGACCGAAGGGGCAAACAATGGATCGGCAGATTGTGCAATAAACCATTGGCAAAAGTTCTCCCATAGTGAGTGATCAGAGGGTGAAATACCCTGCTCATGTTGCAAATGATACAGAAGCTGCTTTTGAAGTACCTTTATGTGATACTATGATATGTATGACATGCTAGGGCCACTTCATGTGTACTGATACTTTGATCGTCTCCAACAGCCTGTAGAATGTGTTCTTCATAGGCAGGCGTACAAGCAGATCTCAGTCTTCCTTTATCCATAGTTTGCGGTGCCATGGATCCTGTTTCAGCAACATGATAAACAGCAACAAAGGTTAGATGACTCGGCAGCCTTTGGTCTGGAAATGCAACCTCACATCCGTTACCATTCACAAAGCAGTATGTAGAAAATATCTGCCTGCACACAATATGAATATTCTGCCATTGTTAAATGGAACACTTTTTAGTTAACTCACTACTGCATACGTTAAACATTGAAGACAGACTAGCCACAAATATACATGAATGTCAAATGTAATCTAGTCTATATGGCATCACAGCAACATCTACCATAAACTTTCTCTAAATTTAACTCAAAAACAAAGGATTTGCAGACATATTTATGTGAATTTTTGTCCTAGTTTTGGTGTGAGGAACCCACCCCCAAAGTTCGTAAAAATATTTTTGATACACCCTGTGTGTGTGTGTGTGTATATATATATATATGTGTGTGTGTGTGTGTGTGTGTGTGCGTATATATATATATATATATATATATATATATATATATATATATTTATATTGGGTTGGTGCATAATTATCAGGCGTTTTTAAACATTATTTATTATGAAAAAAAAACATAATTCAACAACATTTTTAAATGATTATTCTGGAGCGTATGATTATTGACATGCATTTTTATAACCTGAGAATAAAATAATATCTTTATTAAAAAAAGTAAACAAAACAGATATAAAAATATAGTGTAGTAATAGATATTTTTTTTAATTTCAGTTATATAAAGATTGGCGTAGGTCATAAAAATAGAATTTAAAAAGAGAAACAAAATATTGTATTTGTTATTGGGTGATAGAAACACAATGTTAGAGACTTGAAAAATTTGAATAAAAATGACAGAACATTTAAAAAAGAAATTAAAAATGTTGACAACTTAAAAAAACGAATAAAAAAAACAAGAACAGATTTTAAAAATGTCACAAAAGAAGTTTGGAAAAAAAAAATGAAAAAGATGACCAGCAAGAAAATATTTGAAGAGGCTTATGTTGCAACTGTAAATAGAGAAAAATAAACATGCAGCATATTGAGAACATTGGCTGAAGACATGAAAACAACCAAACTAGCAGTTTGTGATGTTTACTTACATAAACATTACAAAGGGAAATACGTAAGCTGGGTAAATAGATTCATGAAAAACGATTTCTCAAGAGTTATTTTTAGTGATGAATGTAGAGCTACATTGGATGGACCTGATGGCTGAGTATGATAAGTCCTTAACAAATAATTAGCCAAAACAACAGGGGTAAGTGGCAAGTAATGTTTTCGGATAATATTGGAGGCGGCAGAATTATAGGTCCTTTCAAAGTTGATGAGGGTACCACAATAAATGCAGAGAATTGTTCTTGGACAAGATGCTATTCGAATGATGCAGGTCAGAATGAAGAAGCTAAAGAGAATATTCATTCATAATAATAGTTCAAATTCTGAAAGGCTGACTATTGCTCACCTTGCCCAAAAAATGGAATGTCCTGATCCTCTCCTAATATTAATCCAATATAAAATTTTTGGTCCATAATTCACACTTTCACAGCTGCATTGTTATTGTGGTGTTGCTGGCTTGTTTTGATAAAAATGGAAAATTATAATAAAGATATTAATGGTAATTTCTCAGAGGTACCACCATTTTGGTTTCAATTGGATACCCTACAATACACACTAAACGAAAAAGAGAAAGTGTCATATGTGATACATGCTTGGTTAATCAGGTCTCTTTCGAACTGACTAGACAGAAGATTTTCTGCAGTAGGTTGCTGTTTCTTTCTATGGTAGACTGGTTACCAACCAAGCCTATAGGGCCCAGTCTGTCTTGGTATTTAACGCACAGCTGGAGAAAAGAGAGGTTCATACCTATCACAAGGGTATTTTTGCGTAAGTGAATGTAACAAACCCGACTGGAATTTGAAGTCAGCTTTACAATTTCTTATTTGAAGCCATTATCCATTACACCACACAACACCTCTGCTATCTATTTCAAGATTCTTGATGAAATCCAAAAAAGAATTTGCAATGTTATTCATACTAACCTTGCATCTTGACTGCAGTTATTTCACTGTAGCCTTTCTATAAATATTTTCATGGTAATTGTTCTGATGAGCTTTTCTCTTTGGTACCTAGACTTTATGAATGTAAGCATACTACTAGATTGGCGACAAGATCTCAGTTGAAATGGCTAGCCGCTAGAGATGTATGTAACCATAAGTTCTATGGTAACAGTTTCTTCTCTTACAACACTTCTCGTTTGAGGAATTCACTTCCGGCTTCTTGCTTTCCAGTCAACATTGATGTTCAAAAAATTAAAATAAATGCAATGTCATTTGTTATCGTGTCTTCTTAATTTCTGTTCTTTTATTGTTTTCTTTCTTTTTTTACCTTATTATTCTCTGTCACATTATTAACCCCTTGCCTCTTCTCGGCTTTAAAGATTTTTAAAAATGGCTGTAGTGTACTGTAACCCTCATAAATCAATGATGATTGAAAGAAGACTAAAAAGTGAAAATTATATTTCACATAACCTCAAAAAGATACTTAAACTTACCTCAGCAAAGCCAGCCAGGCTTCATAATTGACTAACAGTGTTAGACCAACACAGCATATGTTTACCAGTAAAAAAAACCAACGAGGTGTACAAAAGTAAAAAAAAAATGGTCCTCTCTTTTCTCCTCCACGAAATTGGATAAGTTTGGAATTTGCAATAATAAATAAAGCCTAAAAAGCAAAATCTTTCTGTCATACGTATATTTTTTTTAAAATTGAAGCAATTGTAAAGTAAAAAGTTAAGTTTCAATTCAATTTCCTTGCATGAAATCGAGTGTTTTTAGCTTTTTTTTACGTCGGAATTTGTGAGAAAATAAAAATTTGTAAAAAAAAATTCCTCGGTTCTAAAGAAGTTTCTTATTCTGTTTTTACTTTAAACTTTTTCCCCCCCTTCAAAACAACACAAAAAAAACGTAATATAAAAAGTGGATTTCACAAAGTGCGTATTAGTATTGAATAGTATTGTTACATTGTATTGAGTGGGGAATTTTGTTTTAAAGATTGTTGTTACAACATTAAATGTTGTAATAAAAATAGGACAGAAAAAGTGTCTTTTTATTAAACCAATATTTTGTCGTTTTTTTTCTTTTTTTTTTTGAGAAAAATAGTTTCTAATTTTAGTTTTGTTGTCATCAAGCAAAAGTTGTTTTTAAAAACCTGACGACTGAATAAGGTTGTAATTGTTTTTACGCTTATAAACATATTATTAATTTTTTTTTATATACAAAAAGACTTTCTTTCTAGTTCGCAATTAACATTATTGTTAATCAAAATGAAATAAAAACTAGAGAAAACGAGTAGTAATCAAACGACAGGTAGAGAAGACAACATTGACACCTTTTTTCTTACATTGATTCGTAAAACAAAAATGTCTTTTAACGAAAACATAATAATAGTGAATAATAATTTAAATTTTGATCAATGGAAAAGTTTAAAGGATTGTTTATTTTTTATTCGTATTTTCAACACCTAAATAACACCAAAGAAAAGTATAACAAACTTACTTTGCATCAAAACGATAAAACTCCATTACAACGACGACGGTGTTACACGCAATCTGCGTCTCACATGGCTGAACACCGGTGTTAAAAGTAAACTAGTTCCCTGCGCAAATAATATCGTGATTTCTTTTCCCTTTCTCTCTAAATCGACTTCATTTTTTTTTCTTTCTTTTTATATATTTTCCTTTTCTCTTATACTTCGTACAGTTCAGGTGGTAATAGAATAGGAAGCTCGTATTTCGTAAATCTTTTAATAATTTTGAAAGCCAGTCTTTTCAACTAGGAACAAAATTAGGTTAGCTTAGGGTTGTTTTTTTGGCTTTCTTTACCTTCTGCTAATGTTTATTTAGCTAGGGAATGTAAACTCATTGATCTCGTTTTTATTTCTACTCATACTTTCTTTAGTTTAATTCCCCTCCCTCGTTAGGCGACCAGAGATGTCAGTTCTCTGGTGGATGCAGGATAGCTTTCGTATTTCGAGTGTGCTTTTTGTATTTCTTGATGTATTTCAATGAGTATGTGTTTGTTGAGTGAGTGGTTGGACGAATTATTGTTTGCACTTAGTTCTGCATTATGTTCATCCAGTTAACTGATGTTTCTGCCATAATTAAAGATTGTTGGGGTTCTTATTACTAACAATATTGAATATTTTGTTTAGTTTTTTTGTAAATATATATTTCAAAACTACATTGTAAATACACATATTTTTAAATTGTTGTTTTATTCCCCACCCCACCACAGACAAAAATTGTACATATAGATACAAGTTAGGACTTCTTAGAGATTCCACTACATATTATGGTGGATGTAGTAAGAATGGTAAGTAAGAATGTGTTGTTTTGGTGTAAGAAATATTGAGGTATGTTTGGCTTTGGGTCAGTGATTGTGGCTAGCTTAAGTTTAATTATAAGGCGGGAAACCATCCTTCTCCACCCCTTTTTTAGCCTTGTGTCACATTTTTGTATTTTTTACAAAATAAATATTGCTTTTCACCTAGATGCGAACACTGGCATTTGAGGGCGGAGGTTTGGGGAAGATAAAACTTAACTAAGTTACGTTTTATATGCCAGTGTAACTAACTCACAAAACAGGATATTTTTGGTGTTTATTTTATCGAAACTTCCGAAATAAAACGAACTCAAGAGTATAAAATAAATAATATATTTTTATTTATTTGCTTGAGAGTGAGTTCTTTTGATATTCGGTGTAACAAAATGTTTGTTTATGAGGCGGATATTAGTAGCAGTTTGGAAAAAGTCCGTTTCGGTTCGGTATTCGAGACTTTGGAAGTCAGTACCTGACAGTAGTTGTAGTCATCTTAGAAATGGTCAGCGTCAATCTACTATATTTTTCTCGGTCCTAAGCAGGGCAGAAGCAGATAACCTTTTAACTACTGCATGCGTCACTCATGGTTGATTTCTTTCGCAGTGGTATCTTTTTGCCCTCCTCTCTCTTTTTTTTTGTGTTGGGAGTTGTTAGTTTATATCCATTTTGATGAGGATCCAGACTTACTGGCCCGAAGCTCAATTTCGGCTAATATCACAAGTCTCTTTGTGTTAATTATTGTATTTTCCGAAGTTTCTTTCTTTTTTTCATTGTTTTATATAGCAGAAGTTATGCGTGAGGCCTCCGTGATTTTTGGTAGTTTTCTGTCATAAATTAATATGCGCCGGTTCCACAAACCACCGGCGTTTTTCGGCCGGGTTTAGTAATTTATTCTTCTTCCTTTTTTTATTTGAGGGTTGCCTTCTCGTTAGTTGAGAGAAGTATAGAAAGAGGAATTTAGAGAGAGAGAGAGAGAGAGAGAGAGAGAGAGAGAGAGAGAGAGAGAGAGGGAGGATTTAGAGAGAGAAAGAGAGAGAAACAAGAGAGAGAAAGAGATAAGGGTTTTAAAGGAAACCGCAATTGCCTTATTTTAATTTGATTTATTTTTATTTTTGTTTATATATTTTATTTTTATATTTTATTTTATCGGGACTCATTACACTGACGTTTTTTTTGTATATGCACTTATATATACATTCAATGTTGCTAAAACGAAAAAAAAGTCCATTTTTATATCTTTCTGATTATTCAGTAAACCCATTGTAAGCGTTCTGAAAGCAAAGGAAATATTTGTCGCAGATTACTTCCACAACGCAAAGAACAAATCACTGTAGGTTCAGACTCGAATATCATGGGCAGAAAGAAATGCCGAAAACTCGATTCGCAGGTACTACCTCACAAATCCCGATGCACGTAACCAGTCAGAAAAATAATTAACTCTCCGACAAATGCGGTAGCCAAGATACACAAATTTTCCTCCCCGATTCTAAAACACCAACTGCTTTTATCGGCCGAGCATTTTTTCCATTCGTCGACAACTGGAAGAGGACGCCCAATTTTTGCATATCAAAATACTTTTATAGCGACTCCTTCGACGGACTTGTTTTTAATTTATATATTCCGTCTTCAGCATGTCATGCGGAATACGTGCCCTTTTTTTTTTTTGTAAGTAATTTTCTTTTTCGCTACATTTTCCGTCGTAGGATACACGCGACGCGCTGTCGTTTGGTTTGACGAGGTAAGTCGCCGTTTTCTTCGCTATACCCCTGACCAAATCCTGATGATGAATATGACATTTGTCGCGGTAGCTGTAGCACCAACGAATATGAAAGAGCATATAAGAAATAAATCCTATTTCCAACACAGTTACATACCCACATACATGCCATATTAAAACACTCCCAAACTTTAATTTCTACCCAATAACAGACAATATTATAAACATGCCAAAAAGCTTCCACAATACGACACACACCGTTTAAATCAAAGTGTCTATTGGTTAGAAATAATCATCACCCTGTGAAATATTTAACCAATCAGAAAAAACTAAAACACTATTTTTCTCGAGCTTACTTTCGGGGAAAAAAATATCTTATAAAAACTCACAGGTTTCGACTTTCAAGAGAGAGATGCGACGGTTTCTAAGCCGCGTGGCAACATAGTTTTTCTTTACTCCACAGTGCGTGCTGAAGAAAAAATCAAACATATGTCGGCGACTTCAATCGAATCGGTTCCAACAACGGCAGGCATGGCCAGTCGGCGACTTCAAAGCAACCATCTCTAACAACAACAAAGACGGTCAGTGAATCTTCGCTAACGATCAAAGTTTTTCTCAATCACATTTTTTCCTGTGGATAAACTATTTAATTTTTTTTCCAAACTACAACCTTTTCTGAAAACCAACTACTCAAAGACTTTAACTCAACTAAAGACAATTTTAAATTATTTTATTACTCTTTTGAATTCACGTATATATGTTTGTAAATACAAATGATTTATTTAATAGGCATGAGACCATATTTTATTTATTTTATTAATGTTTAGAATTCGTACGTTCGGATTTTTAAGATAAAGAAACCCTGAACGACTGAATTTCCCACAAGCAATATTCGAGTGTGTCGTTTCTGGTAAAATAACTCATAACAGATAAAATGAGAAATAACACATGACAATGGAGATGAGGCGTTGTTAAAGGTGTTGTTGAAATTATTATAATTTTATGCCTCCTGGTATATTTGTCCTGCAAACAATATTTGGCGGATTCATGGGAGTGCAGGTAAAAAGGACACGAAACGTGGTATTGTGGTGATTACCGCCACCATCACACACATACATACATAGAAATCGTTCGACAAGCATTCATTGGTTAATCTCCTCAAAACTAGCTCGCTGATTGGTCAATTCCGACCAATCAAATCGCCTGCACAAAATCTGTTTTCCCGCTAACCATGCTAGGGGCCGGTCACGTGATACACCATCTTACATAAACAAAACACGAGTGGTCCTCTATCTCTTTTCACTCGCTTTTTCCGTCTCATTCCTTGCTGCCAAAATGTAACCTTTTATAAAATGTTACGTTGGTCATTCTACCATAAAATGTATTGTTAGTCATTCCGCTATAAAATGTATTGTTGGTCATTCTACTATAAAATGTATTGTTGGTCATTCTACCATAAAATATATTGTTGGTCATTCTGCTATAAAATGTATTGTTGGTCATACTACTATAAAATTTATTGTTGGTCATTTCGCTATAAAATATATTGTTGGTCATTCTACTATAAAATGTATTGTTGGTCATACTACTATAAAATTTATTGTTGGTCATTTCGCTATAAAATATATTGTTGGTCATTCTGCTATAAAATGTATTGTTGGTCATACTACTATAAAATTTATTGTTGGTCATTTCGCTATAAAATATATTGTTGGTCATTCTACTATAAAATGTATTGTTGGTCATACTACTATAAAATTTATTGTTGGTCATTTCGCTATAAAATATATTGTTGGTCATTCTACTATAAAATGTATTGTTGTTCATACTACTATAAAATTTATTGTTGGTCATTTCGCTATAAAATATATTGTTGGTCATTCTGCTATAAAATGTATTGTTGGTCATACTACTATAAAATTTATTGTTGGTCATTTCGCTATAAAATATATTGTTGGTCATTCTGCTATAAAATGTATTGTTGTTCATACTACTATAAAATTTATTGTTGGTCATTTCGCTATAAAATATATTGTTGGTCATTCTGCTATAAAATGTATTGTTGGTCATACTACTATAAAATTTATTGTTGGTCATTTCGCTATAAAATATATTGTTGGTCATTCTGCTATAAAATGTATTGTTGTTCATACTACTATAAAATTTATTGTTGGTCATTTCGCTATAAAATATATTGTTGGTCATTCTACTATAAAATGTATTGTTGGTCATACTACTATAAAATTTATTGTTGGTCATTTCGCTATAAAATATATTGTTGGTCATTCTACTATAAAATGTATTGTTGGTCATACTACTATAAAATTTATTGTTGGTCATTTCGCTATAAAATATATTGTTGGTCATTCTGCTAAAAATGTATTGTTGGTCATTCTGCTATAAAATATATTCTTGGTCATTCTGCTACAAAATGTATTCTTGGTCATTCCGCTATTTCATAGCGAAAAGACGTATTTTTTTTCTCCTGCGAAAAATGATTAATGAACTACAGACACTTAAATTGGCTTTGATCTTTTAGCATTTCATTTTATTTCTCATCTTTTCTTTTGTGAAATTTCCTGGCGTAGGCCTCCGTGCTGAGTCTGAGGCCCAGTGGAAAGGTGAATGGAGGCATTACGTCGCCATCACTAGTGATAACTTCTTAATCACTATTAACTTCATCCAACTCTTTTCGAATCCATTGCATTGAACTCAGAATGACACCCAGACACTCTGAAATGTTCACATTGCAGCTTTCGGTGCGAATGCCAAGCAATACAGAATACAGTTTCCAAATTTCTGGCGCAGTGAATAACGTCATGGTGCTCCATTTCTCACAGACTGACCCTACTATACAGTGCAGTCGACAAAATCCAAAACAAACGCGCTTACGCGAAATTAAAAATATAAAATGGCAATAATTATATATATATATATATATATATATATATATATATATATGCACATTTCATTGAAAACGACAGACAAGATGCTTTTATTTAGTTTTTTATACAATTTCTCATGCGATCTAATATTTTTTTTTCTTTTCGGATGATAAATTATATAAAAACTGTCCTAATGTTCTTTTTAACCGAGCGCTTTCGGCTATACATTTAGTCATTTTCAAGGATTATATTTTAACTGTTAAAATAAGAAATTTCTGACAATAGCTCAATTACATCTCATTTGTTGACAACACTAATATCATAGCATCATCTACATGTAAAATAGGATAAAAATAATCAAAGCCTTATTAATAAAAAACAAAAAACAACACTTAATAATATTAACTTTGAACATGGACATAATATCTTGACCGTGTTTTGAAAAAAATGAAAGCATTTTATAAATACATACGACAAACTATTTCTTATTTTAACAGTTAAAATATAATGTTTGAAAATGGCTAAATGTATAGCCGAAAGCGCTCGGATAAAAAGAACATTCGGACAGCTTTTATATAATTTATCATCCGAAAAGAAAAAAAATTATTAGATCGCATGAGAAATTGTATAAACAACTAAATAAAAACATCTTGTCTGTCGTTTTCAATGAAATGTGCGTGAAAGAAGGATTGCTGCCTAAATGCACACACGCGCGCACACACACACACACACACACACACACACACACACACACACACACACACATTTTTGTATTAAGGACATTAAGTCCTTAATACAACGTAGAGAAAAATAGTCAAAAGAATTTTTCATTAAAAAAATACGCATTACAGTTACCTATCCATTATTTTATTCGTATGTAATGGTCCACGTAATATTTCTTTCTTTAATTTTTACAACTTTAATATTACCTTGTTTTATTACCCATTTAATATAAGTATCGTATTTTAGGTTCCATATATATATATATTTTAGTTATACTATACATATACTTTAAGAAAATTCTGAAATATTAAATTTTTTTTTTTAAATTCCTTAAAAATAACTATTTGTTAAATATAATTCTATGTCTACTTCACCTTATCTAAACTTTATATTTGCAACAGTTTGTCTACTGTGGACTTGTCTAAAGTGTCAATTTGTCTAGACATGAATTAATAACCCTCTACCTCCACCCTATGATCATTTTTTTATTTTAGCTTAGATCTGTCTTTTAATTGGTTAATCCAGACATGCTCACAAGATTGTCTTTAATTTTGAAATTAGTGTTTCCCTCCTCATTTTTAGCATTTAAATGAGGTAATGACTTTTCTAGTTTCCCAAATAAATCGCCTCCCTCCGTCTTTTCTACAAATACTTTCATGGTAACTGTTCCGACGAGCTACTTTCGCTAGTTCCCAGACTGCATAAATCTAAGCGTGCTACTAGGCTGGCATCACGGTCCCACCCTTTCACTGTCGAAACGGTTAAATATGGCCGTCTCTTCTACTCCCATAGCTTCACGTCTCGCACCTCCTGTCTGTGGAATTCCCTTGTTATTACTTGTTTCGCTGATAGCTATAATCTCCAACTATTCAAGTGTAATGTCAATCGACATCTCCAGATGCCCTGACCTATTCCCTGTCCTTCTCTTCCTCATTTCCGCCATCACGCCTCTGTAACCTCTTGCGTACTAGTGGCATCCCGCCTTGCTTAGGGTGAAATGTTTAAAAAAAAAAATTTTTCATCATAAGTTATCTTTGATCGGCTGATGAATGAACATTATACATCCGAAACATGAAAGTTTTTGTGTAGCGATGTAAAATATTATATATATATATATATATATATATATATATATATATATATATATATAATATTTTACATCGCTACACAAAAACTTATATATATATATATATGTGTGTGTGTGTGTGTGTGTGTATGTGTGTGTGTGTGTGTGTGTGCGTGTGTGTGTGTGTGTGAGAGAGAGAGAAGAGAGAGAGAGAGAAAGAGAGAGAGAGAGAGAGAAAGGGATGGAGAGATTGAAAAAATTAGGTCACCCAGAAAAGTTTATTAATAGGGTTCAATATTTTCGTCATGACACGTCATAGCTGTCTGAACCAATTAAATTAAAGAATGGAGTGAAACATGAAACCATTCTTGTTCCTATTCTATTTACTCTTGACAATGGTGTCTTACATGACATTCAAGGACTGTGATGATGACTTATATATACGCCATCGCTCCTCTGAGTATATATTTCATATCGGGAGAATGTCGACCAAGACGATAACATCTGTTAAACGTATACGTGTCTTTTTGCATGCAGATGACTGCGATCTTACGGCTTATATTGTGGATATCTTCTTTATGTATCGTGGGCGTAGACGATCATGGTTCTCCACAATTTCCTATCATTTATAGCTCTAAATAAATCCTGTCTTGTCATTTCTCCTAAGCCCTGTACCAGCATCCATTTACTGAAGCTTATTAAGTATGTTATGCGTTATTTTGCTTTGTCCCTCTTGCCTTCGATCTGTCCTGCGACTATCAGATTTTTCAAGCCCTCGTTCCACATTATGTGCCCCAGAATCTTCAGCTGTCTCTTTCTGGTGTTAAGTATACGTTTTCTTTTTGTTTCCATTTTCTCTAAAGTTTTGTCGTTGCTCACATGTTTGGTCCATGGTATCCTCAGCGTTTCTCTTCTTGGTGAAAGATTCCTTGAGTCACCGTTTGAATAAAAAAAAATGAAAGCAAAGATTGTTGCGTATTCAAATAAAACGACATTTATTTGAAATTAGAATACACAGATTTTAACTGTAATTAATTATGAAATGATAGTTAGAAAGTTATTCTCTTTGACTGTATGGAAATAAACATGAATAGTCTTCCAGTGAGGAAGAGAGAAAGTGGAGTTGGGAGACAAGATCAAACAGAGTCCGCTGTTGCTTTGGCGAGTATGACAAGACGACGAGGTTGACTCGTGTCTCTTTACTGCTGTCAGTCCTTCTGCCAAGTTGAATGAATGTTTGGTTTTTATGGTCTTGTAGCAGTATTGACGGCCTAAATCAACCCGTGTATTTTTTATTTTACGAATGTGTAAGCAAGCGCAAAGGCAACAAGAGAAACAAGAAGGAACACAAAACGGTTTTATGTTAACAACAAGATTTATATTTATATTTGTATAATGATGTACAAGCATAGGAGTTATTTCCCTTCGGCTGGATTAAAGTTTTTACTAATGAAATATTTTTTTCTCTGAGCTCATAAAAAGTTGAATGAACTTGCCGCTCAAAATGTTTGTAGAATCCTCCGTATTTTTCCACTCAACTCGTTTAAAGGTGGAATTTTCCATAAGAGCTAGTTTCGACCAATCAACACCACACATTGCGAAACTCGGCTTATTATTGGTTGAGATGCCCCAGGATAAATGTTGGCGCCAACGCGCTGGGAGCCGATCTAATTTTCGCAGAGTAAATAAAAGGGCGAATCTTAGTCCGATTCACTAGTCAGCAATTCACTCTCAGAGAGATTTCTACAGAGATCCACGCGTGTCTACATCTTGACTTAAAGGACTTTTCGCGCGTCAACACCTGACTCAATCTTCAACCTCTTTCTCTCTCTCTCTCTCTGAAATCTTAGTACGTTTCTAAAAAAGTGTTATTCTACACTACCAAACAGAAATTATTACTAAAGCAAATATATATAAAAAATACGGTCCAAGGTGAATAACTCTGCCAAAACAAAAACATACAAAATTCAGCAAAAAAAATCTCGCAACTACAATACTTTAAAATTTATCTCTCGATAAATTTTCCTCAAATTTTTATGTGAACACTTTTCCTAAACAAAGGAACATTCATGAACTTTGAGTTCATAAAATACTTCATTCAACTTTTGTTCAACAATTCAGTTATTTCGACTGAAACACAACTTTTTCCAAAAATTGTATTGTAATTTATTTGTACATAAATATTCAATGTTTGTTTCTAATTGAATTCACGACTACCTTTATTTCTTCGTTCAATATTGCCTTTGAGATTTATTCCTTTTGTATGTCTACACTAAATTGTTGTGATTAATATGAAGAACATGCTTTTCACGTTTATTACCACAAACCTAAAAACCCTTCTGATTACACACTAATTCATAGCAATCCCAACAAATTGGTAACCCCGACGTTTGTACAGGCAAAACCACCAACAAATTGATAACCACATTATTTCAAACAACAAAACCTCAGTCGACATGGCAGATCCTGTACAACCAATTGAAGCTGCACTCAGGATGGAACTCCCTTCCTATACCACGAATACACAAACGTGGTTCATACAACTCGACGCGATTTTCCAAGCCAGACACGTGACGTCCCAGCAGTCGAAATTTGCGTTTGTTGTGGAGAAACTTCCCGCTGAAATCGCTGCGGAAGTAGCGGATATCCTTATTAATCTCCCGCCCGAAAAGCCGTATGAGGTGCTTCGGCACGCAATCCTACAACGAACAGGTTGCTCCGAGGAACGAAAGATTAAGGATCTCCTTACGAATGTAACACTCGGGAACAGCAAACCCTCCCAACTTCTTCGTAAAATGATTACACTACTCGGTGACAACAGTATATCCGAAACTGTATTAAAACAAATGTGGCTGGAGAAATTGCCGCCCGATATAGTGCAAATTTTAGCAGTCCTAACTGAGGAGGTCGATGTCCACAAGCTGGCATCGATCGCGGACAAAATCGTGGACACTAGACCAGCGCGCCAAATTTCCTCTGTCGTGACAGATAACCCGACCCCGGATGTTAACCAGCAACTCCATTTTCTGACTACCGAACTAAGGAACCTGTCTTTACGCCTAGACAGAATTCAGAGCATTCCTGGACGGAGTCGCGATACTTCAGCTAACAGACACAATCCTGGTAGGCGACGATCAACGTCAAGACATACTCGTCACCGCCAGAGAAACTATTGCTGGTATCATGAAGTGTTTGGCGCCCGCGCAAGAAAGTGTCAGCCACCATGTGCGTACAAGAACGCGGGAAACTCCGAACCCGGCAGCCATTAAGGGCGTGTGCTGCTGGGCTAAATAACGGAAATCGCCTATTTTACGTTCTCGACAACAACAGCAGATTGAAGTTCTTAGTTGACACTGGCGCTCAGATCAGCGTTATACCGCTGAGTTATTGTAAGAAATCGTCATTAACGCCCAGACAAACTCAACTCAAGCTACAGGCTGCAAACGGCACATCCATCAGCACGTATGGCGAGCGTATTATGTCTCTAAGCATCGGCCTACGGAGAGAATATACATGGACCTTCACTATAGCCGATGTAGAGTTACCCATCATAGGAGCGGATTTCCTCGCACACTTCGACTTGTCCGTGGAGCTGTCATCTCGGACACTTACCGATATGCGCACGGATATGCGACGACGCGGATTTTTATCCAAGCTTTCCACGGTTGGACTGACTGCTCTGGTACCTAGTGCGAACGGTTGCGAAGATTTGCTTAAGCAGTACAAATCTCTTTTAGCACCGTTCACTCATACAGAACCCGTAAAACACAACACAACACATACTATTAAAACAACTGGACCCCCAGTCCACGTGTCACCCCGTCGTCTACACCCAACTAAATTACGGGTGGCTAAGGAAGAATTCGAAAACATGCTCAAACTGGGCATAATAAGACCATCTTCCAGTCCGTATTCCACACCGTTACACATGGTCCCTAAGAACGAACCTGATGCCTGGCGACCGTGTGGAGATTACAGACTCCTAAACGCTCGGACTGTGCCAGACAAATACCCAATCCCTCATATTAAGGATTTTGCTTTGTCCCTTGAAGGCGCTACTGTCTTCACCAAGCTGGACTTAAGGAAGGCTTTTTATCAGATTCCTATCGAACCATCTGATATTCATAAAACAGCAATAACGACACCGTTCGGTTTGTACGAATTTACCCGAATGCCGTTCGGACTCCGTAATGCTGCGCAATCTTTTCAGCGTCTTATAGACGAAGTCCTCCGCGGATTACCTTATACTTATGCGTACATTGACGACGTACTGATAGCAAGTAAAACGCCCGAGGAACATCGTAACCATTTACAGTCGGTCTTTGAACGATTGCAACATTACGGACTAAAGTTAAACATTGATAAATGTTTATTCGCTGTCCCTGAATTAACTTTCCTTGGTCACGTCATTGATGAGAATGGCTTAGCTCCCCTGGACGAAAAGGTGAAGGCCATCAGTGAATTCCCACCACCGTCAACATTAAGACAGCTACGGCGATTCATTGGCATGATCAACTACTATCGCCGATTTATACGCGACTGTGCCATTGTACTTCTTCCACTGACGAATCTTCTTTCTAATCATAAGCGAAAAAACCCGAAGATTGTGTTATCTGCAGACGAGCTGGACTCTTTTCGTAAAGCAAAACAAGCTTTGCAGGATTGTACCAAACTTGTGTACATTACGTCCTCACCCGACGCGAAACTGACGCTAACTACCGATGCGTCGTCGGATACAGTTGGTGCCGTACTTCACCAGATAGTCGACGGTGTGGAAAGACCACTGTCATTTTTCTCTATTAAGCTAAATACGGCCCAACAGAAGTATAGTACCTTCAGCCGTGAACTGTTGGCAATTTATTTAGCCATCAGACACTACCGGCACATCCTGGAAGGTCGTGACTTTTCAATTTTTACAGACCATAAGCCACTTACATACGCTCTACATGCTAAGTCGGACAAACACAATCCGCGAGATATCCGCTACATGGATTACATATCACAATTCTCGTCGGATATACGCTACATTAGTGGAGCTAGTAATACCGTGGCCGACACCTTGTCTCGTACAACTCTCAGCGCAGTGCATAGTACAACACTGAACTTTGATAACTTAGCTGACGAGCAAGACAAGGACGAAACCCTGCAAGCTATCCACTCGGACACTTCCTTAAAAATTGAAAAAAGACCGCTCCCGTTTACAAACAGGTCAGTTTATTGTGACATCAGCACGGGTAACCCGCGTCCGTACATTCCGCCAAATATGCGCCGTCTGATTTTTGACCATTTTCATACACAAGCACATCCTGGAGGCAAGGCGACGTTGCGGACCATATCGGACAGATTTATCTGGGCCGGTATGGCAGCTGACATTAAGCAGTGGTCCCGCACGTGTTTACGTTGCCAAGCCACCAAAGTTGGCAGACACACAAGGGCACCTACATCAACCTTTGCCGACCCAGACGGTCGTTTTACTCACTTGCATGCAGATTTGGTGGGCCCACTTGAAAATGTGAATGGATTCGAGTACATTTTGACCATAATCGACCGTTTTACTCGGTGGCCAGTCGCCATCCCACTGCAATCAACTACAGCTGAAACAGTGGCCAGTGCTATTTTTAATAACTGGATTACAAACTTCGGATGCCCTTCGGTAATCACTACCGATAGGGGTCCACAGTTTCAATCAGCCCTTTTCAACGAATTCACTGATCTATTGGGAATTAAACATATTTCCACTACAGCATATCACCCTTGTTCCAACGGCCTCGTAGAAAGATTCCATCGGCAGCTTAAATATGCTATAACTGCTTCAACTAAAGGTCGAACTTGGGTTGATAAACTTCCCCTGATCATGCTGGCTTTGAGGAATACTGTCAAGCAGGACTTGAACTGTACCAGTGCTGACTTGGTTTTTGGGACTCCCCTAACCTTGCCAGGACAGATCTTCGGCCCTGTATCGGACAACCTACCTACCAGCCAGTTTATCAGCGACCTTCGGCAGAAAATGTCTGAAACTGTTTATACGCCGACCAGAGCCTTTCACAGGCCATATTACATCCCAGCTGATCTGCATACAGCCAAGTTCGTATTTCTACGCCGAGATATGGTCCGTAAACCTTTAACACCCAACTACACTGGACCGCATCAGGTCATTTCTCGAGCGTCGAAATATTTTGTTCTAGATCTCGCCGGCAAGCGAACTACGGTCAGCATTGACCGGTTAAAACCAGCTTATATCAACAGTGACGACCAACCTGTGACCACTCAGCCAACACCTGTTTCTGAGACATCACATAAACACCCATCTTCTACGCCTGAACCCCAAATTAACCCACCTACACGGACCAGGTCCGGCAGGCGCGTTCATTGGCCAGCAAAGTACACCACCTTTTATACATATTAATGTCCAAACTACGTTGACCATTAATCTCGTGGGGCTATTTGTAGAATCCTCCGTATTTTTCCACTCAACTCGTTTAAAGGTGGAATTTTCCATAAGAGCTAGTTTCGACCAATCAACACCACACATTGCGAAACTCGGCTTATTATTGGTTGAGATGCCCCAGGATAAATGTTGGCGCCAACGCGCTGGGAGCCGATCTAATTTTCGCAGAGTAAATAAAAGGGCGAATCTTAGTCCGATTCACTAGTCAGCAATTCACTCTCAGAGAGATTTCTACAGAGATCCACGCGTGTCTACATCTTGACTTAAAGGACTTTTCGCGCGTCAACACCTGACTCAATCTTCAACCTCTTTCTCTCTCTCTCTCTCTGAAATCTTAGTACGTTTCTAAAAAAGTGTTATTCTACACTACCAAACAGAAATTATTACTAAAGCAAATATATATAAAAAATACGGTCCAAGGTGAATAACTCTGCCAAAACAAAAACATACAAAATTCAGCAAAAAAAATCTCGCAACTACAATACTTTAAAATTTATCTCTCGATAAATTTTCCTCAAATTTTTATGTGAACACTTTTCCTAAACAAAGGAACATTCATGAACTTTGAGTTCATAAAATACTTCATTCAACTTTTGTTCAACAATTCAGTTATTTCGACTGAAACACAACTTTTTCCAAAAATTGTATTGTAATTTATTTGTACATAAATATTCAATGTTTGTTTCTAATTGAATTCACGACTACCTTTATTTCTTCGTTCAATATTGCCTTTGAGATTTATTCCTTTTGTATGTCTACACTAAATTGTTGTGATTAATATGAAGAACATGCTTTTCACGTTTATTACCACAAACCTAAAAACCCTTCTGATTACACACTAATTCATAGCAATCCCAACATGTTCATTGTGAGAGAGTTGAAAGAATTCTGTAAAGCTGGGAAAATGTTTATCGTGGGTTATCAGTTATAGTGAAGTGTATGTGTGTGGAAACAGGTTAGTTTGAGTTACATAGCCCACCATAAGAGAGGTAGAAAACAAGAAAATCAAATTGTAAAGTGAACAACAAATTTATATACATATAAATCAATTAAGGTCTTTACAAATAAAATTAATGTATTTTGATTGATACAAGGTCGTCAAAATGTTCGTAGTAGTCCTTGCAAGAATGAGTTTATGAGTACGTACGCAGGAACGTATGTGTGGATGTATATATGTATGAGCGTTATCGAAGGGTAAGAATATCTTTGAAGTAATCGCCCAGTCTTAAATGTTCCTTTAGTTTATCAAGTATAAAAGAGGTGAGGGAGAGGGGTAGAGATAATGATAACGATCGCTTGACGTTTGTCAAGGGACGTGTTTATACGCTCGTCTCCTTCTCTCTGGTGACAGGCGAACTTGTCCGTCTTTTATTTTGTTTGTGGGGCTTGAAAAAGTCATTTGGGAATTCACTCCCTGGTATGATTCGGACCTTTCCATTGGACGACGAACAAACTTCGCGTCGGCCCTTCGAAAAGGTCCGTAAAAGAATTTGTTTCTGATAACTGAAGATTATTTGAATTTTGTTTTTAAATGTTTCCTAGTTTTCTATTGGCCGAAAAACATCAAGGTGTGAAATTTTACGAGTTTTGTTTTGGATTCGCTTTTGCGTGTATCGCACCCGGCCGGAAGTTACTGCCGGCTACTCAAACGTCTGAAAGCGTCACCACGGAAAAGGGAACGAACGCCATTAAGTTCCGGTGACTCAGCGTTTTCAGACATCAAAACACAAAACATAACATACACAACTAAAAATAATGACCAGAA
Organism: Acanthosepion esculentum; assembly: GCA_964036315.1. Taxonomy (NCBI): domain Eukaryota; kingdom Metazoa; phylum Mollusca; class Cephalopoda; order Sepiida; family Sepiidae; genus Acanthosepion; species Acanthosepion esculentum. The sequence goes on along the minus strand of OZ038496.1, from coordinate 13,551,897 downwards.
ACTAATTCATATACACATGGGGCCTAAATGAAACCCATGTGTACATTCAAAAGTAGAAGGTAATTTTTAGTCAATAACCAAAAGACATTGTTAACTAGGCCACGATGCTGACCACGGCCGACATAAATACTGCCGATTTCTTTCCACCAAATATCTTGGCTCCGGGTTTAGAGCGACACGCTGACCACAAGCTGAGCCCAGCAGCAGCAGCAGCAGCAGACAATCAGCCAGGCCGAGCCCAGCAGCAGCAGCTGACCAGACCAAAGCCCAGCAGCCACCAGTGAAGCCAGCCGCTCCCAGTCCTGGTTGCCGAACCCAGCAGCAGCAGCCCAGTCCAATTCTTATGCGATAGCCCTTTTAAGGGCTAACAAGCTACATTCTTATGCGATAGCCCTTTTGAGGGCTAACAAGCGACATTCTTATGTGATAGCCCTTTTGAGGGCTAACAAGCGACATTCTTATGCGATAGCCCTATTGAGGGCTGACAAGCTACATTCTTATGCGATAGTCCTTTTAAGGACTACCTGACCACATGTTTATGCAATAGTCCTTCTGAGGACTGCCTAGCTACATACCTATGCGATAGTCCTTCTGGATACTACCAAGCTGCATCCCTGGTGACCGTCACCCTAAGGACGAACAGGTTGCCTCAGCACTGCCTTGTCTGCCTGTAGTCTGCTGCCCTGAAACAAGACGATCTTTCGATTGGCACTCCCCGACTTCATATCGGATTAATCAAAAACAATACCTGTACATACTTTTGCCAAATTGTTGAATAAAATTTGGCTTAGATTTTGAAACCCTCGCTTTTGTTATCCTTGCTTCGATCGTATTATCCTACATAAATTTTTCTGTTTGCGGAGTTGATAGCACCTGCTTGACGCCCTGCAACACGTGTGTGTTAAGCAAAGTTTGTAAATTCGAGTCTTTTTAATTTCTAACAAAATCAATGAGTCAGTGCTTAGCATTTGAATTTTATTTTGTTTTGTTCACTACATGTTGAGTAAACTTTTAGCTTTAGAAGGGTTGAAGGAGTGAATGTTCCGTAATGTTTGTAATTAAGTTTCCGTTGCTTGTCATTAAGTTTGTAATGTTTGTTGAAAAGTTTCGTATGATTGTAATGTAGTTTGGAAAGTTTCATACGTACGTGTATGTGTGCGTGTGTGGATATGTTTTCATAGCTTCCGCCCGCAAAGGGTCGCGACGGGCGCATATCTCTTTTTTACAACTACATTTTTGTAGCGAGAGAAATCAAGGAAGAGGAAGAACGAACTTGTGTCTGGTATTTATAATCAGTTTAATCACGTGACAGGCTCCGAAAGGCATTGATAGATTTTCGGCGGAATTATTTTTTAGTCGGGTCAAGAACTAGGTCGATGTTATTTGAACATGATTTAAATAAAATTAAGTGACCAATCAGAAGTTGAGGTTTTCTGAAAATATGTATGAAGCTGGATAAGCTCTGTGATTCGCTTTTTAAACAGAAATCGACAGTGATGAAAAAGTGGCAGCGTAAGAGTAAAAGCGTCCGCTTGCTGCTGTAATAAGGGAGGAAGTGAACTCAAATTATCTGCAATATTGGCGCAATACTGCAAGTGAACCCTCTTATATCCTGATAGTGAAATAATTACGGCAACTACTAAGAACAAAATGGCTGAAACCGAAAACTACTTCTCTCCTTTCAGAATTATTTGCAATATTTGTCTTTTTTCTGAACGTTATTTCATATACATTACTTTCTTGTAAAAGAAGCATTATTCTTTTTGTACCAATTTCATCCTTATATACATATACATAAAAGTTTCTTTTGACTTGAATCGACTTGCTCATATTTGATTTTTCTGCTTGGCCCGATTCTCGCCCCAACGAACTTACAGGTAGACCAGCTGAATCTTCCAGAATCTACTTAATTGTTCTCCAGGATTAAAAAAAAATCACAACGTGGCTGGAAAGTGGAATCGAATCGACATTGTGAACCGGAGACTTTGATTGAACCAGTAATACTAGGACAGGACTAACAGCCGGTCTTGTAGAGCACATCGATCCAGTGGGGTCAGGATAGGTGTTGACAAGTGCAGCTTCCATTTCGGTTTTTAATATTTCTGGTCCGTCTGTGTCTTGCCGGTGGTTCTCTTTTGTTATGAAAGAGTTCTCCGATATATTCGTTCAATCTCTGGTGTCTTCTTTTTCTAATATCACCGTTCCGTTCTTGGATTTTATGCATCCTGTTGATGAGCATATCATTTGAACTGTTCTCTTTTTTTAATGGGTATTTGATTTACCTATCATACTCATTCTTCCTATTTCTGTACATTTTTTTGTTGAGCTATTCCTCTTTAGCTTGTCTGAACTTGTTCCTTATTTCTTTGTGTAGTATTCTTTTATTCTTTTTTTTTAAGCATTTCACCCCAAGCAAGGCGGGAAGCCACTAGCACGCAAGGGGTTACAGAAGATTTGGAGCGAGAGCAGATAGGAGTGATAGAGGAAAGGATGTGGAGAAGGATAGTGGATAGATCAAGGCAACTGGAGATGTCGATTGACATTACATTTGAATAGTTGGAGATTATAGTTGTCAGGGAAACAGGAATAAGGAAGGGAGTTCCACAGGCGAGAGGTGCGAGATATGAAGCTATTGGAGTAGAAGAGACGGCTACATTTAACAGTTTCAACAGTGAAATGGTGAGAGAGGGATGCCAGCCTCGTAGGACGCTTGAATTCATGAAGTCTGGGAACCAGCGAAAGATGCTCATCGGAGCAATTACCGTGAAAGTATTTGTAAAAAAGACAGAGAGAGGCGACGGCGCGTCTGTGAGAGAGCGACTGCAGACGAGATGCCAGATCAGGGCCAATTACGTTGCATATCCGTCTCTGGATCTTATCAAGAACCCCGAGGCAGACGGATGGGGCTCCAGACCATATATGGCAGCAATACTCCATGCAAGGGCGAATTGTTGATTTGTAGATTTGAAGGATCGATTCCTTTGAGAAAAATATGTCGAGAATCTTCTCTGTCATCCATTCACATTTTCTTCCTTGTTTGTTTTCCTTTTGGATGATCGCGTTTGCTGATATCACTAAAGCTTCTCTTAGTGTGTTGCACTTCGAGTTTCCATTTCCATTTTGTTCCACGTGTCTGCTTTTCATGCCGTCCACATATTTCTCCTTCAGATTCGGATTATGGCGATCATCACCACACACACACACACACACACACACACACACACACACACACACACACACTCGCATACGCCCTTACAAATTCAAATCTCCAACAGCATTCATTCATTGGACAGGAAGCAACGCTGCCATCTGAAGCGACAATTTTAAAATCGCTATATATTCATATAGTAAATTTTGTGCACTTTTGGGAGAACTGGCTCCCAGAAGTCTCCCCGAAACTCATGCACTGATTGGTCAGTATGGACCAATCAGATTCTCTGCATGTGGAAAATGATTCTTCCCGCGCGGCGCTCCTGATTCAATGACCACCTATATAAGCATAAGAAAAGAGGAGCCGCACTAGTGAGATTCAGCTGCCACAGAAATCCACGACAGATGAAGCGATGCGCCCATCTTCTCACTCAGCTCTCAAACTGCATATTCTTTCACACTTACATAATTTCCTCTTGCACGGAAGAACTGTTTAAAACATTTATAACAGACTAATAACTCTTTCATTTTCTTTCAGAGAACTTTGATAGACTTTGATAGTCAAAGAGTGACAACTCTCGTCTTACTCTTTGCTTGCTTTTTCGTATACATTCTTTATTGTATGTTTTGCTGAATACAATTTGTATATATTGATGCCTTTGCCTTGTCCCTTTCTTCACATCAGTTTGGGTTCCTAAACAAATTAAATAAATGTGGTAAAAGGCCGCCACATTTCATTGCGACCCCGTCGTTCGTTTGAGACACGCCACAGGATCATTCAAGAGTTTTTCGTATTGCAATTGGGTGCTGCCTTAAGCCTATTCAATTTCCGTGGGTGATATGCAACTCCCTGTCTGTAGACGCTTTCACCACTGTTTGCCCTGCTCTTGGAGTTACTGTGTCTGATGAAAACTGTAGTGATGTATCAGCCTGACAAGACTTCTTTAAAATAAAATATCTTTGTATGCAATAGGCGTATTTAATGACTTTCTTTATCTTGGTAGCGCCGTATCGAGATGTTCACAAATTTTCGCCAAAACCCTCAGGCTTTACTTGTAATATTTAAAGGAGACAGGAGACACTTGTATAGGTTTCAAGTATAGAACGCTATGTTTTATTTTTCCGGGTGTCGGTATGTGCCCTACACTAAGGCAAATAGCTCTTATGGGGCTATTATTATTACATACCCTTTTTACACAAAATTTTTTTATCTATTTATTTATTCAGGTTTCATAAAACAAGAAATAAAATGAAAAATAAAAATAACTATTCTGCTGTGTTCACATAGAGATTCCTCCCTTTTGTTTTCTTTTTATTCCAAGAAATATAAGAAATAAAAAGAAATGTTTTTTTTGTTGTTTTTTACACAGAGATTTTCTTTGTAATAAGAAATCCAAAAATTTACTTTATTCGCTCAAAGCCTTTTTCACCATTGATCTTAGGCAGCGTTTTGTATTCAGCTGGTAGTTTAGATATTTCTGAACGGGCTTGGCTCAATGTATAAGATCCACATGAAAATCTCGATCTGGCGAGGCTATTTAAGAACAGGACTCGAGTTTTCATGTTGATGTTTTGGTTTTGTAGCAATTTGCGGTGTTGGGAGAAACTACTTCTGGCGTCGCCTATTCACTATCTTGTCGCAGTTAGCTCCTCATTTCCTTAATCCTTCAACAGGGGTCTCTCTCCCACGAGTATAAATACTGGCTGACCTTTCGTCTCTTTCTTTTTTACGGCTTACGCACACGTGCGGCCAGCTGTCTCGACTCAGGCCTCGGGCCGCAACCACGCGCGTGAGGCGAGGTAAAAAAACTTTCTCTTTTTTACTTATTCCAATATGTGACCTCCACACATACAGCGTTTCCCATATTCTGGGAACACGCTAAAAACAATATACGCGTTCGTACGGACACTCAACACACTCACCATAACTTCTCCATACAAATACTCTGTAACTTTCCATGTCTTCAATGTATTTGTAATTTGTGTCTCGACTCAGGCCTCGGGCCGCAACCTCGCGCGTGAGGCGAGGTAAAAAAAACTTTCTTTTTTTTTTTTTTTACTTATTCCAATATGTGACCTCTCACACATACAGCGTTTCCTATATTCTGGGAACACGCTAAAAACAATATAAGCGTTCGTACGGACACTCAACACACTCACCATAACTTCTCCATACAACACTCTGTAACCCTTCATTTCATTGTAATTTGTTATTAATATATATTTGTTTGCATACATGTATATCGGTCTTGTTTGTTTCTTTATCTTCTTTGGACTCCATTAAAGTCCAACATTCCTATGTAGCTGGACCGGCCAGCAGGAAATCTTAGCCCAGAGATATACATCATCATATTCAAACCCCGGTCCTCTACAATCTTGTTCTCCAAGACTTAATTTTTATAACTGATCCACACGCCGAGGTATTTGAAGTGTTTAATATTTACTGATTCCATATCCTGAATCTGTATGGTGGATTCAGGGTAGTTGACATCACTGTTTTCATTTCCATTCCAGATCATTAAACTGCAGATTAACTTCATAGCCTAGAAGATTAAAGCGACGTTTCTTGAATTTGGTAGAATAGTAATTGTGAGTTCAATCCCTAGGTCAGTTTGTTGGGAATTTTTCCTGTTGCGTCTCGGCAGTGTGAGTGGAATGAACAAAAACCCAAAGCTTGAAAATAACTGTTCAACAGCTTTTATTTCTGATTGAACATAGAATTTTGTGGGGAAAAGTGTTGTTTCCTAGTGTCATATAGGAATACAGTGTCACTGTCGACATTTGAGTTTGAACATGGATGGCCAGGGAGCAAGCACAGTCGACCTCATCTTAAAATAATTAGATCACGTGACGGGTAAAGGATATATATATATATATATATATATATATATATATATATATATATATATATATATATATATATGGGAATTAGTTGCGTCTGGCCAAGTATTGTTCGAAGGCGTTAGCATTGTTGTATCTGTGATTTACAAAGTCTCTCCAATAAACGGGCATTACAGAAGCCAGTTAACAATATTCTTGAGTATAGTAGTTGTTTCTGATTTCACCGTTAATTCCCACGGGAGGGACGAGAAATCCGAATGTGAAACTGTTAGGACAGCTCCCGTCTTTTGCAGCAGAAGTTGTGTGTAGCTATTCTTTGGTAGGTGTCTCGAAGCGAGATTTCTTCTCCAGTTCCCGAGGGAGGAACGAGAAATCTGACGTCAACCTACCAAGATAGGCCCCGTCTTCTGCAGTGAGGTTTGTGTGTAGCCCTTCGAGATGGGCTTGAAGGTAGAGACCGCTGAATGTGAAAAATGGGAAAGAGCGAGCCTTAAATGCAGAGGCCGCTGAAATGAAGGACCGGAAAAGAGGCCGAATAGGGCTCGGTCGAGGCTTTTATGACCTCTGGGACTTCTGGTTGTACACTGCTGATTATTTCAGCCGCTGCTGCTGAATCGAGCAAAGTAAGGAAACCCCCACATGCCACAACATCTAACAAGTGGGATAGTTTCTATAAGTTAGAACAGACTTGGATGCAGTGGAAACAGATGAGTAATAATTGAGCAGTACTGAAAAGAATAAGATATCCCTGTGAACTGTCTGTCCAAAAGCCAAGTAACAAACTCAAAATTCTATTACCCTTTTGTACAAGCTTTTTCATACTTGAATTCAGTTATCATTTATCACTGAACTCTGAACATTTAAACATGAAAGTTCTTTAATACATATTTTCAATCTTGCATCAGTACAAGGGAAACTACTTCCTTTTTCTTAATTTTATTTCATCAAGCACGATTGTTGTACTCGTCTATTTTCAATACATTTTATTGTTCATTACTACATAATCTCTTGTTATTTCTTCCTTGTGTTTTTTTTTTGCAAATTTAAATGTGAGGTGTTAATCAAAAACGCAACCTTCACCAAAGCCTTCTTAACAATTCTAAACCAAATCTAACTAGCACGCCACAATACAATGAAAACATATCACTGGATTTACAAACCCTGCCTTCTCACCAGTCATGCTGGGGGCACCATCTGTTGTAGTAGATACTACTTTTGCAATGTGAATTACTCGAGTAGATAATTCGTTCACAACTGCTTTACATAATTCAGCCCCGGTAGTACGCCCAGGTAGTGTTACAAGGGCTACCATCTCTTCACATACTTCATCACCCCTACAAAATCGAGAAAATATGGCTATCCTAGCTGATCATGTAATGTTTGTATTTTCATCAACACAAATAAAAAAAATTGCATGACGACAAATCTTTTATCAGTTTTTCAGTTTCCAACTTAAGTATCCTAAACTTAACTGTTTTCCTACTCACAGACAAATCTTTAATGAGCTGAACAATCTTTTCTGAAAAATTTTCAGAAAGGAAAGGCACACATTCTAGCCAAACTTCTTTAATATACCCCCCCCCCATCTCTGAGTAGCTTTCCATGTTGGACAATAACTTTTTGTTGGAGCCAGAAAGAAAGACACAAGAGAGAAATTAAGTTAAACAAATATATTAACAGAAACAGTAAAACAAACATATACAAATGAGAGTGTTACTGCAAGAATGTTTGGTCTGACTGTCAGATCTGACGGCTGGAAACCTCCCCCTCTAAAAGGGAGTATCTGCTAGTCCATGCGTGCGTGGTTAAATTACTATAACACTTAGCTAAATATATTACTTGCTATTACAAATAAAGGATAGTCTTCATTAAAGCCTAAATGATTCATTCACTTGAAGACATTTTTTAATGAGACTTAGTTGTGGCCTTGTTAGGGCCAGAAATAAAGACATAAAGAGAGGAATTGAGTTAAACAAATATATTAACAGAAACAGTAATACAAACATATACAAACGAGAATGTTACAGCAAGAATGTTCAGTCCGACAGTCAGAGCTGACTGCTGGAAACTTCCCTCTCCAAAAGGCAGTACCTGCTCCTATTTATAGATGGAAGAGTCCATGCGTGCGTGGGTAAATTACCATAACACTTTTGTTGGAAATAAAGTTCATAAAAGTATCAGTCTGATTTTTTTTTGTCTTGCTCAGTTCAATTAATTCTCTTTGTTCCTCCTCAGTCTTATTGCTTAAGTTTTTATGAACCCTTTCAAAATATCTCTTTACAGAAGAAGTCCTACAAACGATTGTCTCGGAACAGAAAATGCATAAAGCTTTATTGTCTTTCTTAATCATGCCAAATTTTTCAGTACAGTATTTAAATTATCTCATAGCCTCTTCATTTGAATAACATCGTTTCTTAGCTGATGGTCGTGACATTCTGCATGATGTATAAAGGGCTGAAAAAATACATGGGATAATGATATACATGAAAGAGGAGAAAGAATAAAAGGGAATCTAATGAATAAGTTTTACGTGCCAGAAACAAGTCATCGGTGTGCCATGTTTGGCACGCGTGCCAAGGGTTGCCCCCCCCTGCTCTACAATATAATGGAATAAAGAATATAACAAATTTCTCAACGTCACTTGGGTTTGTTTTTTGTTCAGAAGTAAATTAGGATAACAGTGGGTAAATTAAAGAAGTTATGTGCCATACGTGATACACGCTTAGGCAATCATGTATCGAAAGATACATAACTGACGAGGCAGATTTTTTTCCCGCAGTAGGTAGACCAGTTGCTATCCAAGGCTATAGAACCCGGTCTGTCTTGCTATTTAGCCATAGCTGGGGGGTGAGAAGAAGAGGATTCATACCTTTCCCAAGAGTATTAGCACGTAAGTGAATGCAATGGATTTGACTGTAATTCGAACTCGGCTTTCATATTTGAGTGGCTAAATTAGCTTTGTGTTGAGTTGGAACGACCAATTCACTTACTTCATGAGTAGGACTGCCAAAACACGTCCGATGTCGTTGGAAAGTGGAAAAGAGAAAGAGTGTGTCCTTTTCGGGAGTGGGTTCATAAAATCGCGCATGTGACCAAAAACCCTCTCCGGTTTCTTTATAACTTTCTTTTATGGGAAAATTAATTTCTTTTTCTTAATTCTTTATTATTATTATTGTTGTTATTTTATTGGATTTATTTAATTTTTCCCACAAATTGCAGGACAGACTGGGTCCTATAGCCTTGGGTGGCAACCGGTCTAGGAGAAGGACAACTGAGGACCTAGTGCACGAACTGAGGGCGACCCACAACATATCCTGTGGTCTTTGGCTGTCGGTCAAGATTTTGGATAGGAGATGGTCACTGCTAAACAGTAGCGTGCAGAAAATGGAGCATAGGGGGTAACCATATCGGGAGGGCAACCAATCAAAGAGTGAAATAAAAATTTAGTTTTTGAAATTTGAAATTGTCTCTGTTAACTTCGTTGTACAAGCGCCCTACAGTCCCACAATCTGGTGTGAATGTGGATCTATGTTTTGATAAGCGAGACCGGAGGAGTCTCCACCCCCATCCTACTTGAGTGTTAGGAGTATACAATCAAGGAGTTAGCCTCGGGCATCACGAAACTTCTGCACGTCACTGAGGCTAAGCTATCTGAATGCCCAATGAAAGGATCGAAGAATCAAAGTCCATTTCTTCTGCCCTCAGACCCACACCCGAAGCAGTCAAGAGTTTGATGATGATGATTTGAGCTTGAACAATGACTATTGGTGATACTGGGAAATATGCTATCTGCTATTATCTCAGCCGTAGTGCTTTTTTAGCACAAGTTCAGATGTAGGAAGATGATGTTACGTCAATTTTTCGTGATTGTTGCCAGAAAAAAAAACTTAGCAAATGAATATTTGGGTATACCGCTCATCCATAATTAATTTGCTCCCTCTTTACCTCATGTAACTATTAAATCTGTTACAGCAATTATCACCCTTGACAGGGATCGGTTGTATATCGAATTCATGTACACACACATTATATATGCAAATTCTATAATGAAATGTATTATAGTCTATTAGATAATGAGATTGATCATAAATCCGTTTTCCTTGTTCTGAGTTCGAGCCCATAAAGATACATTGAACCTTTTGATGCTGCTCATCGTAATAGAAATATAGCGGCAGTAAGGATTGGGGGTGGGGGATGGAGGAAGAAAGGGGAGGGGAGGGTTATCGACAGTCTCGCGTGAAAGTGCGAGATGTGACGTGGAGCCAATGGAGGATGTGGCAGTGGCAGCCACATGTTTGCGTCAGGGCTATGGCGCGACACCCTCAGCTTTTCGTCTTCGTTTCACTTACACTGGTCACCTTTATTACCAGATATGGAAACAGGTCCGTGTCGTTATTATTCAACTGTCTTTTCATTTATAAGAGTTACATGTTCAGGCCATATTAAACTTTCACCGCCCACAGTCAGCGACTATCTTTCTTTTTCTTTTTTAAGAGAAACACAGCGAATTTCATTTTAAGTTGTTTATAAAAAGTTCCTTATGCTTGTAAATTTTCTCATCAGAAATTATTCATTTTGAAACAATTTAATAATAAGGGTTTATTAATTGTTTGCTAGGTCTTATTTAAGATTTAATAGAAACTAAATATTTTTAATATATTTTTAATTGTTTTTTTTTTCTTCTTTACTACAAAATAGACGGAATTAAAAAAAACAAATGTGTTCATTTCATTATCACACGTCTTTTTTTATGTTTTAAAATAATATTGTCTTTTCGAAGGTTGGAAAAGATTGTTTTTAAATGGGAAAATATTAAATATTATTCCTCTGATGATTTTCCAATTTAATATTTTAATATTATGACAAAATATCCAGCTGTTAATGTCATCTTTTAGGTGACAAAAAAAAAAAAACGAAAAAGAAAAAACAAACCAAAAAACATTGTTTTCTTATGATTTTTTTTCAAAATTAAACCAGAAAATATACAGAAAATAAAAACAAATATTTTTTCTACGTATCTATATCGAATTAAATACCTTAAAATTAAAAAGGTAGATTGCCATTTGTTTTTTAAGTATATAATTTATTTACTTAATTATTTTTTTCTTGTTTTATTTGATTATTTTAAAATTTAAAACAAAAAAAGTTTAAAATAAACTCCAAGAACCCAAAAAGATGCAAACCGTATTTTAAATTCTTCAAAAAATTAAATTAAATAAAAAAGAAATTATGGTCCGTAATTGTTGAAAAGTACATATACTTCTAAAATCTAAATTTAAATATTAAATTATTGTTTTCGTCAATAACATTATTTGAGCTTTATTTTTCCATTTCACATTTTTAAATTAAAAATATGCTTTCGTTCGAATAAGTCTAGTGATTAATCGAAAAGATTTATTAATTTTTTATTGTAATTAAAAATTTAATAATTTTATTTTAAACGCTCACATATATAGTTCTTGAAGAATTGATATTTTTTTCAGTAGAAATTCCTGCCGTCTCATTGAATTTGAAACCGGGTCCCACCCACTTAGAAAGCAATCTACTTTTAGTTTTTATTTCTTTCTTTTTTAAGAGGTGTCAGCTAAGAATACAACACACCCCTCATCCGTAGGTTTCTCTGAGAGTCAATGAATGGACAGTCTTGTTTGCTTCGTTAAATTGTTAACAATGAATAACGTTAGAAATGTTGTTGCTCGTCGTTTAATGACCCATGCAGATTTTAGTGTGTTCCTCTAGCCATCCGCTTTTTAAAAATCATTGTACTAGTGAGGGCTGAAAAGTTATCAGCCCGAACAAAAAGATTACTCGTTTGATCAGATTTTTTGGGGAACTACGTCAGGCCGGAAACTTTTCAGCACCCCCTTAAAAGTTTTTCTCTTTACCCCCCTAATATTATTATTGACCACCCCTATTTTATTTAATTATTTTTTACAATTGTTAACAACGTAAAATTTTGACATAACAAAATGACAAACCAGAAATAAAAAGTTGTAGTCAGTTTTTATTTGTAAAAATTAAATTTCTATTTTGTGAGATTGATAAAGAAAGGGAATAATGAATAAAGATCTCATTTTTTTTTTTGGTTAAAAAAAAATACCTCCCAAAAGCATTCTTTTCCTTTTTCAACCATACGAGCATGGTGAGGGTAATTTTTTTTTTATGTTTGTATATTCAGGGCTTTAATGTATAATTTGGCTTGGGTACGAACTACCTGATTTTTTTTGCATCTTTTTTTTTTTTCTTTTTTGTTCAGTGCAAAAGAAAAACAAAATTCATACACGTTTTTTAATGTATTGTACAATTTAGTAGAATATACTGATTTACTGAACTTTTGATTTAATTTCCTTTATTCCATCTTTCACTTTGAATTGGTTGGATCTTTTCTTGAAACATGCATAGACTGAACAGTTAAAAAAAGAAAAAACGAATTTAGAGAGCTACTCCTAGCCAGAATCCCATCAGGATCAAAATGAAGTATATCTTGCTCAGCTCCAGGGGGTCAGTTGCCAGGCAGTACCTTTCCTATGAGAGAAGACTAGGGTCTGGGCACCTGAGGCGTTCCCAGAGAAAGGGGAATACCGATGGATCTGGAGCAATTTTTACCTCACGTTGCATGTATACGTGGGAATCCTATTTCAACTGTGCCATATTCTGCCTGAGTATGTGTGTAGATGAATATTGTTTTTTTTATATATATATATTTTTTTACATACTTATAAAATCCTCAACATTTTAAAATGATGTTGATTTTTGATGTGCTTTAAAATAATTAACTTTAAAAATGGAAAATTAATTTTGTAAAATAGGTTATGATAATGTTTGTGAATGCATATGAGACTTTTTTTCTATCAAGATTCAAGTGTGTATAAAGGCAATAAAAGGACAATCACTTTCTTGTTTGGGGTTATACTGATTAAAAAAAACATTTTAAAATTTGATTGTGAAAATATAATGTTTAATATCAGCTGTATAATATTGACTTTTCTTTTCTGAAAACAAAATTCTGAGAAATGAAGTTTTCTTTTTACTATTTATAAAAATTTATTGGGTTTTAATGAGAAATATTTTAATTATTGATGGTAATGTAATGAAAAGTTTAATCATTCAACAGTGATTGAACAAAAAGGAAAAAAAATAGATATTCCTGCATTGGCTTGTGTTATATTTTGATGTGAATGTATCCAAACTAAGGCAAATTCAAAGTTATAGGTATTGCCTCGGTCTGAACAGAATGAATAGAGCTCTTTATCTAGAATACAGGTACCAACTGATTTATTGTAGCAGGTGGCAACAAAACTCTGATAAGTCACATTTCTCTCCCCTCAATCCAATTTATTTATCTAGGTGTTTTCACCTGTTGTACACCTGTTTATGTGTGGGGCACTTAGTGTAATGATTAACAAGCTTGCCTCACCAAATCAATTACTACTGAGTAGTGAGTTTGATCCTCATCAGGTAATCCATCTTTTCACCATTGTGCCACATCTAAGCTTTGCTTAGTAAATCACTCACTTTCTCACTCTCTCTCCCTATATATATATATATATATATATATATATATATATATGTGTGTTGCTTGAAAGTTTGTGAACCCCCCAGGCATGATCATTGTTACTGTGAAAAAAATTTAAAATAATCCTATTAAATGTGCATCCACATTGAGCTCTGTTTTATTACCACCAGCACTCTCTCTCTCTCTCTCTCTCTCTCTATATATATATATATATATATATATATATATATATAGCGATTTTCCAAGCATAGCTTAGATGTGGCACAAGGCCGAATGTATGGGGCACCCAGTGAGGATCGAACTCACTACTCAGTCGTAATTGTTCTAGCGAGACAAGCTTGCTAACCATTACACCACCTCGAGGTGCCCCTATATATATATATATACACACACACTTAAAAGTTTTTGAACTTCCAGACATGGCGATTGTTATTGTGAACGAATTTAAAATGTGTATCCAAACACCAATTTGTAAAGTAGACTTTCCAAATGATGAAGACAAACAAAAAGAGGATGTGTTTTTATTATTTATTTAAATGACCATGTCTGGGGTGTTCACAAACTTTCAAGCAGTACTCTGTGTGTGTTATATATAAATTCATGAGTGCTGATGGTAATAAAACAGTGCTCAATGAATAATAACAGAGCTAAAATTTATACTAATAATAAATGTACATTTTCTATATTTACAAAATATGCATTTCTTGATTGGTTCGTTTTCTGTGGCTTATCAACCCTTTGCAGGTTATTTAAAACCAGAAAATACTTTTAGAATTTTTTTTGTTTCTGGAGATAATGATTTAGTGATTACTAATTAACCCATAGCTGGGAGGGAGAAGAGGTGGATTCATAACTTTCCCAAGGTTATTTGTGCATAAGTGAATAAAATGACCCCAACAGGAATTGGAACTCGGCTCTCTGATTAACAATTTCAAGGCATTACACCACCCACACATCCAAACTTATAGCACTTGGTATTCCCAAGTGGTTACCCATCTAGGTACTGACTGGGTTTGACATTACTTAACTTTGGTGATTGTATGCATATAGGAACTAAATGTATATTTATTAGTAGCAAATATGTGTGCCTGTTTAATGTCTGTTAAAAGTTTTTCATGTTTTTTGTGAGTAAATCTGTTAAAAACATTAATTTTTGTTTTGTTCAAACTTGACTTTTTCTTTACGCGTGCATGCGTGCGACAGAAACCAGCTGTCCTATGGAAGTCAAAGCCAGCAAACCTAAGAAAACCATCTCCGAAATTGAAGTCAAAAAGTTTGGTATGATTGATAGGTGAACATTGCTGAAAGATAAAAAAAATAATCTTGATTGAAGGAAGTAGCAATCAGAATGGTGGGGGTCATTCTGAACCCTTGTTTTGTTTCCAAACTTTGGGCATTTTCCACCCCCTCCCCCCGCCTCATTATTTTCATTTCTATATGAAGTGTATTAAAACTAATGCAATGAAATATTTATCATTTACCAAATTATAAAGAAATAAATATAAAAACTTTTTATTCATAAATTTATAAACATTTACTAAATTATTAAAATTTAAGAAACCAACTTTATGATTATTATCATCAATATCAAAGAGAATTATGAATATGACAATCACTATAAGATTAATAGTGTCATCAAAATAGTCATGGCTCTCCACATAGTCCTTTTCTTGAATAACTGAATTGCCATAATTTCTTGGGAAAGATAGTGAAGTGGTTTCCTGTTGCCTTCTCTATGGTTTGGAATTTAAGTATTCCTTTTCTTAAACTGGCTGCTACTCAAGACTAGAGAGCCCAATCAAAACTGTTATTTAACCCAAAGCTGTGGGTAGAAGAAATGGTGTTCATGTGAAAGCTTCAGATGAGTCTTGAATTTGCCAGTTAAACTTTGTCCATAGATAACCTTTATGCCACACGTGCATCCTTTTTATTATCTAAAGCAGTGTTTCTCAACCTTTTTAAGCAACTGCACACCTAGGAGCAAATGAAAATATCATGGCACACTTAGCAAAATTTTTAAACGGTATACATTTAAATGTTATGAAATAAAACCATAGATTTTTAAAATATACACACCCAGATATGAACTTTTTATTTCAATGTTTCTATTCAAATATTTGTACAGCTTATTTAGTGTGAAACCTGTACCTGTTTTTTTTTTTTCACAATTTCTTCAGTGTTTGGTTGTGCGATAAGCAGACTCATTTCTTCTTCGGTGCAGCATAGTCTTTCTCGCTTCTTATTTTTTTTAATATTATTTAGGGTTGAAAAGACTAATTCATATAAATAAGAAGTAGAAAATTGCAATAAAACTGATAAAGCCTTTTTAGCTAGTCTGGGATATTCCCTTTGTATTGAAATCCAAAATGTATCAATGTGTACTGTCAAATGTTTTATTTTGAGCCCTCAATTACTAGAAATGGTGGCCAATTCTTCTTTGCATAAGTCTTATATTTGAAGGAACATTTGTCTAGGGATTTTGAATCCAATCATACTTCAGTATCTGTTTATATTTCTGAGATGAGGTATTATATACACTATTTACATTATTCAGACTATTGTCCTCATCTTTGTTGCCATATTTATCACAATGTTTCATCTGTTGTACACTCCGTCCTTCTTCAGGTGGTTGGAATGTTGAACTGAATCCTTTATTTTGCTCGCTAAGGTAGACTTCTAGTTCCATGTGCCATGTTTAATGGATGTCAGTTATCAGTTACCACCTCCTGTTAATTCACCTCTCCAAGTTCTCCACTGCCTTAACCAGGTATTGAACTCACTAACTCTTTGGGTCCTGTCACTGGATCTAACCAACACCTTTATCCACTGTGCCATGTGTCCTTAAGCCAATCATACTTTTGCAGTTAAGAGGATTGTGCGATACATTAGTGTGCCATGGCATGGTGGTTGAGAATTACAGATTTAAATGATGTAAACCCAACAGAGAATGATAAAAATTTAGTTTACTTCAGCCAAACTAATTGTGATATGTACTATACAGGGTGTCCATAAAGTTTGTGTGCACTTTAAAAAATTTATAACTTTATTTGTATTTGCGATAGAAATAATCTGTAAAAAATGTTATAAAGTTTAATGTACCTAGTTTTAAGTATAGCGAAAATAACTAATGTGATTTCAGGCATTACTGTAAATCAGTTGGCAAATGTTTTCCGTGAACTGCAAAATTTTATTACCCTTTGTATTGCTAATGATGGAGGGCATGTGGAAACTTAAATAACATTTCAATAAAACCTTAAAAAATATAGATTTACTTCTTTCTAATCCTTTTTACAAATTATTTCTATCGCAAATACAAATAAAGTTATAAATTTTTTAAAGTGTACACAAACTTTATGGACACCCTGTATTATAAATATTGCTGTAGTAATTTGCTTATGAGCAGAATTTCTTTTAAAATATTTTTAATATAAGGTAGCCGAGTGAGACCAAGAAGAGCAACACATTGTGCTGTCTTAGTCTTGTGTTTTCCACTGATATGAAGTGGAACAGAATTATATTGAATCAATTGCTAGGTCAGTGAGAGCATCCTCCTCGGATTCTGTTCTACAAAGTATATGACTGAAAGATAATGGTTAACCTTAAACTTGAATAGGTTAAGATGATAGTAATCTGAAATGCATCTTCCTGGGATTCTGTTTGACAAATCAACAGTTCCTGGTAAGAAGCTACTTAAGTGGAACTTTCTCCTTACTAAAGGAATACAAAGTGAATGAGGGTGGTTCAGCTCAATGTATGCGACATGGTGGGTCTTAGCTGGAGGTGGGGGTGTAGATCTGGGTGAACTAAATTGCTTGTTTGAACATTTTTGATGGAAATAGAAGTAGCGTAGTGAGATGCTTGTAATGTTTCATCTGGGAAAGGTGTTGTCAGGTGTAAAACAATTCATCACCCACAAGGCCGTGTAGATGCTTTTGGACTCTTATCAAGACTGGGCATCATCAGCTCAAATATGACAGTAGTATGCCATTTTGCAGCTTGTTCAAATTCTAGCTGAGTCTGTTCCATTTGCTTTTGACTGAAGTGCTTGAGAAAGGCATTAATCCATCTCTTCTTCCTCTCACTATGGGTTAAACAGTAAGGAAGATTGGGGCTCTGTAGTCTTGGGTAGCAGCTAAAAGGACTACTTTGAATTTAAAAACCATGGAAGAAGTAATGCTAAACCAGTCGACTATCTTTTCCAAGAAGTCATGGAAATTCACATATAATAAAAGAAATAGGAGTTCATGGACAGTTGTGCTTACCTATGGGAAGGGACATGGCATTTTTATAATATCATTTTAAAAGATTTCACATGGAGTACAGATTTAGATTTAAACCCAACCTGGGAAAACTTTATTATTGTCAGGTTTTTAAAGAACTTATTAAATGATGTGGTAATTAAATTTAACTCTTAATAGCCTAATGGTTGCTTAGCTTAAAGCTGCAGATGTTTTAAAGAAATGAGAGCCATAAACACCTGAGAATGTCAAAAATATACTGTATATTTCTGTGTATAAGATAACTTTTAAATCCCAAAAATCACCTTTAAAAATTGGGGGTCATCTATGCTACAGTTCTAAAAAAGAGACCTTAATTTTTGAGTGATGTTTGTTGATAGGCTATCCTCGGCCTCAGTGCAGTAACCAATAATATACACTAAAAGATTCACATTATCAAATAAACTGATAATAAATGTAATAAAGCCATTTCTGCCTTATATATTACTGGCATAACTTCATAATAAATTGCCTATTCAAAGAATAATTCCATATCAATGAAATCAACTTGTAGCCATCCAAGCTTAGCTGAGAAAATGTAAAAATCAAGTTATGATTGCATTAACAGCAACCTTTATCTTTTGCTAAACTTTCAATAATTATGGGAGTGTTATGGCAGTAATAACATTTAGGATAAAATAATATTTATTTATCATTAAAAATTCATTATCATACTATTATTAGCAATATTTTGTGATTTGCCAATGAAGTATAAGTAAATGGCCATTAGTACACCAGGCTGTGTGTAACTGTTTATATTTAGGAAAAGAAGAAGAAGAATCAGTATTTGCAAGAGATCACCTGATAAAACATGGTTTCCCTTTTAGGGGATATGTGTATGAAAAACATGATATAGAATCGGTTTTGTTATTTCATTTATTTTGAACTTCTAAGGATACAGTAAGTAAAAACATTTCCAATAGCATCATCTTTATATAATCAATAAGCAGTTGTCTTATACTATAGATATTGGATAAATTCTTGAAAATTTGCTATATTTTTTTGACCATGTCTTATCTAAAGGTTGCCTTATATGCAGAAATATACGGCAGTTTAAAATCATAGTCCATTTGTACATGAATAGGAATTGATTGATATTGCAGATATCAATGAATTGGGAATAAAATATTAGACGGCAACATATTAAAGTGTAACATGTTGTCTCTTGCCACCTGTTGGCTTTGTTTGACTTTTTCATGCTTGGAAGTTTCCAATAAATGATTTTAAAGTGGAGAAACTGATTTGGGAAGAGAACAAAGGTGTTGAATAGAATTCATAACCAGTTGTAGTCAATTATGATTGAATAGTGAGTTTGATCCTCACCTGGTGCTCTGTACTTTCAGCCTTGGGCCACGTCTAAGCTATGTCTAGAGAATCACCATAACCTGTTGGAATTTGGGATGGAGGTGGTGGTTGCTGATCTGAATGATTCTATAATGTATGTTTCAATGTCTGTAAATCTGAACTTTTGTTTTTATAAATTGTTTCTCATTCTCTTACCCAGGGCAGGCTTGTGGTCGCTCTCCCTGTAGGTGCAGCCCTGTGTGTGTATGTCTCTCGCTCTTAGTGCAGCCTCATGTTTGTATGTCTCGCTCTCTCTCTCTCTGCCTGTGCAGACCCCATGTGTGCGTGTGTCTCGCTCTCTCTCTCTGCCAGCACAGCCCTATGTGTATGTGCCTTTGTCAATGCAGACCCATGTATGTGTCTGTGTGTATATCCCTCAATGTCATTGCAGCCCTGTGTATTTGTGTGTCTGTTCCTGTCATCACTCTCTTTCTCAGGGCAGCCCCGTGTGTCTCTCTCTTTCTTTCAATGTCATTGCAGCCCCTTTGTGTTTGTGTGTGTCTGTCTGTCTCTCTCACTGTTCATGGCAGATCTGTGTGTGTGTGTCACTCTTTCTCAGGACAGCTCCATGTGTATTTGTATTTCTCTCTCTGTTAGTGCAGTCTGGTTGTGTGTGTCTCCCTCTCTCTCTCTCAGTGCAGCTCTGTGTGTCTCCCTTTTTCTTTCTCTGTCAGTGCAGCTCCATGTCTCTCTCTTGGTGAAATTTCGCATGTTTGTGTATGTTTCTCTCTTTCAATCAGTGCACTTCTTCACTCTCTCTCTCTCGCTCTTTCCTCTCCATCTCTTTTTGTTGCGTTAATATTAATAACTAGCCTAGAAGCCATATTTCAGGAGGACTTTACGCTAGTTCCTGCGGAGGACTTTTGAGCCTTCAGCCTTTTACCTTCAGCATCTTATATATGTAAAAATGATAAGAAATTAAGAATTAATAATATTTGACACTTTAATTTGGCATAATCTTTCTTCATATATGCAACCGACCTCCATAGTTTGTTTCCACTTATTTGGCTCGCAATTTTTATTTCCTTTTAAAATCACTATTCTTTATAATCTTTTCACATAAAGTCACTCTTAAAAGACATTAGGGAACGTAACTATGTAATATTTCGAATATGTCACAGAATGTGTGCTAGAAAATGAGCAACGTACTGTGTCCTGCTTCAGTCTTTTTAACTACAGTTTAATTAGATATCAATTGTAATTGTGTTGAAAAGCGAAATTATCATTAAACCTTTTTAATAAAGAATTGTTTTTTAAACCTTTCACCCGGTTCGATATTCAAATTTAACTTTAAATGAGTTATTTATTTAATTTTTAATCATGTGTAACTACAGTAGTTACTACCTGTTACTTCAGGTTGTTTATGATTTGCTGAGCTCGGAAAACAGACAGACAGACACACATACACTACGCATTATTTATATAGATAGATAACCTGCTTTTTTTCCCCAAAATTACTTCATTTTTTCCTCATAAATGCCATTTGTTTTGATTCTTAATGATCTCATCTAAAAATGATTAAGATATTAAATTAACTGATGACGAAAAGGAGCCTTATTCAACAAATAATTGAAATTACTAAATAGTAAATACCTTATTTTTTTAATTTATTTTGTAAACTAAAAGCATCACTTAATTTTTTTTTTTTTTTGAAGTGAGTGATGTTTTTGTCTCTCCCCTATCATGTTTCTGTCCCTAACCAATCCTGCCAACTTGACTTCCCACCCTCTCAATCCCTTTTTAGAGAAAATGATTACGTGGCTCTTTACTGTTGGCAAGTTGGTTTGGAAAGTAACACATGGAATTTAACCTGATTGCTTTTTTGTGTTAATAATACTCAACAAGTTGACCACACACACACACAATTTTATATAATAGACTTTTTTTTAAAGCATAAGTACTATCATCTAAATTCTAAACTAAACCTAAGTACTCCTTTTATACCAGTTAATTAAATAAATCCCTATCTTGCTTTTGTCTCTGCCACAAAAAGAGGATTATTATATTCATTAGAATATCTTCCCTAAAGTCTTTTTGGCTTAAGCTTAGTTTAGTCTGGCACAAGGCTACAATTTTGAAGCTCTTAGCTAGCATGAAACTCACTACAGTAGTAATAGTAAAGTTGTGCAAATATTTTTCTCATATTAAGCACTTAAGATCGCAAATATCAAAAGAAAAATAAAGATTTTTTTTTTTTATTACATAATAAAAGTTAGGGGATCTAGTTTTATATTAAATTCATTATAAAATAAATTGATCCCCACCCCTCAGGACCTGTCCTAATGAATAAAGATTAAAGCTAAAACAAAATTTGAGAATATGCTCACACCACGTATGATTCCTTAAATAAATTTTTAAATTCATAATCTAGAGTTCTTTTTCATATATTATTGATTATAATCACAATCGTCGTCGTCTTAATTAAGGTTAGTTAGCTCGGTAAATAACTCACTTCTGTATTTCTTCATCGTTGTGAAGACAAACCTAATTCTTTTGACTCAATGAATCATAAATTTATTTTCAGAATTATTATTTATTTTTTTTTTAGCATCAGTGTGCATCAAAATTTGAGTAGTGTTGAAATAAATTGTAACATCCATTGGTAATTTCAAGTTAAAAACATTTTAATTTAAATTGTATTCACTATTGATTTTAGTTTTTTTTTTTTTTTTTTTTTTTTTTTTTTTTGCAATTGTTTATGGTTTTTGGTGAGAATTTTTAAAGTTGATTTTACAACCAGCTTGAATGATTGGTGCAAAGATTGTGTGTGGATAAAAACAAACCAGGTCAAGGACTTTGTCAACAAGCACACAAAATAGAATTCTAAATTGTAAAAGATAAAAAGAACTGATATGGTTTTCCCATTAAAACTATATTTCAATGTATGTGCTTATAAGCACACACACACACACAAGCTTGTGTATATATAAAATTCTATTTTCATATATTATTTATGTATTAGATTTATTGGCTTTTAAGACTCTTTTACTTAAAAAAAAAAAAAGGTATCTAATGATTAAACTTCAAGATCTATGGTTTTTACCTTTTTTGGTTATCACCATTATAAGTTGGGAACATATTGGGGGGTATGTATGTGATATATATATATATCAGGGGTGCAGAAAGGTTTTAGCACTTATATTTTGAAAGGTCTCAATGAGAGATATGCATTTCTCTAAAACATTAATTGTGAGCATCGTATTGCTGTAAAAGAGTACATTTAATAAGAGTTTTGATTCTCTAGGCCAGTAGATGTCAATTTCACTGTTTGGAAGGAGAGGAAAAAATGTAATGTCTATTTAAATATGTGTTGTAACCTAGGGAAGGTTATTGAATAGAATAATCACACTAAAGTTGGTAATGGACAATAATACTTAGGACAAGAACAACACGTATAAGATTCGATAGTGGCGCGTAGAGGAAGTAGTCAACTGCTAGAAGTGAGTCAAGTGAATTCCACAAAGAATCTCCAACTGCAGACCAACATACAGTATTTACTACTGTATTTATGTGAATGGGGACATATCCGTTATTGTCTGTAGGTATGCTACAACAAAAATGTGTACTCACTAAAGTGTTTACAATATATATATATATATATATATATATATGGTTAACGTGAGTAAAATTTGTCACATAGCTGATTGATATTACTTTCAGCATCCCAACTCCAGAGTTTTGTGGATGGACCTATTTGTCCACTCTTCAGGGGGTATCAGCAATTTACTGCTTATATTTTCCGATTTTTTTTCCTTTTTATACACATTTAGCACTGGTGTAAATTTTCTTCTGTATTTCCTATGTTTGTTTGTGCACTTGTCCATGTGCTCAGGTCTTGTCTGCACAGATGTATGTTGTGATCATGTTCCTCTTTTTCTTTGTTTTTTTTTCATTTTTTTTATCTGTAGCAGACTTAGTCTGGTTTTGATCCAGCTTTAAACATGTGACTTATTTTTATTTATTTTTATTTATGGGCATTTTAGTTCTTAGCTAGGGAAGTTTTATTTTGTTTACAGGGCCAAATTATCCTTTAGGCTAATATAGGCTTCAGCCTAGGGACCCTCAAGTTTTTATAAAGCAATGATTTTAATTTTCTAGATATTATAACTTCAAAATATTTTCATAAACTGAAATTATATTAATATAACAAAGTCATATTTATTTTTACTTTGTAGGAAGCAAAGCAAGGAAAAGAATATTTTAGGTTATGTAATTGTGTTTCAAGTAGATGTTTGATTTTAGTTCAAAATGTTTAAATTTTTATAAAGCAGTGATTTTAATTTTCTAGATGTTATAACTTCTAAATAGTTTCATGAACTAAAATGATATCAAGATGACAAACTCATATTTATTTTGACTGTTTTATTCTTATAATGCTGGTTATAAAAATCTGTTTTTTCTTTACTAGGATTGTGTCGAAATATGTACTAATTTGGTTTGCAATAAATAGTAAAATAGTGGATTTTTTAAAAAATATTTTTATTGACAAACAAAAGATAGCTATTCTTGTTTATTTAAAGGATTTGCTATTAGTTTACTTCAAACAATGTAAATTTTGCTAAAATATATCACAAGTAAAAAAAAAATCTTGCTTATCGCTGCTTTTTTTTGCAAAAATTATTGAAATTATGCTATTATTTTCTTTTCTGAAAACTCACCGCAGATCAAAAGTGATCTGTTACATCTGCATCAGAGGAATGATCAGTTGCCAGGCCCCTGATCATGAGAGATAAGCTACTGATTGACAGGGGAATAGAGCATAAAAAAAATCTTGTTTGAATTGCTTGGTCACTTGCACTGATGACCGCTATGCTTAGGTTGTGATTTGGAGATTTACACTGGTCAGCTGATAACGGCTTTGGTTGAAATATTTGTATGGTGTAGCAGACATACAAGAATGATAACCCTTTCAAATAATGGTGAGTGGGGGAAGGGAAGGGGATTAGTCAAACAAGTTTATTGAAGCAATTGAACTCTTCCCACCTACGATCAACTGTTCAGAAGTTCAGCCAGCATCTATTCTGCAGATGTGTAACAGTGGGAACGACAGGACTAACAAAAAGCTGTTTTCTGTTATTTTGCTGTTAGAAAAACTACTCTCTGCTCTTTTGCTGATAGAAAACTTCTCAGTAGAAGAAATGATGTGACATTTCCTGACTCGTGTAGTTAATATGCCAAAAATCATATTTAAATTTGTTCCTATTTTGAAAACTGATTGAAAATGTCTTTTGCTTAGTTTTCAAATTCTCAAGGACATTATCAGGAAATAGAAGGTAACCCATAAATCAGGAGGCCTTTTTTTTTATTTAAATATATTTTATAAAATGAAGTAGAAAATGATATATTTCTCAAAAGCCATTTGCAGAAGAAAATTTGCCATATTAAATGAAAAAGTCAGATAAAAAAAATTGCATTCTGTAATATAATATATTCATTTTTTTCTTTTTCTTTCTCTCTCTCTCTCCAATAGCACATTCAGTTCCAAGCCCATCATCCTGCCACCAATGCCTCCTCGCAAATTCTTTCCATTCAGCTCTCCTGTCTTGGAGTTTCCTTTTGGCCGGGTGGCACCACTATTGGAACTCACCATACAAGACGAGATTACATTTGTCATGTACTACGCTCCTTGGTGTACAAGGTCCATGGCTGTGCGATGGGAATTTCATAAAGCTGCCAAATTTATGCAAAATCGGGTAAGCCTCTTTTCTTTTTATTTCTATAATAACTGAGACATACGTGTATTCCTTTCTTATATGAAGTTGTCCAGAAAGTTACCAACCATTTTGAATTTCTCAAAATCTGGTTGTGTGGTCTTGATGTCCCTTGCACTTAGTGTGCATGTTTGAACTTATAATCTCTTGTGGGGGTTATGCCTTTGGGATTGTGTACTGTGTTGTGTTCATTTAATCATGATATTAAGCCTGTCTATTCATCATGTCTCATACAGGGATGTTAGTAGAACATCATCTCATTATGGTCCGACCCCACCTTCAATGTCCAGATTGAAAGAATGCAACTTATAGTGATCCTGAAAGCAGAATTCACAGACTGTTTTGATAATTGTATTCTTTGGGGGACAGAAGGAAAATAGCAAATACCAAGTTGACCTCTCTTTGAGTGTTGATATTTACTCAGCTTTCTTTGGGCTTACGGCCATATCACGTTGAAATACCGGTTCCTGTATGATCGCCTAAGTTAAGCAACATCGAGCCTGGTCAGTACCTAAACCGGTGCCCACCTGTGTATACCAGGTGCTGTAAGCTTTGATGTATGGGTTGTTAATCGGAGAGTGGAGTTCCAATTCCAGTTGGGTTTGTTATATTCACTCATGCTCAAATACCCTTGGTAAATATATGAATCCATCGCTTCTCCTCCAGCTATGGGTTAATTAATAAGATTTATTATTATCTTCAACAAAAAGGACAAATTCTTACAATCTAAAAATATTTTCTGGGTTGATAAACTGTAGCAAACAAATCAACCACTCAATCAGCTTTCTTTGGGAAATGAAAGTGTCCTAATATTTAAAAAAAAAAAAAGTTTTGGCACAGGTCATCAGAAATGGAGCTCCTGAAATAGGAAACTTGACTTTTTGGGTGATTCTTGTATTTCATTGTGTTATTATCTAACGTGTCGACATGTTGTTGCTCTTCAATAAGCTTAGCTTTTTTACTGCTGAAGGGCAGCAACAGACCATGTGGTCTCTGCTGATATGCTGATATGTCCTTATGCAAATATTTATTCTTAACAACATATCACCATATAAGCAGAGGATGCATTTAGGACAACAGGAACGGGGAGTAACAGTAACATATCCAACAATTGTATCAATACAATCCATTACCAAATATGATGAGGTTTGTGTCTAGCTATTTCAACTGTAAAATGATGACACTTAGTTGCCAATCTAATATTGAGTTTAAATTCATAAAGTCTAGGTACCATAGAGGAAAGTTCATCAGAACAATTACCATAAAAGTATTTATAGAAAAAGCACGAGGAAGCTACATTATGGCGGCGGGAAAATGACTGAAGTTGAGATGCCAGGTCAGGACCAATAACATTGCAGATTCTTTGAATTTTATCAAGAATCTGTAGCAAGAGCACCAGACCATAAGTGGCAGCAATATTCAAAGCAAGGATGAATGGTAGACGTATAAATATATGTGTTGGCAGGCCAAAAATAATTACACAGTCAAAGCAGAATAAGTTTATTCCTCTGAGCAACTTTGTACTGGCCATTTGTTGTCTTCACTGCCGACTTGTTCTGATACACTGACAGTTCTGAAAGAGTGGAATTTAACTCAAAATGGTCAGAGATAGTGTGTTAGTAAACAGGTTTCAATTCAAGAGAGACGGCCAGATCACTTAAAATAAGTTGTCTGCATTTATCTATTTCAGCTGATGTTTTCAAGTGTATGTTGCAGTCAATAATATTTAAATTTTGTTTAGTTCCTTTTTTTTTTTTCCTGCTTGTCTCAAAATGTCCAACTGTAAATTGACGAGACCTTGTTGCAAATCTAGTATTGCTCTTAAATTCATAAAATATAGGTGTCATCAAGGAAAGTTCATCAGAACAATTACCATGACAGGATTTATAGAAAAGGCAAAGGGAATAATTTCATAATTATCTCCCAAAAACTTGAGCATTTACTGACTTGGTGAAGTTTCAGACAAGCCCACCTTAAAGTCATAAAGCAGACAACTCTGAATGAGCTGCTTCAATACTGCCATGTTTCCTTGTTGCTGCTCAAACTATGACGGATGTGTGTGTGCAATGCACTTGCATTGCTCAAGACCAATGCCCTTACCCCGACCACTGTCCTGACACATCACACACTTATTTGCATATCAGTGATCACTTCTTCCTACACAACATAAAAAAAT
>OZ038496.1:13514882-13522382 GCA_964036315.1 Acanthosepion esculentum | reverse complement strand
TTTTTTTTCAAAAATGTATTACTGGCAATATTTTTCTTTTTTCAAAAATGTATTACTGACAATATATATATATATATATATATATATATATATATATATTTTAAAATTTTTTTTTCAAAAATGTATTTATGGTAATATTTTTTTTTTCAAAAATGTATTTCTGGTAAAAATTTTCAAAAAATGTATTGCTGGTATTAAAACCTATTTTTCTACTTTCATAATGTTTTGACCTCCTTTTGGTGGGTTAACTATTTGCCTATAGCTGGAACTGACAGGTGCTACCAGCCTGGGTCAGCAGAGGTAGTATTTTGTTCCTCCAAACCTTCTGATCAAAGCCTTGCTGTTGGACGTAGTTTATTGTCTTACCCAGGACGTGGATGTAGTTTATCATCATACCCAGGAGGCAGATGTAGTTTATTGCCATACTCAGAATGGCATTATTTTCAAATAATTTTCCCTGCAGCAAGATTATTTGTTCCACATTTATTAAAACAACAAAAAAATCTTCAGATGGAATGTTTATTTGAACTAGCATGCTTATTTTGTAAGTTGAAACATTCTCATCAGCATGACTATTCAAGACAGTACTTGTATTTTGTAGAGTATTATTAAAATACATAGATGAGTTTTTTCTACTACCATGGTTCTATTCTGTTAGTTTGGAAAGAAAACCTTGTCACATTTGAAGACTGAAAATAACAAATGCTTCTTTAAGACCAAAAAGACATTCGTTCTTTTTTTAATCAGTATATTGATTGATTGGTAATTGATATATTTTATCAAGATAATTTTTCCATTCATTGTTGATAATATAATCCCATCTATTTCTCAAATTGTTGATTTCTCAGGCATAAAATTCTTCCAACTCAACCTCTTCACAATTAATAAACTTTTTTCCCCTCTATGTAAGAAATTTTGCAATGATTTGAAAAGATGATAGTCAGATTTAGGAAAGACAGGAGAATAAAGAGGATGAGGTAAAACATATATTTAGTGTCATAATTTCCTCCTAAGTAATTTTAATAATATGTAGTCTTGCATTATCAAGTCAGAGCACAATATGCCTTTAGCTATAGCTTGGTTAACTGAGTTATGGGCATTTTTTCTGCAAATTTTTCTGCAATGCTTCCAATTGATGACAATATTTCTCTTAACTGTTTCACTTGGTTTTAACACTTCATTTCCGATAATACTCCTCATATCCAACCAAACACTGAGCATATCTTTTTTCAGCCATAGTTCTGGCTTGGTGATGGGTTCCTTTTTTTCATCACTGGTGATGATTCTACCCAGGAAAGGTTCCGCAGTAAGTCTTCTCTTCAATGGTTAACAGAAGGAAATTCTTTGATTAAGCTGAGGGGCTGTCAAGAGAAAAACTTCCCAATTGAAACAGGCCAAGCTATTGTTGGCATGTCTTGAAACTTAATGCTTACTTTCTATAATGTCACGAACATGTGACAAAAAGAAATAAAACAAAGAAAGTAAAGGGAACGACAAGAAGACTAAATTTCTTTGGTAAAACAAAAGAAATTTTATTTTAATTAAGTGTTTTGGTCAGTGGGGTAAAAGGAAATAAGGCTTACCGGCGAGGAGTTAAAATTAATTCAAAGTAACTTCAGTCGGGAGTTGTTGGGTTTTTGTGGTATAGTTACATGTCCCAGTGAAAGAATCAGCTCCAAACCAGATTTCTACAGCAACTGACTTTGGCCAGTCAGCACCCTTCATTCTTTTGGTACCAACCAGCAAAAGCCCAAATGAAGACTCCTACTTGTCAGGTCATCTAACAACATCAAAGACTTCTTTCAAGTCTGTAGAAATCAAACCAATATTCTACAAAGTCTTTGATCTAAACAACCCAGAACTGGGAGACAAATGATTAATCAGTAAACGGTGATTCTCTTAACAATAGACAAGACAAATATTTCTTGCCATTTCTGTTTCTGAATTCATATACTGTCTGATCTTCATCTGATCTAAACTCATTTTAAAAGGATAGAACTGATACAAAATTTATCCACTCTGATATTAAGTCATCTTTTTTTTCTTTCAATCATTTCACTCCAAGCAAGGTAATAAAGCCACTAAGATGCAAGGGTTTACAGAGTGTTAAAGAATACGAGAAAAACTACTATTAATGTGAGAGGACAATAAAAGAACAAAATTTAAGAAGACAGAAGATAACGATTGACATTGCATTTAAATGTTTGAAGATCAAAGTTGACTGGAAATCAAGAAGCTGGAAGAGAGTTCCACAAGTAAGAAGTGTGATAGAAGAAACTGTTAACATAGAACTTACAGCTGTATCTAGCCATTTCAACTGTAAAATAATGAGACCTAGTTGCCAATCTAGTACTGAGTTTAAATTCATAAAGTCTAGGTACCATAGTGAAAAGTTTATCAGAACAATTGCCATGAAAATATTTATAGAAAGGACACAGGGAAGCTACATCATGGCAGTGGGAAAGTGATAAAAGCTGAGATGACAGGACAGAGCCAATAACATTGCAGATTGTTCTTTGGATTTTTTATCAAGAATCTCTAAATATATAGCAAGAGCACCAGACCATATATGGCAGCAATATTCTAAGCAAGGATGAATGGTAGACATATATGTGTTGGGATGGCCAAATCCCTTAAAATAAGTTCTCTGTATTTATCTATTCCAGCTGATGTTTTTAAATGTATGTCTAACACTTTCGCTCCAGCCCCTCAACATCTGGCATCTTACTCTCTGGGTTGAGGTGTCTACTCGGTCCTAACTGAAATTAAGGAGTGTCCATAGGTCCCCTGAGCATTTGTAGATTATTCGATCGGTCCGCTGGTTTAATCCTGCTTCCTGCTCACATTGTGATTTGTTTCATCCAGAAAGCAGAAGTGATGTCCGTCCATTCATGGTCAACATAGACATGGCTGGGGAGTCTATGCTAAGAAATTTAGAATGCAGGAAAAAAAATTAATATCAGCAGAAAGCCGGACAAACAACTATTCAATGGTTGAATTGTTAATGTCTTTTATATAGCAGAAAAGAATAGTAGAGAAAAGAAACGGGTTACAGAAAAGGAAAGTATTTAATGTAAAAACTCATACACTGGATTCTAGACACAGAGAGAGAATGTATGTGGTAACTTGTTGTTAAATTGTCTCATAACGATATATGACTCTTGTGATGGCTGGATAAAGATTTCTGTGTGGGGCTTAAAGTTATAATAGCGTTCCTCCTCCCAACGCTAGTCCAGGCCAATTCTCTCTTCTCGAATTTTCTCCAGTCTCGCACTTTTTCAGCATAACTATGCGTTTATATAGAAAAACCCGGCTGGTCATAACCAACCCTTGGCTCCACCACCTCCCACGTGATCATCACAAGGTTCTGGCTGCTTCAACCAAAATCATGTGAATTCCAAAGTTCCGTTCTAGCTTACTCAGCTCTATTTCAATTTTTAATCGATAAAAATTATTTCGACCATTTTTCATTGTCTTCTGATGACCCAGATTCAATGGGTACAACTTCTGCCTCTAGATCAGATTTCCCCATCAGTAAACAAAATGCTCTGATTTAATTTCGCTATTCAATCTACTCCAATTTCAATAAAAAAAAATATACGTGTGTGTGTTTCCCAGACTCTCTCTGTCACATCTTTTGAAGTCAATAATATTTAAATTTTGTTCAATTCCTTTTTTCCTGCTTGTCTCAAAATGTCCAACTGTAAATTGATGCAACCTTGTTGCCAATCTAGTACTGCTCTTAAATTCATAAAGTATAAGTATCAGAGAGGAAAGTTCATCAGAACAGTTACCATGGAAATATTTATAGAAAAGACAGAGGGAAGCCACATTATGTGAAGGAAGGAAAAAAAAAAATTAGAGCATAAAAATTAATGATTTATTTACAGTAAGTTTTGAAAATGTACCTTTGACATGATCATATTAAAAATGTGACAGGACATTCTTTCTAATCTAAGTCTTGCTTATTGTTTCAAGTAGAAAATAAAATTGCAGTCATGGGCAAGTTACAGCCTGCGGGTCACATATGACCCAGTTGGCATTCTGAATGGCACACCTAATTTTATGAGGAAAATAACATTTATTAAAATGTTCTTTGTTTCCTTTTGTTCACACATTCTCATGCATAACCATATAGATAAACAATGATTAAGTACAGTGTTTATTGAATTTTGTAAATTTTCATTGAAGGTAACGTTATCAGTATTTTTAACCATTGCCAATTTTTGTTAAGAAGGACCATACCTGTAAACATCTTTTGCTTCAGAAACAGGGAATGTCAAAGATAATAGTTTTTTCTCTAGAGAATAAAATTGTTTTTTTTTACAAATATTTTTCTATACTCAAATGAATAAAATAAGAAACAAATCACACAGTAGTGTGTGTTAATCACTTTGTCGTCAGTGATAATTGACTTTAGTTTTTTTAATTATAGAAGGAATCTTTTCTCTCCAAAATAAAATAAATTAACTTTTCTCCATTTCTAAGGCAGATGCTGATGTGCATTTTCTTTTGTTGGGAAAATGGACGTGGTATCTTTTAACGAAAAATCACCTTGATTTTTTTTTTTTCTTTTTTTTTGAGTAGTGTGGCCCACCTTATGTGGCCCACTTGAAAAAGGTTGTCCATTCCTAATTGAGTGTTATCAAGAGGCTATAAATTTTGCTATAATGTGGATTTGTAGTATGATCATTGAATAATAATACCCATAATAAAACAAGAATGTAATTATTTAGAATTGTTGCAAAGTATGTCATCTGATAATGTTTGTCATTTGATAATGTTCCAATAGATTCAATGGTAATATAGAACAGGTGTCTCTTTAAGATTGGTTTTGGAATCTAAGTTTAAATTTTTGTCAACTGTAAAATGAAATTAGAAAGAATCGAGATAAAAACTCAGTTCTGAGATCATCTCGTCTCACCAGAGAAGTTCCTCCTCCCTTTCCTGCACAGTAAGTGGGATCACAGAGCCAAGTTAAACCGCGTCCTGGGTATGACGATAAACTACGTCCAACAGCAAGGCCTCTGATAATGTTTTTGAAAAAATAATGTTGCCAGCTATACGTTTTTTGAAAAATAATGTTGCCAGCTATACGTTTTTGAAAAAATAATATTACCAGCTATAAATTTTGAGGAAAAAATATTAACAGAAATAGATTTTTGATAAAGTAAAATTATTACCAGGAAAAGGGAAAAAAAAAAAAAAAAGTTGTTGGCATTAAATGACCCATTGAGGTTGATATGCCGTAAACCAAACCAAGTTAATCCTCAATCCGAGCCACTATCCATTACTCCACCATGCCTCCAACATTCTTACAGTTTTCCTTTTTGGTCAGCTAAGATAGAAGAGGAACCGTCTGTGATGATTATTGTCCCAAGTGCTTTCTGTCAATTCATTAACCATTTTCAATGGGTTTGTTGTTAATATTTTCCTGTCTTTTGTGTTCTAAGCTGTATTGTGTTGTAGAAATTCTAGTTTTAGAAAGATGTCTTAATTGAAGCTCTATATAAAGAATTTAAGCCAAGCCTCAACCTTACTGTATTTGATAATGATAGTAATATGTTGGCAATCTTTTAAAAGACACCTGAACATGAAATCACACATTTCTTCTAGAACAACTTTAGAAAACGTTTGAATAAAGGCAAAATAGTACCTTACTGTGAAGTTGTTTGTGGCCGAGCGGCAAAAGAACGCCGGATCAGATAGTAATTCTTCCTGCAAAGGGGGATGTAGGTTCAAATCCTGTTGGAGGACACATTTTCTTTATTAAGTTTTCTTGAGTACACAGGCAGGTAGACAAAATAAATACTGTTTAAAATAAATGGAACATCTATTCAAATACAGCTATTCTCTAATAATAACATTTGAAGTAATTATATATATATATATATATATATATATATATATATATATATATATATATATATACATACAGGGTGTCCATAAAGTTTGTGTGCACTTTAAAAAATTTATAACTTTATTCGTATTTGCGATAGAAATAATCTGTAAAAAATGTTATAAAGTTTAATGTACCTAGTTTTAAGTATAGCTAAAATAACTAATTTCAATAAAACCTTAAAAAATATAGATTTACTTCTTTCTAATCCTTTTTACAAATTATTTCTATTGCAAATATAAATAAAATTATAAATTTTAAAAAGTTCACATGAACTTTATGGACACCCTATATATATATATATATATATATATATATGTATAGCCTTGGCCAAAATTATGGAGCACCAATGAAAAATCAAAATTATGATTCAATCTTATATATTTAAAGGTTAAGAATAGTGGAGTAAACATTAATAACAACAATCAATATTTGGTATGTCCTCCTTTTGCCTTAATAACAGCTTTTATTCGTTTTTGCATATTATTGACAAAGTTGACTATGTGGCACCAGGGGCGAGTTCGGGTCGTCGATGTTAACGGCTTCACCAGTTCTACTGGTTCAATGCTAACTCTATTGTTCCCACTTACAACGTCTGGTTACTGGAGTAACTGCCTTGATCTCAAGTCTAACCTACCCATGTTGTGACTTTGATCTTAGCTAGACAAGATTAATCAGGTGTCGGGCCGTATTGTCAGCTGAGTCCAGATTGAAGGTGACATTGCACAAGTGCAAAGAAAAAAATAAATGAAAGAAAAACCCAAGAGGTTCAAGTATGTTAAGAAATAACAATTCAACTTTATCCTTCTGTTGTATACAGGAGCATGTTTTTCTCCCAGCCCGTTTCCTACAAAATGTGACACTTCTATGTTTCAAGCAAGTTGGTATCGTAAGTCAACTAATTTAAGTGCTGGCTTAACTTCGTTTGTCAATATAACTTGCTATCGGTAGCATCGGTGAAGCCGGAGGTCATGGAATCTCTCGGTCAGCTTCTGCGAGGCAACACCCTGGTTCAAAACCAGCTCAACTCAACTCAAATGCAACTACTCCAACTCTCTCCACTCTATTGTGTAACGACCCATCGTCGTTCGTTTATATGCGTACCGACCAAAACCTGGTGTGTGGGCCCGACACAGCCTGGGGTTCTCGGTAATCTCTATTTCTAACAAGAAATCTCTTTGTTGTCAGGACAGGAAAATTGATTAATTTCCATTTTTGGAAAATTAACCACTTCCCATTTCGGGAGGATCTCCGTTGTTCGTGAGAGAAGGTCGGCGGAGAGCTATCCTCCTAGACTCTTTCTCTCTCACATTGATATCTCATACCAATCCCTTCAGAGGGCGTTAACATCTTTGCCTTTCTCATCCATTCACCTCTGCCTATCACCATACTACCATACGACCAATGATCTCTGGGCAGTGTGGGTGTGGCTAAGCTGGCCTCCTTAAAATTATAATCTAGAATTTTTGTTTACAAAATTCTCCTTACCAATTAAATTTTATCACATGTTCTCTTTCTCCTGGGCCACCCCAAAGGCTCTCTCTGCAGGTTTTTTTTGTAAACAAATTAAAATCTTTCTTTTAACGTTGATCAGTCTTTCA
>OZ038496.1:13452382-13509882 GCA_964036315.1 Acanthosepion esculentum | reverse complement strand
TGTATTTGTTTTGTGTGTGTGTGTGTGTAGTTTTTACGTGTATTTGTTTTCTATATGTATGTGTATTTGGTTTATGTAAGTAATGTAGGTGTGAAATGGCATAATGTTCATCAGCATGGAAAACAGGAATCTGTGAGTTCAAATTTCGGCTAAGGCAGCTTATGTTGACTTTGCCCTTCGAAAAGGCATGAATTCATTTTTCTCTGTAGAAACTACTTCCCACCTGCCCTATTTTTAAAAGGAGCTTTTGTCAAATTTAAACAATTTACTGGTTGAATGGCCTACTGGTCTGTGAGTTCTCCAATACTATATTGTATTATATTGACTTATATCTTTTCTACTGAAAAGAAAGAATCAGTTTTATAAACATTCATTCATGATGTTAAAATCAGAATAGAGATTATCAAATGAAAATGTTCTTTTTTGATTTCAGGTAAAATTTGTGGCCATTAACTGTTGGTGGAACGAAGGTGAATGCCGTCGGAAATACAAATTTATGTCATACCCTGTATTATATGTCTATCACACCATTCTCGATGGCTATCAATACTCAGGTAAAGACTTCAGTTTTGATGTTTGGGCAGAGGGGATTTGTTCTGAAGAAATTAACCATTCTGTATATCCATGAAAGAAAAATACAGCCAATTCATTAATGGATTTAAACTTGCTTAGGTGTAGCTTAAGCCAGGCCAGCACAAAACGGAGCAGCAGGCCACATGCAGCCTGCAATACTACTCACTGTGGCCCATGATCATAATCATGAGTCCTGTAACCCATTTGCTTCATAGAAGGACCACATGTACTGCAGCTGTAGCATCAGTGGTGTGTCTTGGATCAGTTCGCACTCCTCCCTGGTTTTTTGAACTGCAGCAGAGGTTTATCCCTTGTTTTCTGTTTAGTATTGGGATTCTGGTTTTGTGCTTGGGTGGGTTGGAGTGGAGTCATGGGATTGATTTAAAAAAAAAAACCCCAAAAAACCAACCTGACAGAACCCAACAGTCTTCAGGCTAGTTTGAATTCCAAGTTTGCCTTCTCCCGAGCTGGTTGCCAAATCAAAGCTATAGGTCTGTCCTGCTATTTAGCCATAGCTGGAGGTAGAAGAGATGGACCCATACCTTTCCCAAGGGTATTTGTGCATAAGTGAATGTAAATAACTCGACTGGAATTTGAACCTGGACTTCCAATTTCACATTCTGAGACACTATCCATTAAGCCACTTGCACATCCATCTGTGAGCATTTTCAAAATAATAAATTGTTTTTGGATCATCAAAAGTACTGTTTTGTGATCATGCAACTTCATTCATCTAATATTTGTTTTTGATTAAATACATAGCTCGTTAGCGGTGCATTAGTGAAAGTGTGTCATTTTTCCACCCAGTGCTTTACTCTAAAAATTTACTTGATTAATTTTTTGCAAACAAATTGGCCCTTTACATTTTTTAATTTGTGAAGGCCTGGCTTCAGCCAACACGTCTGATTATTGTCTTTTAAGAGGCACCTACCCTCGAGGTAGTTTAGCAGGTTAGATACTGAAACTATTGCAACACCTTTCAGACCTCAGTGGGTCTCCTATTTTTTCTCATTTCATTTCAGAAGGAAATGAGCTTTTGTTAAATGTCTACTACTCTCATTTGAGACCTGAGTCTAACATGTTATACAGATTTTTCACCCATAAGAAAACCTCTGATGGAAGACTATTGCTGTAACTACTGTTGATGAAAGAAGAAGCCTAAGATAACACACTGATGACATTTTTAGGATATTTTCAAATTACAAAATGAAAAAATAATGTAAAGTAGATTTTTAGTGTTTTCACACTCATTTGGTTTTATCGATGAATATCAATTATTTAATAATTTCAATTTGTTTTTTCACTTTTTACAATTTTGTGTGTAATAATATCTATGCTGTAATATTGACCTTTCCCTTATCCCTTCCACTCACTCTCACTCATTATATATATATATATATATATATATATATATATATATATATATATATATATAGGCTGCCAACTCAGTTTTATCATTCATTTCAGTTATTTCACAGTGTTAGCATAAGCAATTTATATTTATTTGTATTCTATTATCAACTTGGTTCCAAAAATCAATTGGTAGAAAAAAAAAAACATGATTAAAAATAAGAGAAAATATCTAAATCCAGGGTTGGCGGCAGTACCAAAATCCAAGATGGCATGAATATCATTGTACTTTTGAAGAAATTTCATGGTACCAGTACCAATCTGTAAATTTTATATTTTCGTAAACTTGTACTTAAAATATTTTTGGGTTATTTTAGTGAAATTTTAATTAGTTGAATTTTCCTGTCCAATCTGCCTGTGTTATGGGGATGAATCATGAAGCTGGTGTACTTGGAATGACAACCCTTTAAGCAAATAAGCTCAGACTCGGTGGGGGTACCAAATAAGGTACCACACTCATAGTCATTGGGTGGTGTCAATTTGGTTCTAGAATTTTGGTAAGTACTTGGGTAGTAAATTGGGTTTTCAAAAGATGTTTCACCTAAATTGACTCAAGGTATTTCACTTACATGCTAACACTCTTGGGAAAGGTATGAATCCTCTTCTTCTCAGCAATAGGCAAATAACAGGGCAGACCAGGTTCTATAGCCTTGGATGGTTACTCGTCTACCGCAGAAAGAAATGGCAACCTATTGCAGGGAAAAAATCTGCCTCGTCAGTCATGTATCAAAACATAAATGATCCCCTAAGCATGTATCACGCACGGCACATAACTGACTAACCTGTGTACAACTTTTTTGGTAGTCATTTTAAATTTTATTTTCTTGATCAAGTTCTTGGATCAGGAGAGTCACTTCAAAAGTACCTGGCATGATGCTGAAGTGGTGGGTCCTTTTTCTTTTTAATTTTTACACCCTTTCACCCAAATTACAGGGGGTACTATCAATTAATTTTCTGCATCTTGTAAGAGTCAGAGAAAATGTAGTACTTATATTTCAAAAAGATCAAGTTCATATGTGATTTTAATTTTTAAAGTCAAATACCAAAACTTAAAAACATGAACAGGTATGCTTGTAGGGTCGCTGTGCAGCAGAACATCTGACCAGCTCCCTTCATATATCTCAGTTGTGTGCCAATGACCAAGTCTTTGTGAATGATCTGTCAGCCCATTTTTTCCCCACTGTCTGCTTCTTCTCTTTACCTAAAGGGAAACATTGGCAGATGACAGTAGAAAAATGGCCGCCTCTTATGATGTGACCATACCATTTCAACTTTCTCTTCTTGATGTTAGTTGTGAGGTCCTCCAATGGGCTTATTTATTATTTGATGCTGTTTCGCACTCTGTCATTTGTGATGTGGTCTATATAAGAGATGCCGTGATTCTGCAGCATTTAATTTTGAGAGGTGTGTTTAAAAAAACATATTTATTAAAAAGAAGAAAGGTACCAACATTTATTCTTTAAATAAATAACTGCTAAAATTAAGCCGGATGGTTAATAAAAAATAGTTTGAATTAATTTTGATGTATAGACTTTATATATGTGAGACTCAATTTGATGTTGTAAAAGAACTGCCAAAATGAAGACTAACTTATAAAAAAAGATACATCTATAAAACTTGTTTATCAAAAATTTGTAAAAAAAGAAAGTGGCTCATGGTCTAAAAGAAAAGAAAATTCTGCAAATTTTGAGAGTGATATGATTATTTTTCTATAGTTTGTGAAAGTTTGACACTAAATTAGAGACATTAACTTTGATTTTGAACTTTTATGAAATTATGAGATTTATTTACACTATTTACATTGTTCCAACTGTTGTCCTCATCTTTATTGTCATATTCACAATGTTTCGCCTGAAGAAGGCCTGAGTGTACAATGGCCGAAACATCATGAATAAGACAATAAAGATGAGGACAACAGTCTAAACAATATAAATAGTTAGAATACCTCATCTCAGAAATATATATAGATATTACAAGATATATCTCATTTTTGAACCTCAATTTATAAAACTGAACTATTGTCTAAAAGCAACCCAGTCATTCTAGTGAATTGTCAAACTTCTCAATTGAAGGAATTGAAGTGAACATTTTATTGATAATAATCATAACTGTTTTCATGAACCCAACAGAATAGTAATTAGAACTTGTTATCTTGCCTAATTATTTGGCACACAAAGGAGCATTTCATTTCTAATGCTTATATTCTTTGCTGTAATTCTAATGTTAATGTACACAATGGTCTGATTGATACTCTATGACTATTTCTTTGGAAAGTGTTCAGACGAACCATGTTCCTTAGTTCCGCCAGTTCTAACCTTCACAGCTAAATCCCACCATACTATGCATGTTGTTCTTTATTGTTTTTTTTCCTTCTCACTAAAGTCTTCTCATTCTCTTTCACTCCCAGTAACCTCTTGTGTCTTAGTAGCATTATTGCTTTGCTTGGGGTGAAATGATTTAAAAAAAGAAAGGTGGTTCCAGGTAGGTTTTGGTTAAATTCACAGTATTGACTATTGCTTTTGATTTTGATTCAAATGAAATTTTGTTTTTTATCCAGGTGTGCACACTGCAGAGCATTTTGTAAAATTCCTTGAAGACATTATCTATCCCCTCACATACCTCCATGATGAGAATGAAGTGAAAAAGTTTATCTCCTTAAATGATGTAAGTAGTATATACATACATAACTCTGGGTTTTCATCTCTTTCATTTCATGTCTTTATTTTGCACACACACACACACACACACATATATATATATATATATAGTCCTGGGTAAGACGATAAACTACGTCCAACAGCAAGGCGTCTGATCAGGAGGTTTTGAGGAGCGTGGAACGACCTCTTAATGGCTGGTGTTCTCAGGTCCACCCTGACCCAGGGTGGTAGCACCTGTTAGGGCCCCAGCTATGGGCAAATAGTTAACCCCGAAACTGTGGACAAAACACTATGAAAGTGTAAAAATAGGTTTTATTACCAGCAATACATTTTTGAAGGAAAAAAAAATATTCCCAGCAATACATTTTTGAAGGAAAAAAAAATATTCCCAGCAATACATTTTTTAAGAAAAAAATATTACCAGCAATAAAAATCTTGTCAGTATTAAATAACCCTTTGAGGTTGATATGCTGTAAAACAAACCATATATATATATATATATATATATATATGACAAAGTTGAAGAAGTTTTTTTTGTCCTTTAGGGCTTCATTGGACTAAAGTGATTATGTTGAATGTGACTATACATGCACATGAAGGAGAGGGGACGCTGAAAATTTTTAAAAAATCAAAAAATTTTTTAATTTTAAATTTTTACAAGATTTTTAATTTTTTTTTCTTTTTAAATTTTAAATTCTCAGTGTCCCTCCGACTTCATATACAGGTATAGTCCCATTCAACGTAAACATCACTTTAGTCTGATGAAGTCCTAAAAGACAAAAAATGTCACACAAAATCTTTTTCCACTTTGTCATAGATTTCCTTAATAAATATATATATATATATATATATATATGTGTGTGTATTATAAAGAAATAAAGTGTCACTGCCGACAGTGGGGTTTGAACACAGATCACCAGAACACAAGCACAGGCAATCTCATTTTGAATATGTAGATCATGTGATGGTAAAGGAAATGTATATATGGGAATTAGCGTGGCGTCTAATTGATCCCTATTTTTACTCTATCCTCTATTACCATATGGCTCGCTATTCTCTATACTAGTCACTATACTATTTCTCTATACTGATCACCATACAGATTACTATTCAGATCACTATTCGGTGGTTACTTTTGAAGTGAGTATTACAGAGCAAGTGCTATTAGTGCAAGTATTATTTGAAGGCGTCTGACACCAGTATTGTCAATGGCGTACTATAAGTTGTATCTGTAATTACAAAGTCTCTACTACAATGATCATTACGAAAGTGACAACGAGTATTCATTGACATTACAAAAATGTATAATGTAACTTTGAACTTATTCCAATTCCAGCAATTTAAAAAAATGTCAACATGTAGCCAACAAAATATTGTCTAACATACTGACAACACCCAGTTCTGGATAATGACTGAACTTACCACCAAAAGAAAGTCACAAAAACTCTTATTCATAATTTCAGGCCTTGATATGCATCTCAATAGATTTAGTAAAATAATTAAGTAGACCTTGTCAGTTGTATTTAACAAAGCTTGTATACAGATACACCATGGAATCACTAAAATATCAGCATACCGTGATGAAAACAGGCTTCAAACGTAATGAAAACATTGTTTTATCGTCAAAATCTTTGTTATTATTAAGAGGAAGGATCAAAATGTTTTTGGAATATTAAATTAAATTTTTTACTTTTTAAACATTCAAAATTTTGATTAAAAAACTTGTTTTCCTTGCATCAGTGGTTGTACTAACTTTTAGCATAGCAAACTTTGGCTTCTTTTTGTGGTGGCAGACATTAATATAGAAATGCTTGCAAAAATCAAATAATTCTCGGATTTTAACAAAATTTTCAGTATAAATGAATGAAATTATTTTTGAAATTTTTTTTATTAGAAAATCTTGGTAAAAATATATTTTTTTTTTTGCATCTGTTTCAGCTCCTTACTTAATTTTAAGAAAACTTGAGAAATTCAATCTAATAATTTTTAGTGACTATATTAGTTAAAAGTAGAATTTTTTGAAGAATTTAAATCACCAAATCTTTTTGCAAAATCAGACCCTGTCTAACGGAAAATAAAAAAAATGTAATAAAACTAAGATATTATTTAATTAGAGAAGCTTTTAATTTCTTTTATTAAAGACAATATTGTCTGAAGAAAAAATTCTTTTGATGAAAAATGAATTTTTATAAGATTTGTTTTCACTTTTTTACAATTTTAAATTGAATAATGTTTGTAAATCTTTTAAAATTCACTTTCAGTGGTGTAATGCTTTAGAAAATATTGTTATTAAGTAAAACTATATTTACTAATCATATATTGTAAAGCTTACTACAATCTGATGTCTCCGAATATTTTTAAAAGAATTTTGATTTGTTTTTGTATGTATGTATGTATGTGTGTGTGTGTGTGTGTGTGTGTGTGTGTGCATATATATATATATATATATATATATATGTGTGTGTGTGTGTGTGTAGAATTCCTAACTATGGATGTACAAACCTAATATCATTTAAAGGTCATGGGTTTTAAGGGTTGTCTCCCCCCCTGCACCTTACGGAAAAATACCCTAATATAAACTTTATAATCTGTTCTACCCTACTTAACTATGAACACATTCGGCGGTCATTCGGCTATCAATTAGTTGATTAACACGTCAGAGAAACAAGACCCGATCGTTAAATGTTTGCATACATCTTATGCTATAAGCTAGCAGCATAACCTGTCTTTGACCGGGTGTTTCGTTACTGGGAATTTTTGCCGTTCAATTGGAGCAGTTTAAGATTAAAGTCAGCCCACCTGAAAATCAATATTAGTAACAACAATTGAGTGGAACTGAGGCACATCGCCAAATGGGGAGTTGTTTAACAATTTGAATGGGGGGAGCCCTGAAAAAGGCTGTTTTTGCGTTCTCAATCTTGCAAGGAAGGAACCGCTTCCATGGACCATCATACAATAATTTTTATTTATAATATAATTTTTTTTTATAATTCTAATAATCTTTTGCGTTAGAGTTCATCTCTCTAAATTGATTGTACGCTGTTTTTTTACAGACATTAAATTTTGCCTTTGATTTTTGCACAAAGTGTAAAAAATCAGCTTTTTCAATTTTTCACCTTCAAGGTTGTAATTTTTTCCAGGCAATCTGGACTCAAAACCGGCACTGAAAAATTATCTATCAAACAAAAAAATTTCATCAGAATTGGATGAAAACTGTGGAAATGCATAAACAACATCTGATCACACACACACACACACACACACTTTGAGAATTATAGATATAGATAAGTAATATGTGTTTCAAATAAGATAAATTTAACTTTAAAGTTGCTAATTTTCCTTAAATAACGTTTCAGAAATATATATTTTATTTTTGCTAGATTTTTAAAACCGAGAATGAACTTTTATTTACACATGTGTCAAAATGGTCGATTTTATTGATTTTAATGGAAAAAAATAAATTGATTCCGATTAATATAATTTCTTTTTGAAATACATCACGGAGTAATTTGCTTACTGGAAATAGTAAATTTTAGATCCTTTAGCTTTCAATTACACCTAAAATGAAAGCTTCAAGAAAGCTTTTACATTTTTGAAAATTAATTTTAAACCTTACATATGCCCAATTAGTACCTACTTATATATGGATGTATGTACCACTTAATATAAGTCAACTTATGGTTTCAGAAAGACTATTGTAAGGTGTTACCAGAAATTATACCTTCTATGGAACTTTTGAACATGCAAAAATACATGTATTCTTTTGGTACAAAGTATTTTCAATCATATTTATTCATAAAATAAGTCTTTTTTTTTCTTGTGTTATTTTCTGAAATTTTGTCTATAATGTGAATGTATATTTTTTCATTGCTTTTAATTGCTTATTCAGACTGTATTCCTCTACAATTGGGATCAGTTCATTAATTAAGGCGCGAGCTATCGAAGTACTTTTGTATGTTTATCTCTGGAATTGTCTAATCATCAAAGGAATTGAAGTATCCGTGTCTGAATCCTTTTCTGTTTTTTTTATAGAGATTAGCCAAATTTTGATCTCTTTGTGATCTCTAGCATGTCTGAAAATACATTTTCATTTTGCTTCTACTTTTAATTCTATCCTTCCAGACTTTACGGTTGTGTTTTGTATACGAGGACATTACTGAAAGTTTTGAGTCCAACATGCTTGATAATATGACCTGAAAATATTTGCTTCAATTTTTGGCAAGCATTTATTTTCCAACAGCAATTGCTTCCACAGGCTGTCCTTACTGGATATCTTAAAGGTATCTTCTTCCCTGTTGATACTCAGTAGCCCAAATTTTAACCATGAAAGGCAGTCCTCATGGCAGAGATTTTGAGAGCAGTTACAGATTTTCTTCTATGGCACTGTCTCCTCCAGAGTGAATAATTCAATAACATGATGACTTAGTTTCTGATTCTGAATTTTGTATGTCATTACCAATTGCTTTGATTGATTTTTTTTTTTATAGCTTTTAAAATGTAGATCACGAGAAAATGTGAATACATAGCCCAATGGTTAGAGTGTTAGCATTCTGACCATGAGATCTGGATTCAAATCTCACCATGGTTGACTAGTCATGAAGTTGAGTGTTATTGTTCTATATACTTATGTATTGCCCAGCACAGGAATTGAACTGACAACCACTGGCTAATGGAAACTGATGCTTTGTTGTTGTTGTTGGATTGGCACAAGTTCTTTATAAGAGGTTTTGCCATGGAGTTCAATATAAGCCCACGGTATTTCTTTCAGGTAACGCACATTCATTTGCCTGGTGAATCTCTGACAGATTACTTCAATATTGACTTCTTGATAATACGGTCCTGAGGAGCTGATCCCAGTATGCAGAACGTTTGAGAAGTGCCTGAAAATCATACCATACCCCATGGGTTGACCCAAGCCACGGGGGTAAAATTGGGTAGATGAAACTCTTTGGAAGCCTTGAATGGTTGCGCTAATGGCCAGGAGGATACTCTTCAGCCTTGGTTGGCAATCTATCTAAAGATGGTGACTCAATAAAAGCGTGGAGATATGCCAGCTTGTTAAAATACACACTAATTGAAATGAAGTTGTGTCAGTTGCACAATCTGCTACAGACGGAGGTTTATTTATTTTTGTAACAAGAAAATATTTAGTGCAATGTAAATGCCTTCTATATAAAAGTAATAATTTTGAATCACTGTAGGAGCAATTATATTCTATCTTAGAACTTTTGCAACACCGCAATTACTTGAGCACCTTAATTATTGCCTGTATGATTTGCTGTTATTTCATTTAATTAAATATTAAAGCTTTGCTAATTAGAGCAACCAATTAGTCTTTCATTTCTTGAAAAGTGCATTGAAATCATTTTTTTTCCTCAGAATGCAGTTATAGGTTATTTTGACTTCAATTCTTCACCT
Source organism: Acanthosepion esculentum (assembly GCA_964036315.1). Taxonomy (NCBI): domain Eukaryota; kingdom Metazoa; phylum Mollusca; class Cephalopoda; order Sepiida; family Sepiidae; genus Acanthosepion; species Acanthosepion esculentum. The sequence continues at coordinate 13,499,824 of OZ038496.1, read as the reverse complement.
CAACCTCCAGGCTATTTACAATTCTACTATGCATCTATGAGGTCTGTGGAGAAAGGTGAGACCTTTTTTGTTTTTTCTGTTCTTGCTCTCTCTCCTCTTTCCTTTCTCTCTCTCTCTCTCCTCTTTCCTTTCTCTCTCTCTCTCTGCTCTTTCCTTTCTCTCTCTCTCTCTCTGCTCTTTCCTTTCTCTCTCTCCCTCTGCTCTTTCCTTTCTCTCTCTCTGCTCTTTCCTTTCTCTCTCTCTCTCTGCTCTTTCCTTTCTCTCTCTCTCTCTGCTCTTTCCTTTCTCTCTCTCTCCCTGCTCTTTCCTTTCTCTCTCTCTCCCTGCTCTTTCCTTTCACTCTCTCTCCCTGCTCTTTCCTTTCACTCTCTCTCCCTGCTCTTTCCTTTCACTCTCTCTCCCTGCTCTTTCCTTTCACTCTCTCTCTCTCTCTGCTCTTTCCCCTCTCTCTCTGCTCTTTCCTCTCTCTCTGCTCTTTCCTCTCTCTCTGCTCTTTCCTCTCTCTCTCTCTGCTCTTTCCTCTCTCTCTCTGCTCTTTCCTCTCTCTCTCTGCTCTTTCCTATCTCTCTCTGCTCTTTCCTCTCTCTCTCTGCTCTTTCCTCTCTCTCTCTGCTCTTTCCTCTCTCTCTCTGCTCTTTCCTTTCACTCTCTCTCTCTGCTCTTTCTTCACTCTCTCTCTCTGCTCTTTCTTTCTCTCTCTCTTTAATATCTTCCTTTCTCTCCTTTCTCCCTCCCTCTCTCTAATATATTTCTCTCTCCTTTCTCCCTCCCTCTCTCTAATATATTTCTCTCTCTCCTTTCTCTTTTTAATATCTTTCTCTCTCTCTTCAAATCTTTTTCTCCTTTCTCTCTCTTTCTCTCCAATATCTTTACTTTCTCTCTCTCTAATGATATGTCTCTCTCTCCTTTCTCTCTTTAATGACATCTTTCTCTCCTTTCTCTATTTGAATGTATCCATCTTTAACAGAAGATTTTAAATGTTGGCTAAGGTATTACAGTCTTCCATGTTGTTATCATTCAGTATCTCCTGCTAGGCGGCTCCATTGCTTGTCATTGAACAGAACCCCTCTTGATGTCAGTGTGTCATTGCTGGCTGACTGGTTGTTTGGAAACAAACATTGGCCAAGAATTGACTTGATTTCATTTCTGACTTTGATGACAATGCCTTCTCCTTTGTCCTTTCAGAATATTTGTATTGATTTATCAGGGCGTTTCAATGATTTATTTTCTTCATGTGAGTGAGTGAGTGTGTGTGTGTGTGTGTGTGTGTGTATATATATATATATATATAAATAAAAACATTCTTAGTGGTACAGAACTTGAGTATTGCTGTAAAAACATTAATCTGAAAAATAATTTTTAATTATGCCAAGTAATATTCAGCTTGATGTTTTTACAGCAATATATATATATATATATACACACACACACATATCTTATATAACAAATTCTGCTTGTCTATGTAACTTTGTGTGTGTTTATGTAATGTATATCATATTTGATGACATTTAAGAGGTGCTTTTGAAAAGAAATTGTCCTGCATTTTATATATAAAATGGAGGCCTCATTTGGCTATTTTTAGCCCTAATTCTCATTACTGTAGTCTATAGTTTTATCCTCATCGTTGACTTGATAATATTATCTACTCAAATGACATTATTATTTTCATTTTTACTGATATGTTGTTTGATAAAATCATTTACCATGTCTTTTACCTGCGACCGGAAATAAAGGAACAGGTTTTCTTAGAAACTTATTCAGCACATCAAATACGAGAGAGTTTTCTGAGTAGTGCTCATGAGCAGAATTGTGTTCATCTTATCTGGTTTTTGAAAGTCCGCACGCCATGAGTGTCTTTCTCCGACTGAGAAAAACACTGGTGTTATATAGCTCTCCAAGTCCCAGACCCATGATAACTATTGGCTAATACCTGCCCAGTATCATTCATATACAAATAGGCAGCGCCACCTACTCTAAGTAGAAGGTCTTCTCTCAAAAGCCCATTGTGGAAGGGCACACAACACCACATACAACTAAGTCGGAATCTTTTCTTGGGCTGACCCGATTCTCGACAATCAATTGCGTCTCAAATCGTGCGGCGCCTCCTGCTTAATGTATGTACCAATATTATTATTATTATCCTACTGCACTTGTCCCACCACTTTCGTTAGTTTGTATGGCAGCCATTACACCCTGCCATCACCCATAAATAATGGATTGTTCTGTTTCGATCACATGGAAAGAGGGGAAAAGACACTACTTGGTTTCAGTGCGAAAATGAATGAATGAAAGAAAGAAGGAAAGACAGAAGTATTTAATGGCTGTTTCAGTAAAATGGAAAAAGTTGTCAATTTCAAATCTTTTAATTTCTACCCCCTTACTTCTTAAAATAATGACCAGCATTCATATTTATGATTGTTATTGCAATATTTTGTTAAATTTGTTAAGCTCAAATATTTAACAATGCAATAGGTGAATTTATACGGATATTTTAATGTTGTAGAACTTGCCATGAGCTTATTCAATCTTTAACTTAAGAATTAAGATTTATCAGAGAAATCAAATAGGAAAACTGAAATTATCATCGGTTAAAACAAGTTATTATTAATACTGTAAAAGGTAATTGTAAGGAATTAGTGGCAAAATTTGATTGTACCAGCTGATCCATTACACCTAAATATCCGTCCAGGGTAAGACGATAAACTATATCCAACAGCAAGGCCTCTGACCAGAAGGCTTTGAGGAGCACGAAACAACCTCTTGCTGGTGTTCCCAGGTCTACCCTGACCCGGGGTGGTAGCACCTGTTAGGGTCCCAGCTATGGGCAAATAGTTAACCCCGAAACTGAGGCAAAAAGCATTATGAAAGTGTAAAAATAGGTTTTAATACCAGAAATACTTTGTAAAAAAATTATTACTAGAAATAAATTTTTGAAGAAAAAAACTATTACCAGCAATACGTTTTTGAATAAAAAAATTTACCAGCAATACATTTTTAAAAATAATATTACCAGCTAAACATTTTTGAGGAAAAAAAATATTACCAGAAATAGATTTTTGACAAAACAAAAATATTACCAGGAAAAAAACGTTGTCGGTATTAAATGACCCATTGAGGTTGATATGCCATAAAACAAAACAAACACCTAAATATGCTATATTCATGCAAAAATAACCAGCTTAAAAAAAAAATTGTGGTTACTTATTTCTCCACTCTCCATATGAGTCCTACTAAAAAGTCTACATTGCAAAATCTGACCAAAGAAGATATTTTTTAAGCTTTATTTTCTGAGTGTTTGAGATGAATTATTTTAATTATTCTCCTTGTCATATGTGCTTTTCAGCACCCTGCCCTCACTATACATGTTCATGCCTGTGTCGACCTATTGACCTTATTGAAATGATAGCCAGTCTATCAACTCCCTTCTATTTCCTGCCCTTGGGAAAACACACCTTGATTTAAGTAATTCAGGTAAATATGGTCAATATCTAATTGGAAATTACTCAGTTTGCACCTGCGTTTCTGTTTCAATAGATCAGTTCACGTATCTTAAGATGGTCTCTACCCTGAGCTTTATGGAATTACGTCCCCTCTCTTCACGAGGCTTGATGATAAATTTTGTTTATTTTCAACTTTTAAGGAAACTATGGTTTCTGAAAATGAACTAAATTTATCAAGTCTCCTTAAGGGCGGATATAATTTCATGAAGCTCTGAATAGAGACAGTCTGAGATAAGCAAACAAGTTAATTTATTTATTTATTATTATTAGTGCTCTATCTCATGACACTGAGCACTATAATTACAAAGATGAATTGCCTTAAGCCCCAAGCTCTGACTAGTTATGAGATATGCTTTTGGAAATCTACAATATTGTAAAAGTTGTAGATTTCTGGCACCTCTAGTTGAACATGTGAATTGTTAACATTTTTTATGGCAAAAGAGTGCTACCGAATTGCTGGCACATTCAGACGCTCTTGGACTGTAAGTGTGTAAAACTTGCAGATGTATTTGGTCATTAAAAGGGTTAAAAAAACGTCTTCGTCGAAGATTTCCCTGATAGACTGTTTTCTGGTGAAACACATTCTTTTCTTATTGTTACATCTATAGACAAAGACCATAGATGCCATACGAACCACATTATAGAACAGTCTTTTCTCGTATCCAATCTGTGGACTTGAATGCAACTCATTGGCTTGATTTAAAGTCTCACATGAGATGTAAACATTAGAACTTTAAAAAAAAAATATCAAGCTGTCAGTTCTCCTATATTGAAATCAATAGGTGAGTCAATTATATACAAATTGGGATCAGATATAGATTAGAATATGAGAAAATTATAGGATAAGGAACAAATAAGGAATTATTTAATTATTTAAAAATCTAACCTGTTTCCCTTTTCTTACCATTTCATCAGAGAATGGAATATGAAAAAAAAAAAGAAAAGAAAATTCTGCTATTTTTAATTTTTCTGTTGTTTGTTTTCCATTGGTTAAGCAGACCTCATGAGCACCTGTCTTGTCAGTCAGTGTTTATATGTATAATTCATATGTGCATATGTATCATAATTCTATTTTGTCTATTTGGAATTTGGATGATTATATATCTGTTCATTTAGAAAGTAGTAAGTATTGATAATGTTTAAATTCTTTAAAAAACAGAAAACTTTGAAAATTATTAAAATGTAAGGAATCCTGTATTCTTGCAATATGAGAATAAAAAAAATATCTTTAAAAATGATTGATACTATTCTCTAGATTGGAAAGCAAGTGATTAATTTTTTAATGATGCATTTTTTTAATATTTTATGTTTATTTTGTAGACCCACTCCAAGTACTCAAATTTGGGATTGTCACTTCCCCTTTACTTGCGAACTCATTAACCATGGGACCGAATGTTGGAGAGGTTGTTATGGTAAAGCATAAAAATATTTTGGTAGGTCACATTTTACTTCTATAGATTTAGTATTTTATTATTTTTCACTTATTATTTAAAATTATTTTTTATTTTATTATTTCTCATTACATTTTTCAAAAATTATTTTATTTTTTAATTTGTTTATTTTTTTAATTACTTTATTTTTTTTAATTACTTTATTTTTGATTTGTTTATTTTTTAATTCATTAATTTTTTAATTTTTTTACATTACTTAATTATTTTAATTCATTTATTTTTCAAATTAATTTTTTTTAAATTACTTTATTTTTTATTACTATTATTTTTTAAAAATTTTATTTTAAAAATTTTATTTTTTAAATTACTTTTACTTTTTTAAGTATTTATATTTTTTGTTACTTTTACTTTTAAATTTGTTTATTTTTAAAATTTTTTTCATTCGTTTATTTTTTAATTACTTTATTTTTTTAATTCGTTTATTTTTTAATTTGTTTAATTTTTTAAACTAGATTTATTTTTGTAATTACTTTTATGTGATGTTGCTGTTTTATTTATTTAACTGATTTGAAATAATAGTATAATGGGATTAGTGCACTCAGGTGTTGTATTTGGTTTATAAAGGAAAGCAAAAATATGGAAAGGTTGGAATATAAAGTTTATTATCTTGACTTTACTATTAGTATTAAATTATCTATTGTTAACCATTACTAATTTTTTTATTATTCTTTTTATTTTAATTTTGGTTACTTTTCACATTGTAACTACTTAGACATATTAAGAGTAATTGCTATAAAAAGCAGCTGAAATTAAAACTAAAGAAATGCTATAAAAATTTGATATTTACAAACTTTATTACATTTTAATTTAAAAGAACATTTTCTAAAAGGAAAAAAGACAAGAAGAATTTTTTACAGCTCTTGGATATTTATTTTCTAAATTGAGATTAATTATTTTCATTTTGTGAATGTTATTGTAACTTCTGGCTGACATGATCAAGTTACTGTCATAAGAGAGGTACTGCTCTGTGTGACACTATGAGTTGGATATATGCGCACGTGTGTGTGTGTGTGCGCCCGCACATCTGTGTGTGTGTATATATACACCCCCACATCTGTGTGTGCGTGCGCGCGCACACATATGTGCAAGAAGATTAGTTAGATTTGACCTGGGCATCAAACTTCAAGACCAAATGATTAGATTAGGAATCTAGATAAAAACATGTTTTGGACATATGGTGAAAAGGGTAGATAAGTGTTAAGTATTTGTCAAAATACGACGATAGGAAAAAGACCGGCTCTGGTCAAAACTTAAAAGGGTTTGAATTTAATGTCTCTGAATCGGAGTCAGCTAGGCTAAGAAATATTTTTATGTCCACTTTCTTCAAAGAGAGAAATGGTCATGAAAAAGTTATGGGTTTATTCGTGGGTGTCCCTTGTCTGGAAATGATGAAAGAGGATTCTCCATATATACGGCAGCGCTTTGGGCCACGAGGTTAGTTAGACTTAGTTTAGATTCGAGGAAGGTTGATTTAGGCCGGAGCACGTAACATCGAAGAGCGACCCATTAGCAGCCGGACATTGTTAGTTAAGATATATATTTTTTTCCGCCAGCCGAGAATCAACCAAGAGTTATCATCCACAAAAAGGTCACACTCCTTCCCTCCTCTTTTCGTCCTACCCAAGTTTGTAGTTGTGTTTTTCTTTTGCCTGTGAGCCTACCTCTCGCTCGATCCACCGCACAGAAATTCTACGACGTGGGGTCTATATCTTTGTGCAACGAGTTGCAGAGGTGGGTAGTCTCACATCTGTGAAAAGCCTAGGCAGACAATCTGGATATTTCAGATTTTACTGGTAGGCTGTTTTCTTTCTGGAAGTGAAACTCGTTTCTTTCAAACTAAAAGACGTGGAAATGAATTGAAATATTGATAAGAAAGAAACAAGGAGCTTGGCTGTTTACTGAAGGCAGGAAACTCTGAGGGAAAATGTCTGCCTAAAGAAAATGGAACAAGTAAAAAGTATGCAGGTTGTATTTCTTAGTGAATCATGAGAATTGGGAGATTAAAATGTTTGTCATGAAGATGATTCGAGAAACATTCCAGGGATGTGATACCTGATAACATTGTTAAATGTCGAGCAGGTGGCTGGAAAATGCAAGAGTGGAACTGGTTAGATAAAACCCAAACAAACAATGCTCTTTGTCGATCATTAATTTTTTTTCAACTAGTAATTCATGAGAAAATGGAAAATATGTCAAAGCAGATTTGAATGAGTGAAAAAGAAAAGGGGGAAAAAGTCATCAGTACTCATTCCTGCTCCTGTAGCTACTAAGTTAACAACACCTCTTTTTTAACAATAAAGAGAGGGGGGTTAGGAAAGAAATGCGGTGGCAGCGGTGGAAATAAGAATGAAAAGAAATACATATTTCACACAGATTTTATTTATTTATTTTATTTTTTTTTTGAGTTTGAAGATTTAGGCCATCACCGTCATTGACTAAAAAACCCACAAAAATCCCCCACAAAAAACAACAAAAAAACACAATTACCACTTGCACTCTTCTTTTGCTTCATTGTCTTCACCTTCACTCCTCTCCCTACTATTCCACCCACATGATGTATCAATTAGGCCACCAGAGCTTTTTTTTAGTACCCCCTTTATTCCTCCAACCATTCTCCCATAATGTAACCCATCTCCCCCACCCCTCCTGTACTCTTCTCCTTCCCACCTCATGGATTGTAGTTGAGAACCCCTAGTCTATAAGGACAGCTCTGAATTTGAATGATGAAGAGTGATGTGCTTTGTCTTCGATACATCTAGCAGTGGACGTCCTGGGTACGACGTTAAACTGCATCCAACAGCAAGGCCTCTGATCAAGAGGTTTTGAGGAAGCGTGGAACCACCTCTTAATTGCTGGTGTTCCCAGGTCCACCCAGACCCGCGGTGGTAGCACCTGTTGGGGTCCCAGCTATGGGCAAATAGTGAACTTCCATGTTTGTACCATGTCCTGGGTATGACGACAAACTACATCCGCGTCCTGGGTATGACGACAAACTACATCCGCGTCCTGGGTATGACGACAAACTACATCCGCGTCCTGGGTATGATGACAAACTACATCCGCGTCCGGGGTATGACGACAAACTACATCCGCGTCCGGGGTATGACGACAAACTACATCCGTGTCCTGGGTATGACGACAAACTACATCCGCATATTTGAACTTTATTTGAGTAGCTAAGCAATTAAATTAAATTTTATCAACAAAATAATTGCTTTTTTATAAAGATCACAAAAGACCAGAATGAAAATGAAAAAATATTATTACCAGCTCTACGTTTTTGAAAAATATTATTACCAGCTATACGTTTTTGAAAAAAACATTTTTACCAGCTCTACATTTTTGAAAAAACATTATTACCAGCTCTACGTTTTTGAAAAAATATTATTACCAGCTCTACGTTTTTGAAAAATATTATTACCAGCTCTACGGTTTTGAAAAAATATTATTACCAGCTCTACGTTTGTGGAAAAATATTATTACCAGCTCTACGTTTTTGAAAAAATATTATTACCAGCTCTACGTTTTTGGAAAAGTGTTATTACCAGCTATACGTTTTTGAAAAACCAGAATGAAAATGAAAAAATATTATTACCAGCTCTACATTTTTGAAAAATATTATTACCAGCTCTACGTTTTTGAAAAATATTATTGCCAGCCCTACGTTTTTGAAAAATATTATTGCCAGCTCTACGTTTTTGAAAAATATTATTGCCAGCTCTACGTTTTTGAAAAATATTATTACCAGCTCTACGTTTTTGAAAAATATTATTACCAGCTCTACGTTTTTGGAAAAATATTATTACCAGTTCTACGTTTTTGAAAAATATTATTACTAGCTCTACGTTTTTGAAAAATATTATTACCAGCTCTACGATTTTGGAAAAGTGTTATTACCAGCTATACGTTTTTGAAAAACCAGAATGAAAATGAAAAAATATTATTACCAGCTCTATGTTTTTGAAAAGTATTATTACCAGCTCTACGTTTTTGAAAAATATTATTACCAGCTATACGTTTTTGAAAAATATTATTACCAGCTATACGTTTTTGAAAAAAAACATTACCAGCTCTACGTTTTTGTAAAAAACATTATTACCAGCTCTACGTTTTTTGGAAAAATATTATTACCAGCTCTACGTTTTTGAAAAAATATTACTACCAGCTCTACGTTTTTGAAAAAATATTATTACCAGCTTTACGTTTTTGAAAAAATATTATTACCAGCTCTACGTTTTTGGAAAAATATTATTACCAGATATACGTTTTTGAAAAATAATATTACCAACTATACTTTTTGGAAAAAAACTTTTTCAGCATTGAATGGCCCAACGAAGGTCGATATGCTGGTTAAATAATCAATCAATCAATCAATCTAGCAGTGGAGCGTGTGGTGATTCTGTGACCCTCATGGATTATGGGAATTGGGATCATGAAAAACTGCTTGAAGCATGCAAATGTCATAGTGAATACCAATAAAAAAGTTTTGTTTTTTTTAAAGGATGATGTCCAGCATATTCTTTTTGAATGAAAAAAATTGATTGATTTGCTCTTGAAATTGAGAATCTAAAAAATGGGAAGAAATACAAGTCTTGAGGTATTTCAAGAGGTAAAAGGAATTACGAATGACAGAGATGGTTACAGACAGGAAATTGATAATGGATTCTTAATGGCAGGCCGGAAAGAGATTCTGCAGAAATAAACTATATTAACACCAAAATAACGAGACGCAGTAGATGTCACCTATGTATAGATTTGACTATTCAACAATTTATCAAATGCAGGAAATTGTGCAAATGAATGGGATTTAACAATGCAGTGTCATATACCCAAACTCTCTTAGAGAATGAAAGAAATACAATTCTTTGGAGCTTTGTAATTTAAACAGATTGCTTAGTCCAGGCTAGGAAACCAGATCTAACCCTTGTAAACACAGAGAAGAAAATTTGTCAAGATTGTAGATATCTGTATTCTAGTAGATGACAAAGAAGTGAAACAATTGTGAAAGATGAAACTCACAAGGCTTGGTTTGCTTTATTGCATATCAAAATTTTTTAGGTAATTTAATGCTGAATTTTGTACAATAGATAGGTAGACATAGTTTTGGCTTGCATAAGAGCTTGAGAGGCAAACATGGGTTTGGTTTGCCTGAGAAGAAGACCATGGTTTAATTTCTATGAGACGCAGATGTGGGTTTGGTTTGCTCAAGAGGGAGGTGTGGGTTTAATTTCTATGATGAGGGGCAGATGTGGGTTGACATAGGTATAGTGAACAGGTGGCCCCTTTTTTATTGGATTGGGGAGATATCCATATGTATGTGGATGCAGTTGGTATATTTTTGTTCCCAACTAATGGCATAAGAATCTGACAAGTGATCCCATTATTTTGAGTGAATTTTGAAAAGTCTAAAATCATCTTACAAAGATGCTGGAATAATTAAAACCATTCAAATAGTCTGACTAAAATCAGCAACAATGGTGAGAAGACTTGTTGTCACTTGGCCTCTAATGAAAGACACCAGTTGTTGTTGGTGTCCAACGTATATTAATAATAATAAATTGTACTTTTATAATTTTCCCTCCAGTTGTAACGATGATTTCCAAATTAGTCTATATTGGAAAGCACAGTACTATGATTATAAATTGACTTTTTTTATTAGTAACAAAATTTTTAATTATTTTCAAAGTAGCTCTAGAGACACAATCTTGGTTGCAATATTTGGTTAAATGTTTTTCTTAAAATTCAGTAAAATCTGCCCTGATCCATTTATCTTCTTTGAGGAGATTAAATTTTCTTTCTGTTGATTAATACTTGAATTGTGTTTTGTTCATTTTCAGAAAAATCCCTCAGCAAGGAATTTCACAAGTTCTGAACTGGTCAAGTGGGCCTTTGAAGTCAGGCAACAAGTAAGTTGGCTAGAGGAAGAATTTGAATTTCACTTTGCAAAAAAAAATAATTGCAGAACCAAATTTGAATAAAACTTGTATTCTGAAAAAGAAAAAGGATGAAATGATAAAAAAATCACTGAAGAACAGAAACTAAGAAATGAATCATATACAGGGTGCGATGGATAAATTGTCATCTAAATTGCCCCAAAATGAAAATAGCACTGACATCTCATTTTAAGTGATATACAAGATGCAATGGATGAATTGTTGTCAAAATGACGCAAAAATGAAAATAACACTGACGTCTCATTTTAACAGCTATACAGGGTGTGATGGATAAATTGTCATCTAAATTGCCCCAAAAATGAAAATAACACTGACATCTCATTTTAAGTGATATACAAGATGCAATGGATGAATTGTTGTCAAAATGACGCAAAAATGAAAATAACACTGACGTCTCATTTTAACAGCTATACAGGGTGTGATGGATAAATTGTCATCTAAATTGCCCAAAAAATGAAAATAACACTGACATCTCATTTTAAGTGATATACAAGATGCAATGGATGAATTGTTGTCAAAATGACGCAAAAATGAAAATAACACTGACGTCTCATTTTAACAGATAAATTTACCAAAATTACACAAAAATATCTCGAAATACTGAAGAGTAATTTTATTCAATATATTCGCCATTGGCTTCAACTTCAGATGACTTTAGAATCTCCTGCAACTCTTCTAGACAGTCTCCTTGTTGAAGTTGGTGAATGCTGCCATAATCCTTGTCTTCAGTTCATCTTTGGTGTTACAAGGAGTTGTGTTGGTCTCACGTTCAACTGCACCCCACACATAATAATCTGGGGAGTTAGATGGCCAGATGCAAGGGGTGATGTGGTTGCAGAAATTGTCTGACAGCTATGCCTGGGTTCTCCTGCTTGTATGGCATGGTGCAGAGTCCTGTTGCCAGACATAGGGTCTTCCAGCAGCCACCCTCTTGACCTAGGGCAGAACTACCTCCTTAAGGCACTTGATGTAAGCCTCCATGTTGAGTCTGAGGAAGATGAATGGAGGCATAATGTCACCATCACTAGTGATCACTCCAAACATCATGATGTTGACTGGATATATTATCCAACTCTTTCCGACAGCCTCTGATTGGGAGATTGGAGGTTTTGAGGTGTGTGGAACCACCTCTTAATTGCCGTTATTCCCAACTCCACTTGGGGTGTTAGCACCTGTTCGGGTCCCAGCTATGGGCAAATAGTGAAACTCCCACCAAAGAAAAATCTACAGTACATTTTTAAATCAAAATGAGCAAGAAAACATTTTCATAGCAAAATGACAATCAATGCAACACTAAAAAAATATGAAAATATATTTTTATAGCAAAATTACTAATGATACATTTTATGATCTGCAAACTATCTATCTAAAAAAAAAAATGCCTTTACTCTGAAATATAAATTTATGTACAAGGTATATATAGTTGAAAGCATCAACTTATGTACAAAATATTTAGATTTTGGCATTAAATAACCCATAGATGTTGATATGTCACTAAATAAAATCAACCAACTTCAGATATCAAGGATAGGCCCATTGTGGGTATGTGGTTGGTGTAATAGTGGCTTGGGATGAGAAATTAGAGAACTGAGTTCAAATTCCAATTGAGTTACATTAATTTATGTGCAAATACCTTTGGGAAAGGTATGGATCCATCTATTCTTGATAGGACAGATTTGGCTCTTTCTCTGTAGTTGGCAACCCCGTCTAGGGCAACTGAATTCAAAACTGTATCAGCAACAAGATTTTGGATGTGGCCAATGGCAGAATCGTACAGGCCAGATTTGGCATTGAACAGCAATATGACAATAGATAAAACCTAATTATTCCCAAGTTAGATGGAAACTGCAGGAACACAGTAATGCCTTGTGTCTCCTAATATAATAATATAATATTATAATATAATAATACAACATAATAATATAATATAATAATATAATAATACAACATAATAATATAATATAATATTATAATATAATAATACAACATAATAATATAATATATATAATATAATAATAAAAATCCCCTATGATGATGCACATAAATTGTACCAGGAAGAAGTGTGTGCATGTTATGGGGTATCCTGAGGAATAACCTACTTAATTAGGCTTCTGTTTCTACCATGACCTTTTGGAACTGTGGGATTGTGCTCAATATGAAAGTTGTCGTTTGACTTGATAAATAATGACACAAAATATTTTTTACAAATTGTTACTGCATTTTGAGGAAACGAGGTTCAAAATTGTAGTGTTGTAATTTGATTTCTATGATCAGTGAAAGCCTTATAACACAGCCTTATAAAATTTATAATTTACTGAAGCTTTACAAATTAGATATGGACAAGGTGCATGGCACAAGCACATTATTACTAAATCATTGTACCATCAAATATGACCTTCATTTACTTCAAAGGGAAATTATACTGAACAATTTAGCTATATTAAGATGTAATTTGTTATACAGTGCAGTAGTTTTAGTGTGATTTTCAATAAACAATGCAAATTTAAATTATTTTTTCTTATAATTTATGCCCAGCAGTGTTAAGGTGTTATACTTTTATCTATTTTTTATTTTTGTTAATTATAATCTAACAAATGATCTGACAAATCTTATTCATTGAGTAGCCTTTTTTGTAATCTTTTGTAATTTTTTTACACAATTTATATTTATTAAATACAGTAAAAAAAATTGCGTAATTTGCTTTGTGCTAATTTATAATTTGTACTCTGGTTTGAATATATTTTCCATTCAAAATATATCAACTTTATTTGGATTTATTATTGAAATAGTAAAGTTTTGAAGTTTGTTTGCAAGCAAAAAACCTGTGGAAATTAGGTATTTCTGTGCATGTTTTTTCATACAATCTTTAAAACATTGATAAAAGCTATGAATCTAATTTTTGGTGTCAGTACTTACCAAGTGCAACATTGATTTTCTAAAAGAAAAAGTGAAAAATCAACCTGCCCTATTAGGGAGATGTTTTCTGATTGATTGACAAGTAACTCTTCTCTATCAAAGAGGGTGAATTAGGACAATAATCCCCAAAATGAAATATCAATGCATAAAAATCTTGAATTTATTATTAGATGAAATGTCAGTTATTAACTTCAGTTTATTACAACTTACCAGACTGACATTCTATGAGTTCGATCCTTGGTTGAAGGTCATTTCTTCCTTGTTTTTTTTTTTTTTAAATTTCCAATCTGCCTTGTTTGCTGAGAAGTTGGGCTAAATTGGGAGCTGAAATAAAAATGAAAGAAATACCAGTTGAAAAGTTGGACAGTCATGTTGCAAGGGCCGCTATTGTTATATATTCTCTCTTTATCTCCCCTGATTAACCCATCAACATCTATTAAAAAATGAGGAACTGCCAATGTGTGTCCCATGCCAGGAACCATATACAGTCAAACACATTCTACTAAATTGCCATAACCACCAGCAAACCCAAATCAAACTCTACAAATCAGATAACTTAAAGGATCTATTTGAAAATATCAATCCAAGTAAAATCATAAATTTCATTAAAGGAATTGGGCTCTACAGGAAAATAATAATAAAAAAAAAGTTTACTAAATCTGCTTACCTACATTGTTTTGTAACCTATTTTGGAAGGAAAAATTATTTCCAGCAATACATTTGGCTCTCGACAAAATCCCTCTTTATAAAATAAGTCAATGAAAACTGATTTACATATGATTTCTTACAAAGAAGACATACTCTATTCATATGAACCTATCAGAAAAATCTTGTCGGCGTTAAATAACCCTTTGAGGTTGATATGCTGTTAAACTAAATAAACCAAACTTTTATCTCCCCTGACAGTTGCATGTGAGGGGCAATATTTACTGAGATTTTTTTAATTTATTCATTTCAGCCTCTGGTGAAAATCTTGTCTCCTTCAGGAATGAAAAGTCTTCAGCTGTCGACCGAGATAGCGAAAGGTGCAACTGTGATAATGTTTTATATTCACAATCCTTTATTTGATGCTAATCAATACTATCATTTGGTAAGTTCTTCTCTGTTATCATTTTCCATTTAATATCTTTGATTTCTGGGGTTGCGGGTGGGTGGAGATGATGTTGATGTTCAAAATAGAAAAGTGGAATTGAGAGGAAGTAGTGCAAAACTCCTGACACTAAACCTGAAGCAGAAAGTTACAAAATGGACTGTAAAAACAGTCCCCCCAAAATACATAGCTGACATGGATGGGAATTTAATGAAAATTAAAACTCTCTAAAACTTTGCTATTTTGCTCACATTG
This sequence comes from Acanthosepion esculentum, assembly GCA_964036315.1. Taxonomy (NCBI): domain Eukaryota; kingdom Metazoa; phylum Mollusca; class Cephalopoda; order Sepiida; family Sepiidae; genus Acanthosepion; species Acanthosepion esculentum. Next base: position 13,484,658 of record OZ038496.1, on the reverse strand, counting down.
GGAGCAAAATGGCAAAGTATTAATCATCATCAACTATCTCTGTGAATCCTGTTTTTTTATTGTCTTTTATCTTTTTCTTTCACACTCAGTAACCCCTTGCTCCTTAGTGGCTTTATTGCCATGCTTGGGATGAAATGATTAAAATCAAAACCCGTGGTATTACCACAGGTCCCACTCTATATGATTTGTGCAGGAGCTTCTCAGTCCTCACTTTCCAGTTTTGATGTAGTCCAAAAGTGTCTCTGTATCTTTGAGGGTGACAAATCTCATGCATTTAATGTCGCCATAACACTTTTTTTGTACTTCAAGATAATGCGAAATCATAACAATGCTCTCACGCATTTAATGTCTACTTCAGTAAAACTGTATAGTGATATAAAATATGCCAGCCCAAAATAATTAGTTTCAGTAATAAAAATGTGCACACTGTAAGTTCTATGTTGATAGTTTCTTCTTTTGTACTTCTCGCTTGTGGAACTCTCTGTTGGTCCATAGTATGTTAAGTAAATGATTTGGCACTAAAATGACCCACAGAGGTTGATGTGCTGTTAAGAAAAGAAAAAAAAAATTAGCTTGCTTATCCCCTACCCTCAAATTCTTGGCATAGCCGCAGTGAACAGAGTAAATCTTTTTTTTTATAACTTCTGGCAAAACACATTCTGGGGTGCATTGAAGCTGTATATATGTCTTTCCTGAAAGAAAGGAAAGATAGAGGAAGCCATAACACTTTTTTTGTGTGTAACTCCTGCTTCAGTGAAATGGTGAAAACAAACACAATGTGGGCAGGGTAGGATTGAGGATCGGGGCAACCAACTTCAAGGCTGACTGTAAGGATTGACCATGGACTTGCCTGGTGAGTGAGGGCAGGATTGCGAAATCATAACAATGCTCTCACGCATTTAATGTCTACTTCAGTAAAACTGTATAGTGATATAAAATATGCCAGCCCAAAATAATTAGTTTCAGTAATAAAAATGTGCACACTGTAAGTTCTATGTTGATAGTTTCTTCTTTTGTACTTCTCGCTTGTGGAACTCTCTGTTGGTCCATAGTATGTTAAGTAAATGATTTGGCACTAAAATGACCCACAGAGGTTGATGTGCTGTTAAGAAAAGAAAAAAAAAATTAGCTTGCTTATCCCCTACCCTCAAATTCTTGGCATAGCCGCAGTGAACAGAGTAAATCTTTTTTTTTATAACTTCTGGCAAAACACATTCTGGGGTGCATTGAAGCTGTATATATGTCTTTCCTGAAAGAAAGGAAAGATAGAGGAAGCCATAACACTTTTTTTGTGTGTAACTCCTGCTTCAGTGAAATGGTGAAAACAAACACAATGTGGGCAGGGTAGGATTGAGGATCGGGGCAACCAACTTCAAGGCTGACTGTAAGGATTGACCATGGACTTGCCTGGTGAGTGAGGGCAGGATTGCGAAATCATAACAATGCTCTCACGCATTTAATGTCTACTTCAGTAAAACTGTATAGTGATATAAAATATGCCAGCCCAAAATAATTAGTTTCAGTAATAAAAATGTGCACACTGTAAGTTCTATGTTGATAGTTTCTTCTTTTGTACTTCTCGCTTGTGGAACTCTCTGTTGGTCCATAGTATGTTAAGTAAATGATTTGGCACTAAAATGACCCACAGAGGTTGATGTGCTGTTAAGAAAAGAAAAAAAAAATTAGCTTGCTTATCCCCTACCCTCAAATTCTTGGCATAGCCGCAGTGAACAGAGTAAATCTTTTTTTTTATAACTTCTGGCAAAACACATTCTGGGGTGCATTGAAGCTGTATATATGTCTTTCCTGAAAGAAAGGAAAGATAGAGGAAGCCATAACACTTTTTTTGTGTGTAACTCCTGCTTCAGTGAAATGGTGAAAACAAACACAATGTGGGCAGGGTAGGATTGAGGATCGGGGCAACCAACTTCAAGGCTGACTGTAAGGATTGACCATGGACTTGCCTGGTGAGTGAGGGCAGGATTGCGAAATCATAACAATGCTCTCACGCATTTAATGTCTACTTCAGTAAAACTGTATAGTGATATAAAATATGCCAGCCCAAAATAATTAGTTTCAGTAATAAAAATGTGCACACTGTAAGTTCTATGTTGATAGTTTCTTCTTTTGTACTTCTCGCTTGTGGAACTCTCTGTTGGTCCATAGTATGTTAAGTAAATGATTTGGCACTAAAATGACCCACAGAGGTTGATGTGCTGTTAAGAAAAGAAAAAAAAAATTAGCTTGCTTATCCCCTACCCTCAAATTCTTGGCATAGCCGCAGTGAACAGAGTAAATCTTTTTTTTTATAACTTCTGGCAAAACACATTCTGGGGTGCATTGAAGCTGTATATATGTCTTTCCTGAAAGAAAGGAAAGATAGAGGAAGCCATAACACTTTTTTTGTGTGTAACTCCTGCTTCAGTGAAATGGTGAAAACAAACACAATGTGGGCAGGGTAGGATTGAGGATCGGGGCAACCAACTTCAAGGCTGACTGTAAGGATTGACCATGGACTTGCCTGGTGAGTGAGGGCAGGATTGCGAAATCATAACAATGCTCTCACGCATTTAATGTCTACTTCAGTAAAACTGTATAGTGATATAAAATATGCCAGCCCAAAATAATTAGTTTCAGTAATAAAAATGTGCACACTGTAAGTTCTATGTTGATAGTTTCTTCTTTTGTACTTCTCGCTTGTGGAACTCTCTGTTGGTCCATAGTATGTTAAGTAAATGATTTGGCACTAAAATGACCCACAGAGGTTGATGTGCTGTTAAGAAAAGAAAAAAAAAATTAGCTTGCTTATCCCCTACCCTCAAATTCTTGGCATAGCCGCAGTGAACAGAGTAAATCTTTTTTTTTATAACTTCTGGCAAAACACATTCTGGGGTGCATTGAAGCTGTATATATGTCTTTCCTGAAAGAAAGGAAAGATAGAGGAAGCCATAACACTTTTTTTGTGTGTAACTCCTGCTTCAGTGAAATGGTGAAAACAAACACAATGTGGGCAGGGTAGGATTGAGGATCGGGGCAACCAACTTCAAGGCTGACTGTAAGGATTGACCATGGACTTGCCTGGTGAGTGAGGGCAGGATTGCGAAATCATAACAATGCTCTCACGCATTTAATGTCTACTTCAGTAAAACTGTATAGTGATATAAAATATGCCAGCCCAAAATAATTAGTTTCAGTAATAAAAATGTGCACACTGTAAGTTCTATGTTGATAGTTTCTTCTTTTGTACTTCTCGCTTGTGGAACTCTCTGTTGGTCCATAGTATGTTAAGTAAATGATTTGGCACTAAAATGACCCACAGAGGTTGATGTGCTGTTAAGAAAAGAAAAAAAAAATTAGCTTGCTTATCCCCTACCCTCAAATTCTTGGCATAGCCGCAGTGAACAGAGTAAATCTTTTTTTTTATAACTTCTGGCAAAACACATTCTGGGGTGCATTGAAGCTGTATATATGTCTTTCCTGAAAGAAAGGAAAGATAGAGGAAGCCATAACACTTTTTTTGTGTGTAACTCCTGCTTCAGTGAAATGGTGAAAACAAACACAATGTGGGCAGGGTAGGATTGAGGATCGGGGCAACCAACTTCAAGGCTGACTGTAAGGATTGACCATGGACTTGCCTGGTGAGTGAGGGCAGGATTGCGAAATCATAACAATGCTCTCACGCATTTAACGTCTACTTCAGTAAAACTGTATAGTGATATAAAATATGCCAGCCCCAAATAATTAGTTTCAGTAATAAAAATGTGCACACTGTAAGTTCTATGTTGATAGTTTCTTCTTTTGTACTTCTCGCTTGTGGAACTCTCTTCCAGCTTCCTGCTTTCCTGTCAGCTATGATCTTAAAAAAGTTAAATGCAATGTCAATCATCATCATCTGTCTCTGTGAATCCTGTTGTTTTATTATCTTTGTATCTATTTCTTTCACACTCAGTAACCCCTTGCTCCTTAGTGGCTTTATTCCCATGCTTCGGGTGAAATGATTAAAATCAAAACAATGGTATTTCCATAGGTCCACAAAGGAAAAAAAATATTTGAAAAATGTTGAAGCATTCAAACACTTTTTTTGCTATCTATTTTATATAAATGACCTGATGAAAATAGCTGAAGTGTTGAAAGTTGATATTAGCAGTGGAAAAAATGACCTTGCAATGTGCACTTCAAGGTCACTGTTATATGACATTAATATGAGAAAATACTGCAGAAATTCTGCGGGCAGAAATTCTGTTGGGCCACCATGTATATGCTACTACAATGGAAGAAAAAAGAAAGGGAAGATAAGTGATAATGCCCTCAGGCATTTAATGTCGGCTTCAGTGAAATGGTATGTTAATAAGAAATATGCCAAACCGAAATAATTTGTTTCAGTAATAAAAATGTGCACACTAAGTTCTATGTTGATAGTTTCTTCTTCTGTACTTCTCGCTTGTGGAACTCTCTTCCAGCTTCCGACTTTCCTGTCAACAACCAAAAAGTTAAATGCAATATCAATCATCATCATCTATCTCTGTGAATCCTGTTTTTTTATTGTCTTTTATCCGTTTCTTTCACACCCAGTAACCCCTTGCTCCTTAGTGGCTTTATTGCCATGCTTGGGATGAAATGATTAAAATTAAAACCCGTGGTATTACCACAGGTCCCACTCTATATGATTAAGGAAATAGATGTCATAAGAATTTATTTGAGGAATTATTATAATGGGATGTGCAGGAGTGCCTATTTGATCTTAAATTCAACCCAAACCTCAAGTGGAACTCATACATATGACTCATCATTAAAGATGCAGGAAAAATGGTCAGTTCTCTGTACCACTCCAGTAAGTATCTGACTCCACATGCTATCCTCTACCTTTACAAAAGCCAGATCAGGCTTAAAATGGAGTACTGCTGTCAGATTTGTGCAGGAGGTTCTCAGTCCTCACTTTCCAGTTTTGATGGAGTCCAAAAGTGTCTCTGTATCCTTGAGGGTGACAAATTATTTTCCGCCAGATAGCCCCTCACAGACGAGACATTGCAAGACTTTCACTGCTTTATCGTTATTTCCATGGAAAGTTCCACCAGTTCTCATCTTTGCGGCTAGGACTCATAATTGTACGTGCTTTGTAGCAAATCACCCTTATTTCCAACGCATTCCATTGGTGAAAAGTAAGTTCCACTTGAGCAGCTTCTTCCTGCAAATCACTTCTCTGTAGAACCAATTTCCAAGAGGATATTTTCCTGAACACTACAATCTTAACCTGTTCAAGTCTGGTGTTAAGCGTTATCTTCCCCATATATCTGCATAAACTATGCATCTTTCAGTGTAACCTTCTATCTAGAGTGGCTCTCAGACCTTGTCTCATTGTAAAAAAAAAAAAAAATATGACAGTATAGGTATTTAAGAAACACTTAAAATTTATCCCTCTTAAAATGTAAAGACAATATATCAAGTGTCATCCTATCAACTGTAAAATTTCTATGGGTACAGCTAGTAACATTCTTAATTTCTATGGGATCATCTATGTAACATTCTTAATTTCTATGGGATCATCTATGTAACATTCTTAATTTCTATGGGATCATCTATGTAACATTCTTAATCCTTTAAAACTGGATATTTGATCTTAAAATCTTTTCTTTTTTTTGTTTTTTTCTTGTAGTTACGTGAAGTAGCATTGGACTACATCAGATGTACAAAAGATAACTCTTTTAATGAAATGATTTCCTCCAGCTTCAATCATAGACTTTCTTCCATGAAGAAGATAAAAAAGACAGTTGAAATCTGTCGGAAATCACATCTGCTATACCAACTACAACAAAAACAAAACCATGTTTATCTACACCCCTCAGATTACCCCCAACCTTCTTCAAGCTCGTCAGAAACACTGAGCATGAACAGTATGTCTCCACCCTCCCCTATGTGTCGGTGTTGTGTCAGTGTTCTACACAAGCAACTTCTCCAGGGGCATGTCTATCACAATGTCTGTGAGGTGTGTCATAGCCATAACCTTACTGACGGTGCCTGTCACACGTTCCAGTCATGCCCTGGATCCCTGAGCTACGAGCTGCGGGTTACTATGTACAGTACTTTAAGCAACAAGTGCCTGGAAATTTCTCCCAACTACATGCCTCATCAGCACAAGTCTGTGTGCTGTCGTCATGTTCAGAAAACTTGGTTGACCTCTCTGTTGCCCTTATCCCCATCTCCTACCTCGTCGTCGTATACCAGTTCAACTTCCGAAACTGTCAGACCTAGCGAGTCTAAACAAGCCCGGTTGGCAAAACGCCTGATGAACAGGTGGCCAACAAAAGACCCTTTCATTGAAGGGGTTTTAAAAGATGGCACACAACGTCTTTGTGATCGGTTGAACTTTCAACTTGTACAGGGTGTTCCATTGGACACCGACCTGAGTTTTGAGACATTGCAGCCAATTCAAGTGGCTAATTTCACAGGCCTCTCATGCCGCACAAATCGGACGGTCCTTTTTTATGCAATGGATGTAATTAACCATTCAGTATTTGCCGAGAGACTAGGCATTAATGCCACGGAATTGGCACACACAAAGAAACCAGCGTTAATCATCATTGACAAGAAGGTGAGTAACTTGATTGATTTGTCTTCTCATTGATTTTAATCAGTTGGTGCTCCTTCAACACTGTTGATGAACTTAGTTTTTTAATGCCCCCTCCCTCCGTCCCTAAAATGGGACGGTGTGGGCGTTAATAATTTACAGGTAGTAACCTATAATATCAGACCTTTTTTTTTTTATTGAAATTATAATTAAAACCGGATTTATTTTTTTATTACTTTAAAAACTTATGATTAATATCATATTTTTTTAATAGAAAATTATAATTAATATCAGAGTTTTTAATAGAAATTTTAATTAATACCAGATTTTTATAGAAAATTATAATTAATACCAGATTTTTTATAGAAAATTATAATTAATGCCAGATTTTTATAGGAAATTATAATTAATACCAGATTTTTTTATAGAAAATTATAATTAATACCAGATTTTTTTATAGATAATTATAATTAATACCAGATTTTTTTATAGATAATTATAATTAATGGCAGATTTTTATAGAAAATTATAATTAATACCAGATTTTTTATAGAAAATTATAATTAATGCCAGATTTTTATAGAAAATTATAATTAATACCAGATTTTTTTATAGAAAATTATAATACCAGATTTTTTATAGAAAATTATAATTAATGCCAGATTTTTATAGAAAATTATAATTAATACCAGATTTTTTATAGGAAATTATAATTAATACCAGATTTTTTATAGAAAATTATAATTAATGCTATTTTTTTATAGAAATTATAATTAATACCAGATATTTTTATAGAAAATTATAATTAATACCAGATATTTTTATAGAAAATTATAATTAATACCAGATTTTTTATAGAAAATTATAATTAATGCCAGATTTTTATAGAAAATTATAATTAATACCAGATTTTTTTATAGAAAATTATAATTAATACCATTTTTTTTTTTTAATAGAAATTATAATTAAAACAAGAATATTTTTTTACAAACCTATAATTAATACCTGATATTTCTTAGGAAACTATAATTAATATAATTAATATCATATTATTGTTTTTTCTTATAATCTTATAAGGGTTACTTTTTAGAAACCGAAAATGAATAGTGGATTTATTTTTTTTATATTTTAATTAGAAACCTACAAATAATATTTTAATTTTTTTTTTTTAAAAGAAATCTGTAAATAATACAGTACTTTTTAATATATTTTTTAAGAAACATGTCTTAAATCCTGAATTATTCTAGAAATCTATGATCCTATAATTGAAATACTATTTGATGGACTTGTTGGATATAAAATAATTATTTAAAAAATAACAACTGTATATTATGCTAAACCCAACACTTTTTTCTCACTCTATGAATTTTGAGTTACTGAATTATTTTCTCTTTCTAAGAATTTTGAATTATTGTTTTTAAACTCTGTATTGTCAGGTGGCATTTGAACTTAAGAATATAAAATCTTTGGCTGATGAAGGAAATAGAAGTCACAAAACATGTACGAACAGTCAATAAAGAATATTGAAATAAGAAGAAATTGTTGGATTTTATAATCTGTTAATAAAATAGCCTTATAAGTTTAACAGGTAATTTTTCTTTACCTTTTTAGTCACTAGCCTTTTTGAGTTAATCTTTACTAATGCTCTTACTGATTAGTTTTTGGTATGGCAACAAGGATTAATTTTGATGCTTTCTTTGGTTGGAATAGATGATTTGGGTTTGATCTTTCTCGTTCATACATCCAGGTTGCTTTTAAGATACTGATGAACTGCTACTTTTTGTTTGTTGCTGGTAGTGTTACTGTTAAGACCTTATTGTCAATCTGTTATCAGATGTGAACTAATCCTAATGACAAACAGGTTCTTAACTGGAATAATGTGTTGCCCATGTGTTATGTGAAAATGGCCGTTCATGGTTATATAATGTTGCTTCAAAACTGTATGTAATTAATACAATTAGTGATGTAAAAATTGAAAGGATAACAACACTTTATGTTCTCCACATAATTTAACAGATTTATGTTCTCCACATAATTTAACAGATTTAAACTTAGTAAAAATATGTGAATATGGATTTTCACTTAGTTGATTTAAAATTACATACGTGATTACATATTCACCATGCTTTAAAAAGAGATTAAAGAATCAACCCACAACGAAGAAAAAGACGAGAAAGGTTTTTAAATATCAAAATATAAAATTTGTTATTTTGTGTTTTTAGACCTAAATTATTCTCAGCTTGTATGAGTGTTAAAGTTCCTTGTGTGTAGCTACTTGTTAAGATGAAAGGAAATGTGATTTCTCCATGTGTATGTGTGAAACAAAACAGGCGAGGAGGAAAGTGTAAGTGTCATGTAGCTTGCTGATGAAGTGTCTTGAATGTCACATAGCTTGCTTTGGTGAGGAAGAGTGTAAATGTCACATAGTTTACTGAGGAAAATGGGTGAATGTGTAAGGGACTTTTAAGCTGTGTGTTGTCACTCCTTCTCCTTACTGCCTTGTCTGGTCTAGAAATATTGCTTATATACTCTTGAAAGGGATCACCAAGCATGTTCTTTTTTGTCGGCGGGAATTTATTAATCAGAAGGATGCCTGACTCAGAAGCCATATTTTTGTCATTTGGTGATTGACAGTCTTGGTGTTTATTTCTGTCTTCTCTCCACAAACAGCATAAATTCTCTCATGCTTGGAGATTAGGAATCTGTTAAGGGATGCAACTCATGATGAGTTTAGAGTTATCTCCCATTGAATTATATATATATATATATATATATATATATATATATATATATATATATATAAAATATTAAAAAACTGGAAGATTAATCACTTACTCACCCACTACCACGGTTTCAACCACTGAGGTCTCATCAGGCAGTAGATGCATCTATTGCCCAATGAGACCTTGATGGTTGAAACTATGGTAGCAGATGCGTAAGTGATTAATCCTCCTGTTTTTTAATATTTAAAAGCTCTGCATGTTCAATTTTGGGATTGTGTATAGAGTACTTTTTAATATAATTGTTTCCTGGTAGGACTAACAACTGTTTAAATATATATATATATATATATTATATTGGGGCAGCAAATTATTATTCAAACATATATTGTTAAATATAAGACAGTGAATGTCTATTATGTTTGATCATGTGCTGTTCTAAGCTTCGTATAGTTGCTTTAATTTGGGGAGAAAAGAAAGACAAAAACTGTCCAACATTTGGATATTTTTTTTATTATGCTGTTCCTCGATCTAGGCTTTTGGCTCATATGAGCCCTCATCAAAGTGGTTATATAGACATTTAACATTTGATCTCCTTGTGCTGCACACACTTTCAGAGGCCTTTCCGGAATCTAATTCATAGTATTTTGCTTATTTATGTGATCTGATGCACTCGGCTAGGCTCTGAAAATTAGGAAGTTGGATCTGTTTGCCTTGGTCCAAAAACTATTTTAGTCATCTGGTACATTTATGTCTTTGCTCATGTAGTTTGAGGCTCTTTAAGTGTTGTTTAGTGGAGACTTAAAACGGAGAAAATAGGGTCTAGATTTGAATTTTAGAGTATTTAGATTTTCTTTTGGATTTGAATTTTAGAGGAGTACTTAGAATTTTTTTTTTTTTTTTTTTTTTACTGTTAGTTTATCCAATATAAGGCTCAAGGGCCACTGAGCGATATTGTTGTAAGGGAGGGAGAAGGAGGAATTAAGATGTGCATATTATGCCGATGTGTAGGATAGATATTGGTTGGTAGATCCTAGACTTAGACAAGATTGTAGTTGTTGAGGAAGCATTCTCTCAGGAGTTTGTTCCACAAATTTGTAGGAAGCCGTCTGGGTGGAGCTTACTCCTATCAAAGGAAATCGAAAAGAATGGGAATAATTTGCCAATTTTAAACATGACATGGTGGGGGGGGTGGATCCTAGCTGTGAAAGTCTGAACTGGTGGAACTAAGGAATGTAACTCGTACAAATATCCGTCATAGTGATATAGTAGAGAGAGGCTAGCAATGTTTTGTCTGTGAGATAAGGGCTGCAGCACAGGGAATAATTCATCGCTCACAATTCAACATTAATTGCTTTTGAATTCTGTCAAGGCTGGACAGTGGGGACTGGACAGCACCAGCCCAGATGTGGCAGCAATACACGATTCTTGATAGGGCGTGGCAGCAGGAGTTAGGTATTTCCTGAAGCAATACAAGGAACTGACCATCTTTCCAGTATCTTTTGCAATGAGATGAATATACGCATTCCATTTAAGGCCGGGAGTGAGTTTAAGCCCAGATTTTTAGAAGTGATTGGAGATGTGATAAGTGTATAATGTGCCAGGGGACAAAATGCTCTCTTTTTACGGAATGTTGAACAGAAAATAAACAGCATGCAGTTTTTGTTAGATGCTTTGACATGCTGGAGAAAAAACTGACAAATAATGAAATCCTACATAAAAAATGTTTTGAACTCTTGGATTTTGCTTTCTGAAAGGTCAAATATCATTTGATATATAATTTGTGTATTTATTGATATATAATTTGTGTATTTATTGATTATATAATTTGTGTATTTATTGATTATATAATTTGTGTATTTATTGATTATATAATTTGTGTATTTGTTGATATATAATTTGTGTATTTTTATTACTATTTTCCCTGACCTCTTCTGATTGTTTCTTTTTGTATTCCTTAAATCTTGTCACTGTAGACTTGCTTGGCTTAAAAATACATTTTATAATAATTTATCCAACAAACTTCCCTTAGCAAGAAAATTGAGCTGCCATATATATATATATATATATATATATATATATATATATATATATATATACACACACTATTTACATTATTTGGACTATTGTCCTCATATTTGTCGCCAAGTTTATTACAATGTTTCAGCCTTCTTCAGGTGGTTGGAATGTTGAACTGAACCCTTTATTTCACTCACTGGGGTAGACTGTTCTAGTTCCACGTGCCATGTCTAATGGATGTCAGTTATCTCATGTTAATTTCCCACTCAAAGTTCTCCACCGCCTTAACCAGGTATTGAACTCACACTCTTTGAGTCCTGTCTCTGGATCTAACGCCTTTATCCACTGTGCCATGTGTCCTTGAGGTGGATAACTTGGAGAGGGGAATTAACAGGAGATAACTGATATCAATTAGACATGGCACATGGAACTAGGTCTATCCCAGTGAGCGAAATAAAGGGTTCAACATTCCAACCATCTGAAGAAGGCCGGAGCGTACCACGGCTGAAACGTGATTCGAATAATGTAAATAATGTACATAATACCTCATCTCAGAAATATAGACACACACACACACACACATATATATATATATATATATATATATATATATATATATATATATATATATAAATACTAGCCCCAGAGTAGCATTCTGATCAATGTCTATACATATATGATACTATGGACACCCACATATAAAAAAGATGTGGTTTCATCTCATTCAAAAGTGTTTCTGTTTAATAGCTAGCAGGTGGGCTTTTTTGAAGTCTACTTTTCTAATCAGCATACACTTTGACCAAAAGGGGAATGAAGAGTAAATGAATGAATGAGAGGCTTTTGGAGATCAAGTGACAACAAAGCCGGAAATAGGGTGTATCCAGGTGCTGGTCTTGTGATCAGGGAGAGTTCTGGTTTGCCCTTGGCAGTGGATGGATATGTCTGTCATGTTGTTCCTGTACCATATTGCCAGCCACACATTGGGGTGAGTAGATGGGTGAGAAGGTGGTAGGAGGAAGAGCTGACATAACACAAGCTGTCTCAAGTATCACCTACCTACCCACCCGAAGAAGAAAACATTTACGTATAATATGGGTTTGTGTTCTTATTTCTCAATGTGGTGTTTGTCTTTCATCTTTTACCTTGTTAGGATACAGTGGGCCCTCACCTAGCTTTCAGTGCACACTGACAAGATTGAGAATTGAAATGCAATGTGGGGGTAATCATTGTCCAGTTGGTGGAAAGCTTTGGCGAGGGTTGTGTTGTACGTCTACACATACAGATTTAATTTTCAAGTGCATTTTTTATTTTTTTTTAACTATTTTTATCTCCTTGTTTCTTTGTAGGATGAAAAAAGTTACTTTTTCAAAAAACCTTTCACAAAATCTTTTGTAGGTAAGTAAAAGTCCTTTTTTTATATTTTAAAATATTTTTGCTTTGATGGAGTTATATTGTCTAGTTCTTATTTTTTTATTTAATACTGTTCTGTTATTGCCTGTTTCTACCAAGTGCAAGTACACACTGCCAAACACAGGGATTGAACTCACTATGTCATCAAATTCACAAACCAATGCTCTTACCCTCTAGGCCATTGTCCCATAGATGAGGACAGTTTTCCGAATATAAATCGTGCAAATACTGTGGGTTTGATTAATTTTCATTTATTCACATTCGAGATAAAAAACACGTGTTTTTTCATGTATACACACACACACACACACACACATAGTTTACAAAAAACTAGGTAATCTGTATGGGAAGACCCAATGAGGATAGAATCCAGAGAGCTCAATGTAAATCAGAGCTAATAATTTAAATAAAAACAGATTGCTTTAAGGTTCCATATAATAAATTATTTCACCACAGCCCTTTTAAAGGACAGTGGATCATCAGATTTATTTCCAAATGTTGAAATGAAAAAATGAAAATAAATTTACACATTTATGACGGGCAATAATAAGGAAACTCACGAAGTGGGGGCAGTGTAGAGGGGTAGAGAGACAGCGTTGAGTTAGATGTAACATTTCTATTGTTTCAAATTTAAATATTCGCTGAAATCTAGACATTGACACTTTAAATCTGTTAACGGAAGTTATATCTTGATTAGGAAGTGGGATGGACAAAGAAGTATATAAAGAAAAAAGAAAAAAGAAAAAGAGAGAAAAAAGAGAGAAAAAAAGAGAAAGAAGTTGTAAAAAAGTGTCATTAACTTCTATTGGAATAGGCGTTGTTTTTTTCTTTACTTTGAGATTTCGTAAATTTTTCAGTTTAAACTGTCTAAGCCATTTAATTATATGTTACAGTTTTTTAAAAAAAAACCTTATTACGGACATTTTGGGGATTTAATGTGAAATAGTCGATTAAAAAATATAGAGTTTACATTAAAGCACTAGAAACTTTTTCTCAAATATAAGTTTACATCTAGTAGTAAGTGATTATTAAGGTGATATCTTTATCAGTTTGAATTTTATTTATGAGATTGATTAGTGACTATTTTTACATTGGTAAATTCCATTACTTAGAATTTAGTATTAATTTAATATGGAGTGGTATTTTAACGCAATATTAGAGATCATGCTCCATCATATATTGTAAACACATCTATGTGAATTTCATACACATACGATCTTTCACATCTGCAGTCACTTACACAGGTACACGTGTACTGATATACATGGGTAATTTCATATATCTTCTTAGATGTTTCCGTATACTTACATATATGTATATATATATATATATATATATATATATATATATAGGGGTGCAACTAGAATTTCCTAAAGAAACTTCTCTAAGAAAGAAATTAGGTGATGACTTTAGTATTTAATCATCAAAAATCTAAATATTTTATTATTAATAATGATTATTAAAATGTAATTCATTTAAGAAAACAATATTGTAAGTATTGTAAGTGGGGTAAAAAATCAATAAATACTTGTAAGTCTTTTATCTTTTAAACATTTTTACATACACCCAACACATATACACACATATATATACACACATACACACACACACACCCTCATACACACATACACATACCTATCTATCTATCTATCCATATATATATATATATACATACATACATATCCACACATGCCCACATTTATACACATACATATACACATGTACACACACATATATACACATATATATCCTATCTATATACCTACCCGTATCTATACATACATATCAATATTCATATTGGCCAAACACAAATATATTTTTTCACAACCCACAACTATACAGATGTATTCCTATTTTTCTATATAAACAAATATACATATACATGTAAAAAAAAACCAAAAAAAACAAAACGTATGACTGTTTCAGTCCAAAAAACATATTTCGGCATGCATACAGTTATGTGTTCATATTCACATGTGAATAATAATATTTCAAGAGCAAAAATAAAGATCAAGTAATATATTTTGTTAGGTTTAGATTGTTCCTATGCCGACATTTAAAAATTAATTCATTATGACTGTTCAGTAATATATCCGGATCTTTATGCCTTATAATGAAGATCTTTTCTCTTAGACACAGATCGCATCTGTCTCTGAAATTTATTGGAGTTCTGGCTCTCGAGATGATCTTCCACGTTATTTGTGGGGTTAAGCCACCCTCCAACAAATTCCAATAATGTTTTGACAGTGTCGTTTGGTTCTTCTTATGTCTATCTTTGAAGGACTGGCGGTGGTTATAGAATCGGTTCTTCCAACCACCCGCCGATATCCCTATGTAATTCTTCTTTTGCTCCATATTTTCTTTGGGGAAAATAGTTGCCTCATATATCACATTTTCCGCCAAGCAAAGTCCTTCAACTGGACAATTTGATCTTGTCCTGCAACTGCATGTTGATGATCTCATTTTGGATGTATTACTATCAGTCTTTACTTGGTTTATATGTAGATTTTTCAAAATTTTACTATTATGTGAGCTAATAATTCTTTCTATATTGCTCATGCAAGAATTATTAGCTCACTTTTTTACAACTTCTTTCTCTTTTTTTCTCTCTTTTTTCTCTTTTTCTTTTTTCTTTTTTATTTATATACTTCTTTGTCCATCCCACTTCCTAATCAAGATATAACTTCCGTTAACAGATTTAAAGTGTCAATGTCTAGATTTCAGCGAATATTTAAATTTGAAACAATAGAAATGTTACATCTAACTCAACGCTGTCTCTCTACCCCCCTACACTGCCCCCACTTCGTGAGTTTCCTTATTATTGCCCGTCATAAATGTGTAAATTTATTTTCATTTTTTCATTTCAACATTTGGAAATAAATCTGATGATCCACTGTCCTTTAAAAGGGCTGTGGTGAAATAATTCATTATATGGAACCTTAAAGCAATCTGTTTTTATTTAAAATATATATATATATATATATATATATATATATATATATATATATATGGCTTTGAGAATAACAGAATGCATTTTTTTAAAACCCTTTTTGTCCAACACTTCTTCAGAAAGATTTGTTGGAACAACAATAATGAAAACGGTGAAATTGGAAATGGTAAACATGAGGGGCGGGGTTAAATAAGGAGCCATGACTAAAATAAATTTATTACTAAAAACAACAAATCAGTGTAAATAAGTTTTTAGTAATAATTTTATTTTAGTCATGGCTCCTTATTTACCCCCCACCCCCATGTTTACCATTTCCAATTTTGCCATTCTGATTATTGTTCACAATCTTGATTTTGAGTCTCTTACAGATTTTTGATAAATAAAATCCAATTCAACAAGGTAAGATGATGGAAAAGCAATAACATAGAGCTGTGCTTTTTCCCAGATTAATGGATATTTTTTAAGCAGTGTCATCTGTTTTCCATATATTATGCTTCTCACCTTTGAATTTTGCTTGCCATTTTTCATCACTCCTGCAATTCAGAGAGTGTCTCGTTTTCTGCTAGTTTTAGAGTTGTTTTTCTATTTTAATATGATGTAGATTACTGTAGAAATTCCAATTCTCCATTGTAACAACCATTCTGAACTGAAATTGCTCTATGGACCGCTAAAATATTACTATGGACTCCCAATTTGTTCTTTTTGTGTTACACTCCAGTAATGTTACGTGGACCCCGGTTGATAACCATTAGTTTAAATTTTACTTTTAGTAGATATCTATATTTGAAATGTTTTTTTTATTTTAAAAGCACTAAATGATGATGAAACTGCAATCGGTAAAGTTCTTTTTGTTTTTTCTGAGGTTTTGAGATGGACAATTATTATTATAGGTTTATTTAATGGGCATGTAGCTAAGTAGTTAGAACATTCACTTTCTGACCATGGGACCTTGGTTCAAATCTCGCCATTGTCGATTTTTTCTGTATTACATCTTATCGGCCTCCACTTAATGCCAGAGAGCACATTTTCTTTGTGTGCAGGCCAGGCAGTTAAATGTAATAAACACTGAGGAAAAAAGTTATTTAAATATAAATTTTGAAATATTTTGTTTTTAAATATTCATTCTAAACATTATTTTTGAGAATTTTTTAAGTTGTCTTAAAAAAAAAAATACACCAAGTTGGAGTATTTATTTTTTACTTATTCAATTAATGTGTTTAAAAATTCTAAATTGGCATTTCTAAAGCTTTTTTTTTGTTTTAAAAGTTAACATTAAATAGCCATGATTATTTATGAATAGTTTTCATTGTTTAAAAAGAAAACTTTCCTTTCAGCTGAATTCATTGTAAACTACACAACAGGCGACATAGAACGGGAAATGTTGTCTTCTCCTTCTAGCAACTCTGTCAGTCACCAAAACCATAATTCAAGTGATAATGATAAAAGGCCAAACAGAGAAAGTGGTGTGCCACCTGATACAGACTTTGCTTCATCCTCAACCACACCTAATATTGTGAGGGTAACAGAAATTACATCTCACACTTTCCAGCAGCTTGTTATAAATACGTCCAATGTAAGTAATAAATAGATATTTCTTAATCAGTTTGAAATCTTATACATTTGCTTTTTGTGAAGGTATATAGCTGTGATTTGTTAAATATTATAGCATGTTTACGAAACTAACTTTTGTCTGACTCTGGGCCACAAGTAAGAGTCTTCCAGTGAGGATTGAACATGCTTTTTGAAAAAAATATTCCACCCCTTCCTTGTTATTGTTCTAACCTTGGCCCACCTTGTTCTAACCCCAGCCCACCTTGTAATTGTTCTAACCCTGGCCCACCTTTTTCTTGTTCTGACCCCGGCCCACCTTGTTCTTGTTCCAACCACATCCCACCTCCTTCATATTCTGACCCCAGCCCACCTCTCTCTTGTTCTGACCCCGGCCCACATCTCTCTTGTTCTGACCCCGGCCCACCTCTCTCTTGTTCTGACCCCGGCCCACATTTCTCTTGTTCTGACCCCGGCCCACATCTCTCTTGTTCTGTCTGACCCCGGCCCACATCTATCTTGTTCTGTCTGACCCCGGCCCACATCTATCTTGTTCTGTCTGACCCCGGCCCACATCTATCTTGTTCTGTCTGACCCCGGCCCACATCTATCTTGTTCTGTCTGACCCCGGCCCACATCTATCTTGTTCTGTCTGACCCCGGCCCACATCTATCTTGTTCTGTCTGACCCCGGCCCACATCTATCTTGTTCTGTCTGACCCCGGCCCACATCTATCTTGTTCTGTCTGACCCCGGCCCACATCTCTCTTGTTTCGACACAACCCACCTCTCTCTTGTTCTGACCCCCGGCCCACCTCGCACTTGTTCCTACCCCAGCCCACTTTGTCTTTTTTATTAGTTTTAAGAGTGTCGACCCACTGACTTCCAATAAGAGTTTTACCAGTTTGGAGTGTTGTTAATTTATATGCGTCATTCATTTTTTGAGTACTTAATTTCCCATGACCTTGCACCATTTTATACGTAATTTGAAATAATAATTTCAATATAAGTATTGGGTATATATTTTACAGAACAAAAATAGTCTATAGTGTGACTTAGTAAATGTGTGCAAATTTTTAACAACATAATCTTTTAAGTATTCTGGCATTTCTCACAACCTTCTGGGGTTGTTGGATGTTTCCCAACTGGGATAATTTTTCCATATTGTTGGTTGGATTTTCTGGTTGTGTCATTGGACTTTTTTGTTTTTCCTCCTCATTTGGATTTCTATTCAAATAGTTGGGAAGTAATATTGTATTTTCTTCAACCTGAAGTGAAGAATTGTCAGATGTAGTAGGAATTTCAAAAGTTTTAGTAAATTTTATGCACCTCACTTTGCAAGATTCAAGCTTCAAAAAAATTGACACTTGTTCTCCAAAGATATTTTTGAAATGTATTAGAAGTAAGAAGGAAAATAAAACTGCAAAATCCTTTTTCCTTCCTCTTTTTACTCCCCTCTCTTTTTACTCCCTACTCTTTCTTTCCACCTCTCTTCCCCCCCTCCTTATTTTCCACCGCTTCCTCTTGCTCCCTTTCAATTTTATCCCCCCCTTCATATCTCTCTATCCTCATTTCCTCTCCTTTTCTGGACCAGCTTTTTTCTGCCCTCCCCTCTCGTGCCCCTTCCCTCCCTTCCACTAATTATTCACTTCCATCTCTTTCATTTGAATCATTTTATTATTTTTATTTGATTTCTATTCATTAATGTTTTTATTCTGCAGTAAAATAGGATTAATGTTGTTATCTGGTAATCCAAATAATTAATGCTTTTATTTCATCATCATCAATAATAATAATAATAATGATGATGATAAAAAGAAGAAGAAGAAGAAGAAGAAACTGAACTTTTTTCACTATTTTCATTCTTAATTGTTTTCTTTTTCTTCTAGGATGTTTTACTTTTATATTATGCCCCCTGGTGTGGCTTCTGTGCCAGCTTTGCCCACATATATCTGTCCTTGGCCAGGTATTTTCAGCAGGCAAGCAACCTTTTATTTGCAAGGTAAGACAATGTTTTCTCTCAAAATGTTTGAAGGCTGGTAATGATACTACAATAATTTATGTGCCTTAGTCCCAATTGAGATATCTTAATTGCTTCAGAAATATGGGATTGTTAAAGAAACTATTATTTACCCCGTCTCCTCACTAAGTCATGATGTGATGAAAGGTCAGGTTTATTGTGGAGAACCTGAGCACATACACTTGGGCCAAGGACAAAAATTCCCCAAGCCCTTGCAACCGTCAGCTGTGTTGGCCTCGGTGGCAAGCACTGATTCCCCACTTTCTAATGCAATGAGAGTGTGCAGCCTCGGGCAGCTGTCCCCCAGGGCCAGGCACTTTGCAGTATTTATTTTCCTCAGTTACGCCTCTGTTCACAGACAGAGACACAACTGAGTCACACTCTGCCTGAAGACAGACACACAACTGAGGGATGATAAACCCTACTCGGCATGTGCCAGGTGAGTATGGAATTGTTAAAGTAGTGTAAGGTACACCTAAGAAATAATTAGTTTTCTTCTGCTGTGTACACTTGTACCTGGCTAGAGTTTCAATAAATAACTTACTGTAAATTTAATCTAATTCCTTTCTTTTATTTTCTGTTGTTTTCTAATATAATTAATTACTAGTTTATTACTTTTTAGGGACGTAAATGCTATTAAGAACGAGATACCAAACCATTTTAGTTTTGAGATTAATTGCTAAAGTCCTACTATTGAGGTGTCCTGGGTGAGACGATAAACTACATCCAACAGCAAGGCCTCTGATCAGGAGGTTTTGAGGAGTGTGGAACCACCTCTTAATTGCTGATGTTCCCAGGTCCACCCGAACCCAGTGTGGTAGCACCTGTTAAGGTCCCAGTTATGGGCAAATAGTTAAACCCCAATTTTAAAATTGAATTTAAATCTACGAGGGTAAGTCAGAAATGATCTGTACTTTCACCATAACATATCGTTAGGTACTATTGTGGTCATGAGATCAAAGTTTGAGTTTGTTCTCACCAGTTTTCTTGCTGCTATTACAGTATAAACATGGTCGCTCTGCTAGCAGTGTGCCCCAAGTAGGAAGAGCAGTGATCTGAATTTGCAGAGAATATGCTACCATACTGATGATAACTCGCTGGTTTACAATTAACATCTCTAGAGCTTGCTGAATCTTCTCATCAGTGGTGGAGGTTGACGGGCATCCTTCTCTTCCATTTGTGTGGCTTGCTTGTTCTGGCCATTTTTAAATTTCTTGATCCGCTCATACACACTTCGATGTGATAGTGCACACTCCTCCAAACCTATGTAGTTTATTGTCATACCCAGGATGAGTCACACTGCCTTCTGCTCATGTGTGGTTATAGTTGATACAATTGTGGTCATGTGATTGAAGTTTTCTTGTTGCTGTTACAGTGTAAACATGGCCACTCCACTATCAGTTTGCACCAGGGAGGTACAAAGAGCAGTGTCTTTGGTTGGGAAGTGTGTTAGGCAGGGGATGAAATTTATTGGATTCTTTTAACACAATATAGTGACAGTGCATTACCACATAGAAGTGTGTATAAGTGGATCGAGAATTTTAAAAGTGGCCCGACAAACATGATGCATGAAGAAAGAGCAGTGTGACCGTCAACCTCCACCATTGACGAGAAGATTCAGCAACCTTGAGAGATGGTAATGGCAAACCGGCAATTTATCATTGATGTGGTAATATGTTCTTTGCAGATTAGGATCGGTGCTCATTGTTCCTCCTTGATGCACACTGCTAGTGGAGTGGCCATGTTTACACTGTAACAGCTGCAAGAAAACTGGTGCAATCAAGCTCAAGCTTCAATCGCATGACCTCAATAGTACCAACTATAAGCACGCATGAGCAGAAGGCTTTGTGATAAACCTAAAAATATGTTATGGCGAAAGTGCAGGTAATTGTTGACTTAACTTTGTAATAAGAAAAAAATCTTAATGTTAATTTTGAAATCATAAATTTAAAATAAAAAAAAATAGTTCACACACCTCCTTGGTCTTTTGAGCATGTGTAGAAGTTTATTACTTGTTTCCTATTTAAGATTGGATTTCTGGTTCCGTCTAAAATCTTTTCCTTCTCTTTCACTCCCAGTGGTATTATCACCTTGGTTGGGGTGATGATTACTAGTAAGGCTGATAAGTCAGACAAGGTCAAAATGGTAGCTGATGTACAAGATGACCTCAAGATTGTCGTTAACTGGGTGGGGAGAAAAAGAGGGTTTGTCAATTTTAATGCCTCCAAAACTAAAATTTTCTCCATTAATCATCCGAGAGAAAAACCCCTCCCTCCCTTCCATCAACATAGCCCCACAGGAAAGTCATGCCTTCTCAGGCTAATGTTCTCAGCTGACTTGAAGTAGAAAAACTACATTGAATCTATTGCCAGGTCAGCTTCTAAGAAAATCTGTTCACTGTGTCAAGCAAGACAATTTTTCTCTCCAGAATCAATCTTGCATATCTATAAGTCTACCATTTGCCCATGCTTAGAATATTGCTGCCAGATATGACCCGGTGTCCCTGCCATTTTCCTGGAGCTCCTTGATATTATCCAAAGAAGAATCAGCAATATTATTGGTCCTGATCTGGTGGCTCGGCTTCAGTCACTTGCCCATCACTGTAAGGTTGCCTCTCTGTGCCTTTTTTTTTTTTTATAAATCCTTTCATGGTAATTGTTTGGATCAGCTCTGCACTATGGTACCTCGACTGTATGAATAATGATAATTTAAACCATGCAATACTAGACTGGTGTTGAAATCTCATCAATTTACTGTTCAGCTAGCTAGATGTAGCCGGAACTTCTATGCTAACAGTTTCTTGTCCCACACTTCTTCTGGAACTCTCTCTCGGCCTTCCAACCAACTTTAATCTGCAAAAAATGAAATGCAAAGTTAATCACTATCTGCTCTCCTCCTGATTGCTCTTTCTCCCCTTATTACTGATGTTTCTGTTTCTTATTCCTTCACACCCTGTAACTCCTTGCGTGCTAGTGGCTGTACTGACTGGCTTGGGTTAATACCGATTTAAAAAAAATGTTAAGCAATTAAAATGCCTAAATTTTAATTTCAGCCATCACCCAAACAAGGGGGATAACTCTTTAATTTTTTCTAAAGAGTTATCTCTCTTACCCATGGCTTTGCTTTTTCATTTTTCAAACCTTTTTGCGGAAGCTGCTTTTTATTCGTTTTTGCTTTCATATTGGTAGTAAATGAATCACAAAAATTAATGAAATGTATTTCTCAAATTTTCATTGAAGATAGGTTTTTAAACAAATTTGAAAAATAATCGACAAGTTGGGAATTTTATCAATTTGGAAATTTCTTACCTTTTATTTCTTTTTTTTTTGTTCTTTTTTTCCGGTTCCTGGTACTCATTTCACTGTTGCCTTATTTAGTGTGGTCATTACCCTCAGTCCCATGACTGGGTGTGGTCATAGGGACACTGTGCAATTCTCTCTACATATCTGCATTGAAAGTTGGAGAGATATTCATTCACGCATAGCTTGTCTTTGGCAAATCTATTTAGCCGAATCAGTTACAGATGCCCACTCACTTACATTTGTGTTTGTTCAACACCAACAGAGCCCACTTGTGGTTTATACTGTGACTATGCTGGCCAGAGATTGGTTCAGCTTTTGTTGGTAATCAGTCTAGGAGAAAGAAAACTGAATTTCCAAACCAGGATAGATGGAAAACAATATTCGTTTAGTTGAGAGCCCACGGCTATATGTGTGAAAATAATGCCTAGTTATTCTTATTTTTCAAGCACACCCACTTGCTTGATGCTAGTCTGCCTGTTGCAGACACCTGCTTTGGGACATTTGGGTTTGTTCAACATTCACAGAACCCACCTTGCTGAGTGGACATTAATTACAGTTTCTTGCAGCTAGAACAATGCCAGTATGCTAGAGCCATAGTTATGATAACTTATGACTTCACAGCACAACCATTGACAGCTCTGTCTACCCAATTTCACTCACAAGTGTTGAGTCAACCTGTTGTATGGTTTTCAGTCAATTGCTGGGATTGCTGCCTCCTAGCTGATGAGATCAAGAGTCACTTTCCTGACAAATCGACCATGGTGAGATTTGGGCCCGGATCTCATGGTCAGAAAGCAAACATTCTAATCACTTGGCCATGTGCCCATGTTCTTTTCTATTAAAATAGGTGTTAAAGCAGTGTTTCCCAACCGATTTTGGGCCACGCCCCACTTTGGTATTTGTTATATTCTGCCCCCCTCCCTCTCCCCCGTAATATTTAATTCTTACATGTATGCCATTTACACATGTACGTACATACACACCAAATATTTTTATGTATGCATATTGTATATGCATCATATGTATTAGTACAAATTACCATTAACGCTCTCACTCAGACTCACTAGAAAACAATTGCCCCCTTATTCTGTTGGTATAGTAAGCCAAAGGGTGCACATCCTACGAATGCCTCACCAAAATATTATCATGCCCCACGTTGGGAATCATTGGCTTAAAGCATGGCAGAAAGGGATTTTGTTTTAAAAAAAAACTATTTTCAAAGACTTTCTTAAACACAGTTATTTAATTTTTGTAACTCATTTATTACTGATATGAAAGAAAATTCAAAAGAAAAGCAGCAAATATTTTTCCAGCACCATATTGAATGGTTATCGTCATTTAAGTTACTTTTGCTACTATATTTTATGAAAAGATTACAAAAAACATTTTGACGTGGTATCTTTTGTTTCAACACCTTAAGTATATCATTCAGGTGGACTTAGTATTTCTCTTGCTGAAATAGTCATAACCAGCAGAGATGCTGAGAGGAGTGTGTCCTGTGTCCCTGATGCATAAAAATCTTAAAGGACGCAGTGAATTTCCATTCTGTTTGTCCCAGGGGTGCAACTAAAATTTCCCATGAAAAGCGATACATAGCGTGAAACCAACCCATAACAATTATGACATAATAAAAGGAATTTGTTACTGGTCGATACTAAGTAAATGACAACATCAATTTAATTTAAAATGTAACTAATATATTCTTTTCGTAACCAAACGCAAATCATTTGTCAAATGAACTAGATATTGATATAGATTAGTACATAGATATTCCATTTTTTTAAACCTTTTTTATTTTTGTTGTTAATGTATTTTTAAAAACTGTGAGTGCAAAATGCTTAAGCTAACAAGCGGAGACATTTGTATTTAACATTCAGTTCATTGTTCAAATAACATTTAACAAGATTCAAAGATTGTCTTCAGACAAAAGAGATTTTCCTGTATGGATTGGTAAATCTTATTAAAGAAAATATTTTCCTTGTTCATTGCACAGTATAGTAGGGTCAGTTGGGCACTGTCTGTGAGAAAAAGAGCACCATGGCACAAATTACTCCCCAAGAAATTTGGAAACTGCATGCTAGACTGTTTGGTATTTGCACTGTAGGCTTCAATAAAGACATTTCAGAGTTTGGGTGTCAATCTGAGGACAGTGCAGAGGATCCAGTCAACATCATGATGTTTGGAGTGATCACTAGTGATAGCAAAGTTATGTCACCATTCATCTTTTCCCAGGGCCTCAAACTCAACATGGAGGCCTACATCAAGTGCCTTGAGGAGGTAGTGCTGCTCTGGGTCAAGAGGGTGGCTGCTGAAAGACACTACGTCTGGCAACAGAACTCTGTACCATGCCACACATGCAGGAGAACCCAGTCATGGTTGTCAGACAATTTCTGCAACTACATCACCTCTTACATCTGGCCATCTAACTCCCCAGATGGCAACACCCCCTTGATTATTATGTGAACGAGAGACCAACAAAACTTGTAATAACAGAGATGAACTGAAGGTAAGAATTATGGCAGCATTCACCAACTTAAACAAGGTGACTGTCTAGAAGAGTTGCAGGAGATTCCGAAGTTGTCTGTAGGCCGTATTTGAAGACAATGGCGATTTTATTGAATAAATTTACTCTTTAGTATTTCAAGATATTTTTGTGTAATTCTGGTAAATATATCTGTTAAAATGAGATGTCAGTGTTAATTTCATTTTTGGGTAATTTAGATGACAATTTATTCATCGCACCCTGTATAGCTGTTAAAATGAGATGTCAGTGTTAATTTCATTTTTGCGTAATTTAGATGACAATTTATCCATCTAATGCTATGTGTGTGTGCTATTATATCTATAATTATAACATAAATGGAAAATATATGTATACACACACACACACACACACACACATTTTCCGTTTATACATTATTTTTTATAGATATAATTTAAATTATTTAAATCAAATTATGGTTCCTATTGTGGTTATAGGTTTGATTCCTGTCAGAGAAGCACATATTTTCTACATTTTCTTGAACATTCAGGGTGGTAAATGTAATTAATACTGTTTAATTAAAAAAACAGAACATTTACTTAAATTAATATCTATAAATATAATGTATCCACAGAAAATATATTAAAATAATTGTTGGGCTTAATCCATTTCATTTTATATATATATATATATATATATATATATATATATATATATATATATATATATATATATATATATACACACACACACACACACACACATATATATATATATAAAAATAAAATCTGTAATCCCCATAAGTGTGTTAACCAGATATACAGGGGTTGGACAAAATAATTGAAACACTTGTTAAATTCAAAGAAAATTTATTTAATAGGGAGTTGGTCCTCCTTTAGCTTCACATACAGCTTTAATACGTCTAGGAATGGAATCATACAGCTTCCTGACTTCATCCAAAGGAATTTTCAGCCATTCTTCCATTAACACCTGTTCCAGCTCTTTAAGACACGACGGTGGAGGATAGCTGCTCCTAACTTGTCGCTCCAAAATACACCACAAATGTTTAATAATATTGCTATCTGGAAATTGGTGAGGCCACTCCATGTGTTCTAGCTCACTTTCACGCTCTTCATACCAATTCTTAACCACTTGAGTGGTATGTATTGGAGCATCATCATCTTGGAAGATGCAGTCACCATCAGGGAATAAAGTCTTGGCCATTAGATGAACATGATCACCCAAAATGTTCAGGTAATCTTTGCTGTTGATTCTGCCATGCAGTACAACTATTGGACTGAGACATTTCCATCATATAGCGGCCCAAACTATCACTGATCCACCACCATGCTTCACTGTTGGAAGAAGGCAGTCAGGGTTGTAAAGCTTCTTTGGGCTGCCTCCACACATAAACTTGCCCTGAAGTTGGGAAGAGAGAAAAACTGGACTCGTCTGAGAATATAACTTGCTTCAATTAGTCTGCAGGCCCAGCATTGTGATCTGTACACCACTTCAACCACTTCTGAATGTTGCGAGTGGGGAGAAGAGGTTTCCTTATGGCAGCTCTTCCATGATATCCAGCCTTATGGAGCTCACGACGAACAGTTTTAGTAGAAACTGGACTATTCAGATGATTATTCAACTCAGCAGTC
Organism: Acanthosepion esculentum; assembly: GCA_964036315.1. Classification (NCBI taxonomy): domain Eukaryota; kingdom Metazoa; phylum Mollusca; class Cephalopoda; order Sepiida; family Sepiidae; genus Acanthosepion; species Acanthosepion esculentum. The sequence goes on along the minus strand of OZ038496.1, from coordinate 13,457,991 downwards.
ACTTTGGCCGCAGCAGTCCGATGATTTTTTGCCACATTGCGTTTCAATGCACGTTGGTTCCTGTCAGTATGTTTGCAAGTCTGACCCGAATTGCTATGCTTGCTGGAGGTTTTACCTTGTTTCTTGAATTGCGTCATAGTTCTTGATATGGTAGCTCTTGAAAAACCCAACAGTTTAGCAACCTTAGTGATCGAGGCTCCTGCCATGCAAGCTCCAACAATTTGCCCATTTTCAAAGTCAGAGAGGTCACGCATTTAGCTTAAATTTTATTAAATTGTAAAAATAAATAAGCCAAAGACAGTAAATTAGATAAATAAACGTATTTACAATAGATATAACCTGCAATTACGAAGTTTTAGTTAAAGCTCTTAATATAGTAGGTCTTTGAAATATAGGAGTGGAATTTGCACCTGTTTCAATTATTTTGTCCAACCCCAGTATTTATTAAAATTTAAATTATGTAATGGTCAGTCTCTAGACAGAACCTGAAGATTGTGTTGAGTTATGTTACCGTTAAGGGATAATATGTATATTTATTAATATATGCTTATTACATATATATATATATATATATATATATATATATATATATATATATATATATTTGTTACATTGAGCATGGTTTTATTAACACCAGCACTATATATATATATATATATATATATATATATATATATATATATATATATATATAAAAGTGAACATAGAAGTCAACACTTAGAGGCGACAGTCTGTTTCATGCTAGATGCAATTGTCAGGCCATGAGTGCTGTTATTTTTCTCTGCTATTTATATATACGGTTCAGTGGTGCATTGTGGGTAGTCTATTTTGGCTTTTTTTTTTACCGGAAGTCGTTTATTTGTTTATTTGGGTTAAATTATTTTGCTTGTTTTTATTTATTTTTATGCCCCACTGACCCGTATATATAAATAGCCGAGAAAAGTAACAGCACTCATGGCCTGACGATTGCATCTAGCCTGAAACAGACTGTCGCCTCTTAGTGTTGACTTCTATGTTCACTTTTATATTTATATTTACACACGCTTTATCTCTGATATTGAGCACTTTATCCCATAAATATAGCACACTTTAAGACTATTTCTTCATTCATATATATATATATACCCAACTTTAGGATTGGTATATACGGAGTGAAATCCAATAACCAACAATTAATATTCTTTAAAGAGTGCTCAATACAGAGTAGAGCAGGTTTTATTCTATATTCTATATTATCACTTGACAAGACACAAGAAGTGTTGAAACAAAATGGCTACTTTTGTCGTGATTTTATAACATATTTATGTTGTAATATTCAAATAAATAATTATATATATATATATATATATATATATGCCTTATGCTCACATCATGTTGAAATTCTGGTTCCTGTATGATCACTGAAGTTAAGCAACATTGAACCCAGATAGGTGACCATTTGTGAATAGCAGGTGCTGTAAGCTTGTATTTTTGAGTAGTGTAATGGATAATAGCTCGGAATTATTAACTGGAGATGTGTGTTCCAATTCTCATTGGGTTTGTTATCTTCACTTACCTGCAAATTCCCTTGGGAAAGGTATGAATACACCTCTCCACCTATATCGGTTAATTAGGAAGACTTGTATCACTAAAGTCATTATCTAAAAAAAAAAAAAAAATTTCTCACAATCTAAAAATATTTTCTGGCTTTAAATAATTTGCAATCGATTGTTAAGCCGTAGAAAACAAATCAACGCCCCCCCAACCCCCCCAGTATTAGTAATAATGCATTGTTGATGTTTATTTTGTTAATGATTTCTAACCACCTATTAATATGGCTTTGTTTTGCTGTCAATTTTTCAGAATCAATGGAGAAAGTGAAGATTTGCCTTGGGAATACACTGCAGATACCTACCCCACACTGTTGTTTTTTCCATCTGGAAGGCAAGTTCTTCACAAATTTTTTTCTGGTTTGTTGCTATATCACGAGGGGCTGAAAAGTTGTCTGCTTAACCCCATTTCCCAGAATCTGATCAAATGACGAAAGATCAATTCATTTTGGAATCTCTTCTTAGACCTGTCGCAGAACTTTGCTGTGACTCCTCGTAATGAAGCACACAGGGTAGAAGAGAAAGACACATGCCTTACCCAAGGGCATTTGTGTGAGAGTGAACACAACAGAAGTTGAACTTAACACAACTGAAATACTGAATTTTAAAATGGGTTGAGAATTGTACGGCAAGGGATGAGTATTTGCATGATATAGACAGTAGTTCCCAAACTTTTGGGGTTTCTGCCCCCTTGCATACCAAAACAACTATAATGGTCCCTCAAATGTATAGTCAACCTTTGGATTGTCTTGGTGGTAGTATTTGATGTCAAATGAGTATTTTAGCATTGCTCTTAAAGATTGTTATGTAAATGGGAAACACTCTAAAGGGAAAGACAAGATACACTTCAGGGACAGTGTATGTTATGGTTCAGATGTACCACTCTCAGGCTGCCCACTTTTTTCTTTTTCACCGCCTCTACTGGATCTTTCCATTGCCGACTTTCAAAATAGTTGATAACATATGATGAAGAAAAAAAAATAGCTGAAACCATAAAAAAAAAAAAAAAAAAAAATAAATGAATAAGTAAATAAATAAATAGTTGATACAATATTAAGGAAAAAAAAAGAAACAGTTTAAATTTATAAAATATAAGAATGTCTTAGCTTTAAATGGCTCATGAGCAGTTGAAAAGCCGGAAAACAAAACGACCAATCAATGCAGAGAAACAAATTTTCCATTTTGTTACCCTCCGTGACAAGGGAGGTAACTCTGGATATTTTATTAATAATAGCTTCCCTTGAAAGTTGGTTTTTTTTTGTCTTTTATTTCTCTTTGTTTTTTTCTTTTTCTCTGTTAAGGATGCTTCCAAAAATATTTGTTTTTTTATTTTGAGATCTTAATCTTTTTTTCTAAAGATTAAACTTAAATATCACACGAGTCGTATCCATTAAAAATGATCTCATATTGAACAAACATTTGGGGAAAACCAAAAATACTTTACCAGCATTAATGACACTTTTCTTTTCAAACTCGGTCATTCTTCTTCTCTCCAATTTGTGTTGAACTATATGTACTTATGCTTCTCAAATAAACGGGGAGAGGTTTCAAATAAAGTCCTGAAATTGTTTCTTAATTTTCAAAATATTCATAAATGTACCTCCTGATTCTGTTTACTTGAGAGACAATTTTCCTCCTTACTTAATAAATGCGGTGGGATAGGGTTGACATTTATTCAAATATTGAACATTAAGAGAGACTCCACATTCATTAAACAAATAGAAATATTATTCAATGGCTCTTGATGCTATCCAAAACAGAAGATTTGCAGTATGACACCAAGTAAAATTGCTTCTCTTTTCTTTTTTTATCATTTCACCCCAAGTGAGGCACCAAAGCCACTAAGACACAAGGGGCTTGTGAAAGAATAAGAAAAAGAAAAGTGGACTCAAGAAGACAGTAGATAATGATTGACATTGTATTAAAACTTTTGAAGATCAAAGTTGACTGGAAAGCAAAAAGCCGGATGAGAGAAAAGAAACTGTCAGCATAGAACTTACGGTTACATCTATCCATTTCATCTGTAAAATGCTGAGACCTTGCCGCCAGTCTAGTACTGCGCTTATATTCATAAAGTCTAAGTAGCGTAGCAGAAAGTTCATCAGAATAATTACCATGAAAATATTTATAGAAAAGGCACAGGGAAGCTACGTTATGGTGGTGGGGAAGTGACTGAAGCCAAGATGCCAGGTCAGGACCATTAACATTGCAGATTCTTCTTTGTAGTTTATCAGAATCTCTAAATATATAACAGGAGCACCAGACCAGATGTAGCAATTTATCTCTGTAGTTAAATATATTCAGCATTACTGTAAAAAATAGGAATAAGTCTTCAGTGGGGGAACTGACGTTCTTCTCAGAAAGTATCCCTGGTCTTTGGCAGCACTTTCAGTATTTGACCCTCAGTGTGTGTATATGCACCGTGTTAGGCATTATGATTACTGTGATGATACAACAGAAAAGCAAGTCTTACCCCAAAAAGAATGTCTGTTCTTCGTGCGATCTGTTGAAAAAAACAAAAAACATCAGAATTATTTTTAGTAATACAGTAATTGTTTTTGCTTTATTACCAGTCTTGACCAATGAGAACCTTTCTTACCTCCAATAAAAGAACGGTACTTTGAACGACAGAATTGCTTGGCTCTTTATGGGTGATGTAGGTCATTGAGTATTATGAGTTGTGAGGGTGGACTTTTTATCTTTTTAATTTACGACCCCCACTGATGTTTTCTGACGGACTTGTAAGACTGGTTTTTGATCCTTGGAATTATGACTTCAAAAAACAATTCCCTCAAAGAAGCCACCCTCAGCATCTACCATGGCCTTGATCTGATTCCAGAATCTGGCACATGTGACCTTCACAATATTCATAGGGAGAGCCTCGAATGTCTCCTTAATCCTGTTGATCAGCTCGGTCTTGGTGTTACACTCGGAGTGGTTGGTGTGTTTCTTAACTGCGTCACATATAATAATCCAAGGGATTACAATCAGATGTTGTGGCTAACGAAGTTGTAAAAATTACCTGACAACCACTTCTGACTCTTCCTGTAGGTGTGGCAGAGAGCTGAATCTTGCTGCCACACATATGGTCTTCCAGCAGCCACCCCCTCCAGCCAGAGTTTAACCACAATGTTCAGCAACTCCATATAGTCATTTGAATTGAGCATGAAACCCTGTTCAAAGATTTAAGGTGGCACGACATCACCCTCAATGGAGACACACCCTCAAACCATCACAGTTTGGGGAAACTTGGTCTTCATGACACAAGGAACATTATATGGATTGTAGGCAAGCTGTTGTGCAGCTGGTCCTGACAAAAATTCTTTTCATCAGAGAAGAACCAGATTGTCCCTGAAGGGTTGAAAAAATATTACTATTATATAAGTTACCTACCTTAGATAACATAATGACTTTAGCTGTTAGCAGTTAATATTTAAATTGTTTCTAATGGGGCACACGTTCATATGTGTTCATATGTATAACACAGCATGTTTCATGTGCATTTACAAAAAAACTTCACAACTATCAATTGCATCAATTTTTTTGTCTTAGCAATTCACCTCTGAAGATTATCTTTGATGAGATTGAAAGTACTTTTATTTTCCCAAGTACTTTCAAGGACTTGGGAAAATAAAGGAAATGACGAAAACTATGGTGGCTTCTTTAATGAATTTAATATCAACATTAAGATGTTGATTTATGAATTTGAGAGGAATAAAATAAAAATAGACATAATATGTCCAGATTATTCAACCAAACATCCTTGAATATATATATATATATAATTTAAAAAAAAAATTTTTTTTAAGCTTTTCACCCCAAGCAAGGCTGGAAGCCACTAGCACGCAAGGGGTTACAGAAGATTTGGAGCGAGAGCAGATAGGAGTGTTAGAGGAAAGGATGTAGAAAAGGATAGTGGATAGATCAAGGCAAGGGGTTACAGAAGGTTTGGAGCAAGAGCAGATAGGAGTGAAAGAGGAAAGGATGTGGAGAAGGATAGTGGATAGATCAAGGCAACTG
>OZ038496.1:13379882-13449882 GCA_964036315.1 Acanthosepion esculentum | reverse complement strand
CAACATTATATATATATATATATATCTATATATATATCCAACATAATATATATATATATATATATATATATATATATATATATATATATATCTATATATATATCCAACATAATATATATATATATCTATATATATATCCAACATAATATATATATATATCTATATATATATCCAACATAATATATATATATATATATATATATATCCAACATAATATATATATATCCAACATAATATATATATATATATATATATATATATCCAACATAATATATATATATATATATATATATATATATATCCAACATAATATATATATATATATATATATATATATATATATATATATATATATATATATCCAACATTTCAATGAAAATACAAATTAAATAGCATATATATCTTTTATTTTTATTTTTATATTTTTACATTTTTTCTCCTTGGTAATTCTACAATTTAAAACTTAATAGAGATTTGATTTAGATTTCTAAATAGGTAATTTTAATTTTTTACTTTTAATTTTAATTTCAAATTTTATAAATCTTTTAATATACATGATAACCTTGCTTAGTTGTCAAATTTTTCGAATCACCCTATACTTGTATTTTGATTGGTCACTCTAGCTTATGTAACAGAGTTTACTCCTGGCTAAGGATCGTTGATTAATTTGAAACTTTTAAAACCATTTATTCTATATTCTACATCGTCACTTGATAAGACACTAGAAGTGTTGAAACAAAATGGCTACTTTTGTCGTGATTTTATAACATATTTATGTTGTAATATTCAAATAAATAATTATATATATATATATATATATATATATATATATATATATATATATATATATATATAGTTGTAAGGTATGCTATATTTATTGGTTAAAGTGCTCAATATCAGGGATAGAGCGTATGTAAATATATGTGGACATTGATGTCAACACCTAGCTACTGGGTGTTGAGCTCAATGTCCATTTATAAATAGTAATTAAAATTTTGTTTCAAGTATGAGTGTACACTTGGCATGTGTCTTTCATCTGACAACAGCTCGAATATAAGGATCTTATTATTCAAGGGATTGATAGTAAGTTAATGTCTCATTAAGTCTTGTTAGTGAAGTGATTTCGCCATTAATCACATTAACATTGCTATCTAATTATTTGTATAAATTGTTTCTTTATGATATAAAATATAATTATATATATATATATATATAATTTATATGTATATATTTATATATAGGTTATATATATGCGTGAGAGAAAATCTTATCTTTATTTAGATTTCTTCAATGCTTATTTTAAATACCCACAAAAATAATGTTAGAAGTTATAATAATGTTGGATTAAAAATAAATCCATTAATTCTGATATATGTTTGTGAGTTAAAGATTAAATGCAGATCAGAATCAGACAGGATGATAAAAAGAAGAAATAGGAAATTTTATATGAATCTAACATGTTTCACTTTTATTAAAGCTTCTAAAGAGATTGAGAGAAAACAGACAAAAAGACAGAATCACTAGTATTTTCAATTATCCCTGGGTCAGTTCTCATTGGTCAGGTACATGTCATGTGCATAAAAACCGTAGATAATTCTATGTGTATGTAATGTTGTGAAGATTCTTGTATGTCTAAGTGGGCATCAAATGGTAATATCTAGTGTATGTGTGTCTGTTTAGTGGGAGTTCTGATGTCTTCACCTTTGTGTGGTCAGCTGGTGCAGTGGGGTGTCAGATGGTTCTAATTTATGGCTAACCTCTTTAAGGTTGTATTCAAAGAAAGATAGCAATGTAATATTTTAGGCATGTGTTTATAGTTGGTAATATATATATATATATATATATATATATATATATATATATATATATATATATTTATTTTCAGACCATGTTCTCTCTCTCTCCCCCATCCTGGGTATGATGTTAAACTACATCTGTGTCCTGGGTAAGATGATAAACTACATCCAACAGCAAGGCCTCTGATCAGGAGGTTTTGGGGAGCATGGAACCACCTCTTAATTGCTGGTGTTCCCAGGTTCACTCTGGCCTGGGGTGGTAGCACCTGTTAGGGTCCCAGCTATGGGCAAATAGTTAACCCACAAACTGGGATCAAAACAATATGAAAGTGTAAAAATAGATTTTAATACCAGAAATACATTTTGTTAATAAATTATTGCCAGCAATACATTTTTGAAGAAAAAAATATTACCAAAAATAGATTTATGAAGGAAGAAAATATTACCAGCAACAAAAATTTTGTTGGCATTAAAACAAACCAAACCAAACTATTGCTATGAATCTCTTTCAAAAATTTTGATGGCATTAAATGACCCACTGAGGTTTTGATATGCTATAAAACAAAACAACCAACCAACCAGAAATAGATTTTTGGTAAAAAAATATTATCTACAATGAAAGTTTTGTCAGTATTAAATAACCCATTGAGGTTGATATGCCATAAAACAAACCAAACCAATCTAAACCAAAGAATACATATTCTGTTCATACGAATCTATCCTAAAAATGTTGTCGGCATTAAATAACCCATTGAGGTTGATATGCCGTAAAACAAAATAAACCAAGCCAATGTAAACCAAAGAATACATATTCTATTCATATGAATCTATCCTAAAAATGTCGGCATTAAATAACCCTTTGAGGTTGATATGCCGTAAAACAAAATAAACCAAGCCAATGTAAACCAAAGAATACATATTATATTCATACGAATCTATCCAAAAAATGTTGTCGGCATTAAATAATCCATTGAGGTTGATATGCCATAAAACAAAACAAACCAAACCAATCTAAACCAAAGAATACATATTCTGTTCATACGAATCTATCCTAAAAATGTTGTCGGCATTAAATAACCCATTGAGGTTGATATGCCGTAAAACAAAATAAACCAAGCCAATGTAAACCAAAGAATACATATTCTATTCATATGAATCTATCCTAAAAATGTCGGCATTAAATAACCCTTTGAGGTTGATATGCCGTAAAACAAAATAAACCAAGCCAATCTAAACCAAAGAATACATATTCTATTCATACGAATCTATCCGAAAAATGTTGTTGACATTAAATAACCCATTGAGGTTGATATGCCGTAAAACAAAATAAACCAAGCCAATCTAAACCAAAGAATACATATTCTATTCATACGAATCTATCCGAAAAATGTTGTTGACATTAAATAACCCATTGAGGTTGATATGCCGTAAAACAAAATAAACCAAGCCAATCTAAACCAAAGAATACATATTCTATTCATACGAATCTATCCGAAAAATGTTGTTGACATTAAATAACCCATTGAGGTTGATATGCCGTAAAACAAAATAAACCAAGCCAATCTAAACCAAAGAATACATATTCTATTCATACGAATCTATCCGAAAAATGTTGTTGACATTAAATAACCCATTGAGGTTGATATGCCATAAAACAAAATAAACCAAGCCAATCTAAACCAAAGAATACATATTCTATTCATACGAATCTATCCGAAAAATGTTGTTGACATTAAATAACCCATTGAGGTTGATATGCCGTAAAACAAAATAAACCAAGCCAATCTAAACCAAAGAATACATATTCTATTCATACGAATCTATCCGAAAAATGTTGTTGACATTAAATAACCCATTGAGGTTGATATGCTGTAAAACAAAATAAACCAAGCCAATCTAAACCAAAGAATACATATTCTATTCATACGAATCTATCCGAAAAATGTTGTTGACATTAAATAACCCATTGAGGTTGATATGCCGTAAAACAAAATAAACCAAGCCAATCTAAACCAAAGAATACATATTCTATTCATACGAATCTATCCGAAAAATGTTGTTGACATTAAATAACCCATTGAGGTTGATATGCCGTAAAACAAAATAAACCAAGCCAATCTAAACCAAAGAATACATATTCTATTCATACGAATCTATCCTAAAAATGTTGTCGGCATTAAATAACCCATTGAGGTTGATATGCCATAAAACAAAATAAACCAAGCCAATCTAAACCAAAGAATACATATTCTATTCATACGAATCTATCCGAAAAATGTTGTTGACATTAAATAACCCATTGAGGTTGATATGCCATAAAACAAAATAAACCAAGCCAATCTAAACCAAAGAATACATATTCTATTCATACGAATCTATCCTAAAAATGTTGTCGGCATTAAATAACCCATTGAGGTTGATATGCCATAAAACAAAATAAACCAAGCCAATCTAAACCAAAGAATACATATTCTATTCATACGAATCTATCCGAAAAATGTTGTTGACATTAAATAACCCATTGAGGTTGATATGCCATAAAACAAAATAAACCAAGCCAATCTAAACCAAAGAATACATATTCTATTCATACGAATCTATCCGAAAAATGTTGTTGACATTAAATAACCCATTGAGGTTGATATGCCGTAAAACAAAATAAACCAAGCCAATCTAAACCAAAGAATACATATTCTATTCATACGAATCTATCCGAAAAATGTTGTTGACATTAAATAACCCATTGAGGTTGATATGCCATAAAACAAAATAAACCAAGCCAATCTAAACCAAAGAATACATATTCTATTCATACGAATCTATCCGAAAAATGTTGTTGACATTAAATAACCCATTGAGGTTGATATGCCGTAAAACAAAATAAACCAAGCCAATCTAAACCAAAGAATACATATTCTATTTATACGAATCTATCCTAAAAATGTAGTCAGCATTAAATAACCCTTTGAGGTTGATATGCCGTAAAACAAAATAAACCAAGCCAATCTAAACCAAAGAATACATATTCTATTCATACGAATCTATCCGAAAAATGTTGTTGACATTAAATAACCCATTGAGGTTGATATGCCATAAAACAAAATAAACCAAGCCAATCTAAACCAAAGAATACATATTCTATTCATACGAATCTATCCGAAAAATGTTGTTGACATTAAATAACCCATTGAGGTTGATATGCCGTAAAACAAAATAAACCAAGCCAATCTAAACCAAAGAATACATATTCTATTTATACGAATCTATCCTAAAAATGTAGTCAGCATTAAATAACCCATTGAGGTTGATATGCCGTAAAACAAAATAAACCAAGCCAATCTAAACCAAAGAATACATATTCTATTCATACGAATCTATCCGAAAAATGTTGTTGACATTAAATAACCCATTGAGGTTGATATGCCATAAAACAAAATAAACCAAGCCAATCTAAACCAAAGAATACATATTCTATTCATACGAATCTATCCGAAAAATGTTGTTGACATTAAATAACCCATTGAGGTTGATATGCCGTAAAACAAAATAAACCAAGCCAATCTAAACCAAAGAATACATATTCTATTTATACGAATCTATCCTAAAAATGTAGTCAGCATTAAATAACCCTTTGAGGTTGATATGCCGTAAAACAAAATAAACCAAGCCAATCTAAACCAAAGAATACATATTCTATTCATACGAATCTATCCGAAAAATGTTGTTGACATTAAATAACCCATTGAGGTTGATATGCCATAAAACAAAATAAACCAAGCCAATCTAAACCAAAGAATACATATTCTATTCATACGAATCTATCCGAAAAATGTTGTTGACATTAAATAACCCATTGAGGTTGATATGCCATAAAACAAAATAAACCAAGCCAATCTAAACCAAAGAATACATATTCTATTCATACGAATCTATCCGAAAAATGTTGTTGACATTAAATAACCCATTGAGGTTGATATGCCATAAAACAAAATAAACCAAGCCAATCTAAACCAAAGAATACATATTCTATTCATACGAATCTATCCGAAAAATGTTGTTGACATTAAATAACCCATTGAGGTTGATATGCCGTAAAACAAAATAAACCAAGCCAATCTAAACCAAAGAATACATATTCTATTCATACGAATCTATCCGAAAAATGTTGTTGACATTAAATAACCCATTGAGGTTGATATGCCATAAAACAAAATAAACCAAGCCAATCTAAACCAAAGAATACATATTCTATTCATACGAATCTATCCGAAAAATGTTGTTGACATTAAATAACCCATTGAGGTTGATATGCCATAAAACAAAATAAACCAAGCCAATCTAAACCAAAGAATACATATTCTATTCATACGAATCTATCCGAAAAATGTTGTTGACATTAAATAACCCATTGAGGTTGATATGCCATAAAACAAAATAAACCAAGCCAATCTAAACCAAAGAATACATATTCTATTCATACGAATCTATCCGAAAAATGTTGTTGACATTAAATAACCCATTGAGGTTGATATGCCATAAAACAAAATAAACCAAGCCAATCTAAACCAAAGAATACATATTCTATTCATACGAATCTATCCGAAAAATGTTGTTGACATTAAATAACCCATTGAGGTTGATATGCCATAAAACAAAATAAACCAAGCCAATCTAAACCAAAGAATACATATTCTATTCATACGAATCTATCCGAAAAATGTTGTTGACATTAAATAACCCATTGAGGTTGATATGCCGTAAAACAAAATAAACCAAGCCAATCTAAACCAAAGAATACATATTCTATTCATACGAATCTATCCGAAAAATGTTGTTGACATTAAATAACCCATTGAGGTTGATATGCCATAAAACAAAATAAACCAAGCCAATCTAAACCAAAGAATACATATTCTATTCATACGAATCTATCCGAAAAATGTTGTTGACATTAAATAACCCATTGAGGTTGATATGCCGTAAAACAAAATAAACCAAGCCAATCTAAACCAAAGAATACATATTCTATTCATACGAATCTATCCGAAAAATGTTGTTGACATTAAATAACCCATTGAGGTTGATATGCCATAAAACAAAATAAACCAAGCCAATCTAAACCAAAGAATACATATTCTATTCATACGAATCTATCCGAAAAATGTTGTTGACATTAAATAACCCATTGAGGTTGATATGCCGTAAAACAAAATAAACCAAGCCAATCTAAACCAAAGAATACATATTCTATTCATACGAATCTATCCGAAAAATGTTGTTGACATTAAATAACCCATTGAGGTTGATATGCCATAAAACAAAATAAACCAAGCCAATCTAAACCAAAGAATACATATTCTATTCATACGAATCTATCCGAAAAATGTTGTTGACATTAAATAACGCATTGAGGTTGATATGCCGTAAAACAAAATAAACCAAGCCAATCTAAACCAAAGAATACATATTCTATTCATACGAATCTATCCGAAAAATGTTGTTGACATTAAATAACCCATTGAGGTTGATATGCTGTAAAACAAAATAAACCAAGCCAATCTAAACCAAAGAATACATATTCTATTCATACGAATCTATCCGAAAAATGTTGTTGACATTAAATAACCCATTGAGGTTGATATGCCGTAAAACAAAATAAACCAAGCCAATCTAAACCAAAGAATACATATTCTATTCATACGAATCTATCCGAAAAATGTTGTTGACATTAAATAACCCATTGAGGTTGATATGCCGTAAAACAAAATAAACCAAGCCAATCTAAACCAAAGAATACATATTCTATTCATACGAATCTATCCGAAAAATGTTGTTGACATTAAATAACCCATTGAGGTTGATATGCCATAAAACAAAATAAACCAAGCCAATCTAAACCAAAGAATACATATTCTATTCATACGAATCTATCCGAAAAATGTTGTTGACATTAAATAACCCATTGAGGTTGATATGCCGTAAAACAAAATAAACCAAGCCAATCTAAACCAAAGAATACATATTCTATTCATACGAATCTATCCGAAAAATGTTGTTGACATTAAATAACCCATTGAGGTTGATATGCCGTAAAACAAAATAAACCAAGCCAATCTAAACCAAAGAATACATATTCTATTCATACGAATCTATCCGAAAAATGTTGTTGACATTAAATAACCCATTGAGGTTGATATGCCATAAAACAAAATAAACCAAGCCAATCTAAACCAAAGAATACATATTCTATTCATACGAATCTATCCGAAAAATGTTGTTGACATTAAATAACCCATTGAGGTTGATATGCCGTAAAACAAAATAAACCAAGCCAATCTAAACCAAAGAATACATATTCTATTCATACGAATCTATCCGAAAAATGTTGTTGACATTAAATAACCCATTGAGGTTGATATGCCGTAAAACAAAATAAACCAAGCCAATCTAAACCAAAGAATACATATTCTATTCATACGAATCTATCCGAAAAATGTTGTTGACATTAAATAACCCATTGAGGTTGATATGCCATAAAACAAAATAAACCAAGCCAATCTAAACCAAAGAATACATATTCTATTCATACGAATCTATCCGAAAAATGTTGTTGACATTAAATAACCCATTGAGGTTGATATGCCGTAAAACAAAATAAACCAAGCCAATCTAAACCAAAGAATACATATTCTATTCATACGAATCTATCCGAAAAATGTTGTTGACATTAAATAACCCATTGAGGTTGATATGCCATAAAACAAAATAAACCAAACCAATCTAAACCAAAGAATACATATTCTATTCATACGAATCTATCCGAAAAATGTTGTTGACATTAAATAACCCATTGAGGTTGATATGCTGTAAAACAAAATAAACCAAGCCAATCTAAACCAAAGAATACATATTCTATTCATACGAATCTATCCGAAAAATGTTGTTGACATTAAATAACCCATTGAGGTTGATATGCCGTAAAACAAAATAAACCAAGCCAATCTAAACCAAAGAATACATATTCTATTCATACGAATCTATCCGAAAAATGTTGTTGACATTAAATAACCCATTGAGGTTGATATGCCGTAAAACAAAATAAACCAAACCAAACTCTCTCTCTTGCATCCACCTCCCCACACTCTTATTTTGCATATGAAAAATTTGGGTTACGGCTACTTTTACTTCTTTCATAATCTTAGTTTTTTTAAACTTTTGAATGGGGAGCAGATTTAATGGAAAAAAATGAATTATCTGGGTTAATTTTAAACTTTGAAGAAGCCATGTTTGTAAACATCAGTCAAGGAACTTGAAAAGGAAGCAAATGTGGTGGAGATGTCAAAATTTGTTCAAACTCAAAAACCAAAAGAATATGTAAAATTAATTATGATTTAATGTTTCCAAATAAGAGATTTGTAAAACGAAAAGAAAAACAGAAAATTAATTCAAATTGGTGACAAAGAAAAATCAAGTAACATATCCCACTCATACTTTTAAATTAAAAAAAAAATTTTGAAATCACAAGTTAAGAAGTCAGAGAAAGAAATGCAATAACAATGAAATGGATGATCAGTTATTTTTCTGATGGATCCTGTCGATAGTATTTTTCTGATGGATCCTGTCGATAGTATTTTTCTGATGGATCCTGTCAATAGTATTTTTCTGGATTTCTTGTCATTTTTGTTATTTCTGATAATAACTGAAATGTGTCTGATGTTAACCCCTGCCCCCCACCTCTCTCTCAATTTTAGATGTAATCCTTTCTTTCCTTGATTAGCTATAAACCTGATCCATGTCTCACTTTTTTGACTCGAGTGTAAATTGGACCCATAGCTGATTCTGGTGTAATCGGCAGTGAGTAGAAGGAGGCTTGATTGAAATATTGTTCTTTACGGCTTTTACAGGTTTTTTAAAGCCAGAAAATATATTTAGATTCTGAGAATTTTTTTTGAAAGAATAATGATTTATTGATACATGTCCTGCTAATTAACCTATGACTGGGGGAAGAAGACGTGGATTGATACCTTTCGCAAAGGTATTTGCATGTGAGTGAATATAACCGCCCTAACTGGAATTGGAACTCAGCTTTTTGATCAACAATCCCAAGCCATTATCCATTACACCACCTGCACATCCAAGCTTACAGCACCGGGTATTCCCAAGAGGTCATCCACCTAGGTACTGACCAGACTCGACGTTGCTTAACTTCGGAGATTGTACGAGAACCACTGTTTAAATGTGATGAGACTGCAATTCCAGGTGATATCATGCTCTTTGTCTTCCTCTCCCCTACTATACATAAAATCCAAAGAGGACTCAGCAATATTATTGGTCCTTATCTGGCATCTCAGCTTCAGTCACTTTCTCACCGGCATAAAGTTGCCTCTCTCTACCTTTTCTATAAATACTTTCATGACAATTGTTCAGCTGATCTCTTTGCTATGGTACCTTGGCTACCGATGAGGCCTCACCAATTTACAGTTGAGTCAGCTGGATGTAACCATCAGTTCTATGATAAGTTTCTTTTCTTGTACTTCTCACTTGCAGAACTCTCTTCCAGTTCCATGCATTCTAGTTAATAATTTAAATGCAATGTCAATCACTTTTTACAGTCCTTCTGATTACTCTTCTTTTGTTCTTGCTCCTTAGTAATGTTTCTGTTTTCTAATTCTTCCACACCCAGTAACCTCTTGTGTCTTAGTGGCTTCACTGCCTTGCTTGGGGTGAAATTGATTAATATATATATATATATATAAGAAGGCACGGTGGAGTAGTGGGTAGTGGCTCGGATTGAGGAATAGGAGAGCCGAGTTCGAATTCCAGTCAAATCCATTACATTCACTTACGTGCTAATACCCTTGGGAAAGGTATGAATCCTCTTCTTCTCCCTCCAGCTATGGGTAAATAGCAGGACAGACTGGGTTCTACAGCCTTGGATGGCAACTGGTCTAGGAGAAGGAAACTCTGAATTCAAAACCTGTGGAGTGTCGTTTGGGGACCTTGCGGCACGTAATGCACCAGGTCTCTGTATTCAGCCCTTCAAAAAGTGTGGATGGTTCTGCACGAAACCTTCACTATAATCAAATCATATGTGCTGGTGTCTGGGCTGTTGGTTCCTAGGAACTGAGCTGCTTGACCCTCATACGTCGAATACGATGAGGGAGTCCACTATATATATATATATATATATATATATATAAATAAAATAACCTTTCTTAATTTCTAATCAATGGCAGCCACTTGTTTTTTTGCAAAGCAGTCCTGAAAAGTTCTCAAACTGATCCACTTCCCAGAATTTGATCAAATGAAGAAACATTAGAATTTGGGGTCTGGGGGAAATCTCTTCTCAATTAAGCTAAGAACTTTTCAGCATCCCCCTTTGTATTTTCAATACATTTCTAGAATAAAATCATTACCTATGCAATTCATTCTATGTATAACTTCTTTGTCATTAATGTTCACATCAATTCCTGGCCCCCTGACAATCCTTTTTTGATTGGCAATGCATTTCTATAGTAACAACCTCCATGGACTGCTTTTATAATAATTTTAGAAAGATACCATTTCAGGATTATTAAGAGTCAAAGAGCCACAATCTATTGTTGTCTAGGATGAGTTAATATATAGTGTGAATTTTTCTAGACTATAGATATCTATTAAATGATCAACTTTTTGAAAATTACCTCCAATCAGTGGTTAACTTGAGTGAGATATGGCTTGTAAATTTTGCCACTTCCAAAATGAAACTGCTATCTTTTAATTACCATAGAGAACCATTTTTTGCCTTTCATCAGCATGGGTAACCCGCATCTCCAGAGGAGTGACTCACTGAGTCTTCTTGGTCTCATGTTTTCTACTTACATGAAGTAGAGTGATTATAGTGAATCAATTGCTAGGTCTGCTGCTAGGAAAGTTGCTTCACTGTGTCTTGCCAGACAGTTTTTCTCTTCAGAATCCATCTTGCACACTTATAAATCTACCATTTGTCCATGCATTGAATACTGCTGCCATATCTGATCTGGGGTTGCTGCTATATCTCTCAAGATTCTTGACAAAATCCAAAGAAGTGTCTGTAATGTTATCAGTCCTGGCCAGGCATCTTCAGCCACTTTCCCACTGCTTTGTTGTGGCTTCCCTCTGTCTTTTCTCTAAATATTTTCATGACAATTTCTCTAATGAGCTTTCCTCCTTGGTAACTTGACCGTGTAAATTTAATTGTACTATTAAATTGGCAACTAGTAAGTTCTTTTCGAATAATTTCTTTTCTTGCATTTCCCACTGGTGGAACTCTTTTCTTGTTTTTTGCTTCCATGCCACTTACGTTCTTTAAAAATATAAATTCAATGTCAATCATCCTCTTCTGTCTTCCGGAAAGCTGTTCTTTTAGTGTCCTTTCTCCTTACTAAAGTTTTTTCATTCACTTTCACTGCCAGTAACCTCTTGCATCTTAGTGGCTTTATTGCCTTGCTTGGGGTGAAATGATTAAAAAAGAATATTCACTCTGTCTGTTCATGCACCATATGTTTACGATGGAGAGGCTTGCATCTTCTTCCTATGTATGTCTTTAGCATTTGCTATATCAGTTTATATGTAATCATTAAAATAATTGAAAGCTTTGATGTATTTGTTTAATAAATGTTCCTCCTGGGTTGTAAATTTATATAAGAATAATGGCAAAAAAATCTTTATGAAAGAAGATTGAAATACAGTGTTAATCGTTTTGTTTTTATTTAATTTGTATTGGGTTGTCCGAAAAGTTCATGCCAATTTTTAGCCATTAATGTTCTCACATGTTAAAACATGTCAAATTTATTGACAGATATAATTTGCTTACATTTCTGATTAGAGCACACTTTAAACTATCTATTGAGAAAGAAAGTTTAAATTTTTTTTGTAATTTGTGTCAATTTTGCATCCGTATGAAAATGGAAGATTATAAGTTGCATTTTCGACCCTTGAGGCCTTTTTGTTACCATAAAGGCAAAAATACCTCACAAGCAACAAAAAAGATATGTGCTGTGTATGATGAGGGTGCTTTAACTGACAGAAATGTATGGAAGGAGGTTCACTAAGTTTAGAGTTGGTGATTGTAGCCTTTTTTGATGAACAACACCCAGCCCCCCCCCCCACTACAGGTGATGACCAAATCAAGACATTGCTTGAGAATAACCTGCATTGCACAATGCAGGAATTGGCAGAAAAACTAAATTCATCAAAATCCAGACCTTCTGTGGCTGACCTTGGGGTCAGCTGGTAGACAAAATAGGGATCTCGATTTTGATTGGCTTAGCTGAACGTGGGAATGTTAGATTTAGAAAGAGATCAGATGTGGTTATATCGTGTCTTGGGGAACTTGCTCCTCACTGGGGCTGATAGAGCGACCATACTGGCTAGTTAAAAATGTACACATTGACGTGTTAATAAAATAGATAAGTTTAAAAATCCCTTTTGTTGAAGTCCTCATTTTACCTCTGAACAAACCGACTAGTGACCACCCGACTGAGAGAAGTAAAGAAAAGCAAGAGAAGATGCAACGTTATGAGTGAATCAAGACCGTCACCCTAAGATTACTCCCAGCAAGAAGTGGGTATGCAACAACATTTCATTTCTGATTGGCTGCATAAACACAATGAAAATGCATCCTTTTTAAAGCAATTTGTGATACGTGATGAGAAATGGATAGTTTACAACAATGTTCAGTGAAAAAGATCCTCGGGTAAGTGACATGAGCCAACTTTAGCCACCTCAAAAGTAGGTCTTCATTTTAAGAAAGCCATGCTGTGTATCTGATGGGATTGGAAAGGAATCCTGTCTTATGTGCTTCTGCCAAGGAACCAGTCAATTGATTCTGAAAAGTACTGCTTGCAACTGGACAAACTAAAGGCAGCAATTCAAGAAAAAACGCCCAGAATTGATGAACAGGAAAGGTGTTGTTTTCCATCAGGATAGTGCCAGACCTCACATTTCTTGGGCCACCTGGTAAAAAATGTTGCAGCTTGTTTATTATGTGTTACCCCACCCACTATATTCATCAGACATTGCTTCTTTGGGTTTTCATTTATTCAGGTCCTTGCAAAATAATCTCAATGGTAAAGATTTTAATTCTTTGGATGACATAAAAAACACCTTAATGAGTTCTTTGCTGAGAAACCACCAACATTCTGGGAAGATGGAATATTTAAGTTGAAGGAAAAATGAAGAAAGGGTTGAGCAACAAAATGGTTCATATTTAATTGAATAAATATTTAATGGCATAATTTTGTTTTGTGTTTTAAGTTCCCTTAAAAATCGGCATGAACTTTTTGGACAACCCAGAACCTACAGAGTGCGATGGATAAATTGTTGTCTAATCACTCAAAAATGAAGATAACGCTGACATCTCATTTTAAGAAATATATTTTCCAAAATTACACAAAAATATCTTGAAATACTAAAGAGTAAATTTATTCAATAAAATCACCATTGGCTCCAGATGACTTTGAATATTTATAGACTTGAAAATAAAATTTGAGATTATTTTATATATATTCTGTTACGCCCGGCGTTTCGTTGGGACTACGATAGCCGGGACGCAATGACAAAATAAAAAAAATAAATAAGAGATCCCAAGGTTTGATATAAAAATAAAGAAAAGAACATTGGGAGGGGAATTCTCCAATTCTGGACGTCGGTAAACGCAGTGAGAAAACGAACAATATGCAGACACAGGATAACAGAAGACGACACGAGAATATATAATACAAAGATTTTATTTATAAAATATACACAGTGTGAAAGTAAGAAAAAGAAAACTAAATAATATAAGGGATGGGGAGATAAGTTACCAATTAAACAGATACTAATGCGACGAAACACATGAATGTAGAGATAGCAGATTATAAGATATAGAAAAACATGCAAAAACTTACATAAGGTTGGGATCAACGTCGATCGGTTATTATCAGGGTATAGTTTGATCGAAAGGATATTCATACACTTCTCTGAAAGTGAAGGGTGAGATTGTCGATGTTCTAATATGAGTTTTTGATTGCCGATGTCCAATCCGTGTTGATGGCGAGAAGAACACACGGAAAAATCACGGGAGTGTAGCCGACTTGGGTTCAGGATGTTATTCTAGATTCTCTGGTCGGTCCTTTGGTTTTTGGTGGCATCTAATTCTTCTGGCAGCAAACAGCGAAGTCTGGTTTTGGTGACATCTGCTTCTTCCAACGGCAAACAGCTAAGACTGATTTTGGTGGCGTCCACTTCCTCCGAGGGCCAGAAACTAAGTGAAGTCGTCGTTACCTCAACACACGCGAAACAGGACCATTATGGTTTAAGTCATGTGTCGGCCTACGAAAAAAATGAGGAGGCGTCATTCATGGAACATTGTTAAGGTCATTGGCACTTATCTGTCAAACAGTGTTCGTTTGGCCTTGCGATCAGAGACCAGATAGGAAATGGGGAGGGAAAGGGAAGGTTCTTTTCCAAGAACTGGCCCCGACTCATCTGGCTATAAAAAAAATATATCCCACAATCTGCATCTTCAAGAAATAAAGAAGTTATTAAGATTTCTATGTTTTGTTGCAAATATACAATGTACTTAAAACATGCTTATAAAATCTGAGGTGACGGTACAACTATTGGGCTAACATAACAATATATACAAAACATTATGAAATGGACAAAGTCTGACAATTATTTTTAAGACATTTTTATGTATATACATTCTTTTTATAGATACAGATATTTAAGTAAATGCTCTGTTTTATAATAAACAGTATTAAACAACATTTACCGGCCTGAATGTCCGAGAAATTTTCATAGAAAATATTCGTTCTCCGACAGGAATCGAACTTGTATCCTATACGGAACCATCATTTAGCCTGACATGCTCTTAACCGATCAAGCCACAGAGAATCGTTTGATTAGCAAGTTCGAATTTACTGCCTTTAAACTTCAATCTTCCATGAATCTCTCACGTACATTCATATCTGCTCATGGCGTATCAAATGTAAACAAATGACGTCACACATTACGAAATGGACAAAGTCCGACAATTATTTTTAAGACATTTTTATGTTTAACATTCTTTATATAGATACAAATATTTAAGTAAATGCTCTGTTTATAATAAACAGTATTAAACAACATTTACTGGCCCGAATACAAATTTCTTGGAAATTCAGGCCGGTAAATGTTGTTTAATACTGTTTATTATAAACAGAGCATTTACTTAAATATTTGTATCTATAAAAAGAATGTATAAACATAAAAATGTCTTTATATATATATATATATATATATATATATATTTATAATATAATACATAAAAGGTTAATGGTCAGTGTTGAATCAGACCAGGAAAGAGTAGTATTAAAAAGGGCTCAGTAAATGTGTGAAAAAAATAAAATAAAAGTAAAAATAACATGCAGAGCTTTTAACTTTAAAAATTTGGAGATCAGTTGAATCTGCTACCTTGGTTTCAACCTTATGGTCTCCTCAGGTGATTTTTATCGAATGACCTCTTAATGCTTTATGGGTTTTTAAAAAAAAAAACTAATGAATGCTATATTATTTTTTAAAAAATAAATAAACACATGACGTTGGGTGTAATAGAAATGGAGGAGGAGGATGTGAAGAGGAAGAAGAAGAAGAAGGGGGAAGTGAAGAAAAGCAAGGGTATTGTAAATGTATAGGTGGGGGGTTAATTGAAATGTACATTATTTTTTTTTTTTTACCCAGCCTCGTTAGCAGATTCAACTGACCTCCTGACTTTTAAAGTATATATATATATATATATTATTAATTAATTTGAAACTTTTAAAACCCTTTATTCTACATTCAACATCATCACTTGATAAGACACCAGAGGTATTGAAACAAAATGGCTACTTTTGTAGTGATTTTATAACATATTTGTTATAATATTTAAATAAATAATTGTATCTGCTCTACTCTGTATTGAGCACTCTTTTAAGAATAGTAATTGTTGGTTATTGGAATTTATTCCGTATGCACCAATCCTAGACTTGGATATATATATATATATATATATATATAATATAAATATATATATATATATATATATATATATATATATATATATATATATATTAGAGAGAGATGGAGATGGAGAAAGAAAATGTGTATGTGTGTATGTATGTAAAACCTAAAGGAAGTTTAGAAAGAAAACAAAACAAAAAGTGGACCACCACCATCATTATTGGTCGGTTTTGTCTGTAGAGTTCAGGGACTTCCCAGAACACAATGTTGAAATTGAAAAAAAATTTTTTTTTATTTGTTCTCCAAGTCTCATGAGATTTATTTAATTACACTTAGACTTCCCCCTTTGTTCAGTTGATGAAAATTGGTTTTGTGAACGGCTTCAATGGTTCTTTTTCTAAAGAACCGGCAAATCTCATGTTGTCTGTTCATCAAATAAATCACTCATGGCTTTAATGAAAAAAAGTGAAAAAAAAAAATTGAAACTTTTGCATCTGTAGGAAGTGTAAGCTGTTTAGATATTTACCACAGATGGCATTTTCAGTTACTCATAAATTTTGAAGTTAGGATAGAGATTGTAATCTGCATATTTCTCACTCAAAATGTCCGCAAAATGCTAATCCAAACCACGACAGAATCGTGAGTATGAAATGCCAAAGCCTAAACAATAGTAAATACCTGGGAAAATACAGATATACTGCAGGTATTAAAACTCAATTTAATGAATCTATTAAAATAAAAGATTATACAGAAAAAATCAGACTTTAAAAAGTGTCACAATAAAGTTTGAATTTGTTTCAAATTGGGATCCACTGATGATTATGATTCTAATATGAACATGACAAAAAATGTTTGGGTCCATCGCGCATGTGTGGCTTAAGCAACATCGTGGTTTATTGGTGTGCAGCTTAATGGCACTGACCTGTATTTGTAGCTATTTTAGTGTTGTTTGTATTGTAATGTATTAATAAAAATAATATAATACAATGTAGTAACATCTACGTACAAGTACAGGTTTCTATGCAATGTAAACATACAATACAAATTTTACGAAATTAATATGAGACAACATTTTTAATAAATTTACATGTACGTAAAATGGCTCTACTCTACAGATTATATAAATTATTTGGAAAAGCACATTATCAATATTAAGGCAAATCCCATTAAGTAAATATGTGAAATTTTTAAGTTAGGATAAAGATTGTAATCTGCATATTTCTCACTCAAAATGTCCGCAAATGCTAATCCAAACCACGACAGAATCGTGAGTATGAAATGTCAAAGTCTAAACAATAGTAAATACCTGGGAAAATACAGATATACTGAAGGTATTAAAACTCAATTTAATGAATCTATTAAAATAAAAGATTATACAGAAAAAAATCAGACTTTAAAAAGTGTCACAATAAAGTTTGAATTTGTTTCAAATTGGGATCCACTGATGATTATAATTCTAATATGAACGTGACAAAAAATGTTTGGGTCCATCGCGCATGTGTGGCTTAAGCAACATCGTGGTTTATTGTTTCACGGCTTAATGGCACTGACCTGTATATTGTCCTATAATAGAATATTTACAAAAGATTTTAGCCGAGATCAGGAAGTCAACTTAAGATATTCCTAATTTAGGACAATGTACTGTGCTGTTCAATAAAAGTGACTCACCTGATTTTTTTTACTAAAAATATTTTTTGTCTATTGTTTTTGGGGTTAAAATAATTTTTAATCTTACTGATATAAAGACCCCTTCCCGACCACCTAGTAAAAAAGTCTATTCACCCTAAGGTATTCTATTAATAATTATAATTTTGGATATAAATGAGATTCAGGAAAAACCTGTGCAAAAAAAGTGACTCAGATATCGCATTCTAATGATTAAACTGGTAAATTTAAAGAGCTTTTGACAAAATATTGAAAACTATTTTACAATACACTTGGAACAATATTCTAGAGAATTCTAGAACAGATTAAATTAAATCTAGAGTATTCCAGAATATTCCAGAAAGCCTAATACAGTATAAAAACAGCTTGAAATAGCCACTCAAGTCACTAACCAGATGAAAGGGTACAAACACGCATCAGAACCACTTAACGCATCTATTATTGCCCTCTCAAAAGCAGGCAAGTCTACGAGAGAAATTGCAGAAATTGCTATAACCTCGCAATCAACTCTCTCCCGAGTGCTTATCACACATAATGATGCCACTCCTGCTCCAAGGAAGGAAACAAGGGGACGAAAGAAAAAGATTGATGATAGAACTGGCAGGGTAATCAAGAGAGAAGTTGTGAAGAATAGGACTATAAGTAGCCAAGAAATTGCAGCCAGTCTAAGCGAAGAGCAAGGTGTTAGTCTTGCCTCTTCAACAGTCCATCGGTGGCTGTTAGAACAAGGCTACAAATCTTGTACACGAAGGTTTAAGCCGCTAATAAGCAAAGCCAACAAAGCCAAGAGACTCACTATTACAAAAATTTCACCGTAGAAGACTGGAAGAATGTTCTCTTCTCCGATGAAACGAAAGTTGAGCTAAATTCAAAGGATAAGGTGAGTCACTTTTATTGAACAGCACTGTATTTCTGTTTAAGATATCTTAGAACATTGTTGGGTATATATTATTTGTTTGTTTGCCATTGATGGACATTTATTTATATTGTAATGTTGGCAAGACTTCATGGAGATATTTTTGATTTTGTTAAAACTTCTTACTTTAAAGACATTAAATAGATATTAATTTTAGGGCAATGCTCAAACTTCCTGCCTGCAAATAAAATGATGTGTCAAAGGACGGTTATTCTCTTGACACTACTATTATTTTAACTACATTCACTCTTTGCTTATGTTCCTTGTTTTAAAAAGCATTGATTAGAATTTTAATAAAACCTAAACATGAAAGGGAATTTATACATTTTCTTTGTTCTTGAGAATTTTAAACAAAAATATTAATGTAAACACTATTCACACTATTTGGACTATTGTCCTCATCTTTGTCGCCATATTTATTACAACATTTCGGCCGTTGTACGCTCCAGCCTTCTTCAGGTGGTTGGAATGTCTAACTGAACCCTTTATTTCGCTCACTGGGGTAGACTGTTCTAGTTCCACGTGCCATGTTTAATGGATGTCAGTTATCTCCTGTTAATTCCCCACTCCAAGTTCTAAAGGCGTTGGTTAGATCCAGTGACAGGACCCAAATTGTGTGAGTTCAATACCTGGTTAAGGCAGTGGAGTTTTGTTTACTTGAATCATCCTAGGTATTTTTCTGTAAAGGTAATTGTTTCCTCGGTCGTCAACATAAAAAATTCTACATAAACCAGATGTTTTTTGTTCAGAATAATTTATAAAGAACATACATTTTGAACAGATAGCTTAATGTAAACAAACACCAGTTTTCTAGTTTCTCAGAAGACAAGCAATTTGGATAATACATTAATTGTCATTTTCTTATCGGTGGGGAAGTGTTGGGAGTCTTGGTTTTGCTCAATTTTACTGAATTCCGTTTAGTTAAATCTAGGTTTGATTCTCTCTTGAACTCTTCTTAATTTTATTTTATTATTTGCAAACATAAATTTTAATGCGTTTCATTTTTAATTTTCTTCTCAACCATTCAACCTACTCTCCTGGGAATCTTAATAATTATTATCCAATCAATAATCACTCTTAATTATCACCCTGTAATTTCAGACATTTAAACAGGGGCAGTGCCCTGTTCATATAGGGAAGAAAAAAAATCACTTCTCTCTTTGCTGTAGTTGCTAAGGATCTTTGCATACTTGATTAATTGATTTGTTTTTTATGGCTTATCAACCTTTTGCAAGTTATTTAAGGCAAGAAATTTAATTTGTAGATTATAAATTTTTTTTTGTTTTGTGATAATAATGATTTACTGATAAATATTCTACTACTTAAGCCATTTACAAGCTGGAAGGGAGACAATGTGGATTCATATTTGTTGTGGAGTAGGATTTGAGGAGGAGTTGATGTACTCAAGTTTTTCTGTTCTGTGTATGAGTATTTAATAAACCTCTTCTTTGTTTTGCCTACCTAGTCTTCTGTTTCTTTAATATTCTCTCTAACTATGGCCTTCCCAATTCTGGGCTATTTTGAACAAAGACAACAAAATGATTTCAAGGCTATTTGTGCATAAGTGAATATAATGGACCTGACTAGAATTGGAACTCAGCTCTCTCTGATTAACAATTCTAAGACATTATCCATTCCACCACCTGCACATCCAAACTTACATTGCTTGGTATTCCCAAGCAGTCACCCATCTCAGTACTGGCCAAACTTGATGGTACTTAACCAGTGATTGCACAAGAACATGTTTCAACATGATATGACCTTATGCCTCCACGAACTGGAAGTAAAAAATCAAAACATCAATATTATAATTCAAAATTGGTAATTGCTCTTGAAAAGGATCTCCAATTAGTGGTTAACTGGGGCAAGGAATGGTTTATGTCTCTAAAACATCTGCTTTCATTTAATCACCACAGAGAACCTTTTTCTGCCTGTCATCAACATGATTGATGCTAAACCCCAGGAGATTATATTCAATCAATTGTTAGGTCTACTGATTGGAAAGTTGGTTCATTATGTCATACCAGACAATTCTTCTCACCAGAATCGTTCTTGCACATTTATAAATATATCATCTGCCCGTGTATTGAATAGAGTTGTCATATCTTGTCTGGTGCTCCTTCTGTACATCTTGAGATTCTTGACAAAACTTGAAGAAGAATCTGTAATGTGATCGATCCTGACCACACATCTCAACTTCAGTCACTTTCTCATCGATGTGATATGGCTTCCCTCATCTTTTCTACAAATATTTTTTTGCCAATTGTTCTGATGAGCTTTCCTCCTTAGTCCCTTGACTGCATGAATGTAAACATGCTACTAGATGAGCAACTAGGTTTCACTGTTTTAGTAGTTAGATGCAACCATCAGTTCTATTCAAATAGTTTATTTTCTCACACTTCTTGCCTGTGGAAACCCATTTTGATTTCTTGCTTTTCTGCTACCTACAATCTTCAAAAATTTAAATGCAGTGTTAATCTATCTTCTGTTTTCTTGAATCCTGTTCTTTTATTGTCCTTTCTCCTCATTGAAGTCTTCCCTTTCACTACCTGTAGCCCCCTAGTGGCATTGTCCCCTTGCTTAGAATGAAACCAAAAAAAATACAACAAAAAACTATGAACTATGCCCCCTCCACACACGCACACACCCAAGAAGAATTTTCTTTTTTTCAGAGACAAATAAAAAATGATTGTAAAAGCAAAATACAAAAGAATCCTACAATGCAACATGGCTAGTAAATAATGATAAAGTTTGAAGATGGTCACAAAATGAATGGACATTTGCATGTTTTTGTCTGGGCAGTGTTTGAGTTGAAGTCCAACATTTTAAATGTCAATTTTCAATCAAGCCATCCCTATTTTGAAGATGTTCCAACATGACGTTCCTCCCAACTTAGTTGTTAGTACGTACATGTACTTGTGGAACCTCCCTGCTGGCATACTGCTCAGTACATCTATGTACTTTTAAAATATTAGTGGTGTCAACCTCTTTTTCAGTGAATTATTCATATGGCTATTTTTGGTACTCCCCAATCTGTCAGGTCTGAAATAAAACTGTTTGAAATTTGGAGTTGTACATTTACAAATACGACATCCATCTCTCCCCCTCTTTTTTCTCTCAGCTTGTTTGACATTAAATTCATTGTTTGTCTTAGAGAAATGTCCATTTATTCCTGATAGGATCTTTTTTTCCCCACTTTTATATTATTTCCTTTTTAATTTAGATGGAAAAGAAAATGGTTGTCATTCCTTTATCCTGACTACATTTCATACCACCAGTCAGTGTTTGATAGATTTTTGTTTGTTCTAAAAAAGAAACAAAGTATAATGTTTCACTGTTTTTCTTTGCTGATTGTTTAGGGTTTGATGACCATTTAGGGATCAAAGGTCAGAACTCTGAAATCTGGCTTTGATAGATATAGATATAAAACTTTTTATCTCTCTCTCAGAAATGTTATCCTTTTGCTCAGACACAAATAGACATTTTTATTCTTTGGTCATGAAAATCTTTTTATTACAAGCAGAAACGCACATTCATCTGTGTTATAAAATCAGTGACTCTCCGAAACGATTTTTTGGAAATTGTTATAAGGTCATAAAAAAAAAAAAAGCAACATCCTCTACGAAGTAATCCAAAGAAATAGGACTTAAAGAGCTTTCAAAAACAGAAACTATGATGTGCAATTGGAATGAAAAACCATGATGGCACGTACACTTAATAAATCATAAAAATTCAGGATGTGGAACTACTAAATACTAAATACTAAACAATACAAATAACTTTGCATAAGGAAATTGAACATAGAATAGGCTGTGCCAGGGAATATTTCCTTATAAGAAAATTGCTAATGTTACCAATACCATTTGGCTGGTAGGTGTTATATGTTCAAAAATACTCTTAGGTTTATGTAAAAGTTTCTAACAATTCTTGACATTACATACATCTATATAATAAATGCAAATGTCAGTGTGTCACTGTGTCACACTTTTTCAACTTTAATCCTAGAGGCCGTAGCCCAACATATCATACCATTTTGGAGTCAGGCTGGCGCCGAGAGTGAATTAAAAACATTCCAAGCTGGATTCGAACCTGCAATTCTGAAATTTTACTTTAATAGACAGAGCAAGCAAATTCTATATTTTTCTGACAATTTCTGGTTAAAACCATTGTATGAACTGTTCACAAATATATTTTCTACTTATCATAAACAAACAAAAAATTAATGCACCACATGAAACAGGTAATTGAAAATAAACCTTTTTCATTATGAATAGCTGGAATGCATTTTCATATAGGAGATGAATCCATAGATCAGAAATCTTAAAGTAAAAGTTGCTCTGAGCATGAAAATGAATTACTATGCCAACTTGCTGAGTCAGTTATGAAAGGCTATCAAGACTAAATGCCCAGGAAAACTGATGAAAGGGGTCTTGTTTCATCAGGACAATGTTCCAGCACACAAGTCCTTAGTTTCATTAGCTGATGTGCATGACTAGCATGGAACTGGTTGATCACCCTCCCTATTCTCTTGATTTGACAATCATCTGTTCCCCAACATGAAAAAAAAACCAATAAAAACACTTGCTGGGAACAAGTATCGCAGTTAAGATGACGTCATATCTGTTGTTGTCTTTTTTTTTTACCAACAGAATGAATAGTCTTCTTTGAACAGTCAAATTACTTGGAAAGAAACAATGCAGTTATTAATGAGAAGTTTTGAAATTAATGCCTGCAACATTTCGTGGTTCTAATATCACTCTTTCATAGTCAGCCTATGAACATTTCAGCTCACCCTCATAATAAAAATATTCCCATGTAAAATTATTGAAGGGGATTAAACTGAAATGAAGTTGTTGTTTTATAAAAAGTTAAATTTAACTACCATATATACAATGTGTAATGTGTGATCCCAAAATTTTCACTTATAAAAAATGATTTTATCATGTATCTCATCTATCATGTGAGTTCTTTTTTTTAAAGACCAAATTATAATAGACTAACCTCTTTTCCTCTATCTCTTTATTCCATCTTCTAGTTAAAAAAGTAAAGGAGAATGATAAAAGTATCATTAGTAATGCTATACTCGTTGCCTAAACACGTACAGCCATAAACAACCGAACGAGAAACAGTTAAACATCTTATAAGCGTAAGCAATTGAAAAGATGGATATTATTCGCTATGTTTGTATTTTATAAGACGATACAAATATGTGAATATTACATGCATTATTTTATTTTGGATACAGTTAAGTAAAACATTAGTTTAGGTACCTCCAACAATTCAGTATACCTAAGGTTTAAATGTATTTTTCATAAAGGAAAAATCCTTTTAGAAGCTTTCCAACCGCTTCAATTGAAAGCTAAAGGATTAAATTTTCTAATTCCAGAAAAAAATACTGTGGAGTATTTCAAATAGAAATTTGAATGATTTTGCTTGAGAAAAAAAAATGATCGAAATGGCCATTTTTAACTTTTTTTAGTAAAATGTAAACAAACTTATTTTTCAGTTTTAAAATTCCCACTAAAATAAGATATACATTTCTGAAACGTTACTTTTGTAAAATTAGCAAATTTAAAGTTAAATTAATCTGTTCTTAAACAAAAATAAGGCGGTGAAAAACAGTTTACCGTATACTCGTGTAACGCGCGATCTTGCGTGTCGTACAACCCCCAAATTTTTACTTATAAAAATAATTTTATCATGTATCTCGTGTATCATTAGAGTTCCTTTTTTGAGAGACCAAATTTCAATAGACTAAACTCTTTTCCCCTCTCTCTCTCTCCTTTTATCCCATTTTCTAGTTAAATAAGTTAAAAAAGTAAAAGAGAATGATAAAAGTATCATTAGTAACGCTATACTCGTTGCCTAAACGCGTACAGCCATAAACAACCGAACGAGAAACAGTTAAACATCTTATAAACGTAAGCAATTGAAAAGATGGATATTCGCTATGTTTGTATTTTATAAGACGATACAAATATGTGAATATTACATGCATTATTTTATTTTTGGATACAGTTAAGTAAAACATTAGTTTTATCAAAATCATGTTTATTTTAAATACAGCTGTACTTTTTGATTACAGCAAATGGATATAGAGTTTGGTCAATGGTGTAGCCAGGGCCAGCAGTACATACGCTAATTTTATATCTCGTGTATGAGGCGACCCCTTAAAATTAGCTTCAAAATGAGGTCTTCAAAGGTCGCATGATATGCGAGTACATACAGTCATTTGCTTTTGTATTCATTTTTAAGACTTCAATATTTTAGCTTTTTTTTTAAAAAGATTATTTCCTACACATTTAATTTTTTTCTGCCATTGCTGCTGCTTCTATGTGCTATATCCCTTCAGGATGCTGGCGGTCATGGCTCTCCACTTTTTTTTCTTCCTTTGTAGCTCTTAATAAATTTCGTTTTTTTTGTAACGGAACAACTATAAATGATAAAGTTAAAAACATTTTGATTTTGGGATGTTTTAAAATTTTTAGGAGGACAGTTCTTGGACAATAGTGAAAAAAATTAAACTGGAGCCCTGAAGGTACCCCATCAATGCACAAAAGAAAAGTGCATATATTTGTGTTTGTGTATGAGCTAATTAACATGTGACAAAAATTATTTGTTGTTTCACTCAACGTTTAAACTTTCTTGTTTTGTCTTTTTGTATAATTTTAGGAAGCAAGACAGTGTTGTGTTTTCTGAAGAACTGCCCAAAAGCCTGCCAAACCTGATTCGTTTCGTTCTTCATCATGCCACCCATTCTGTGAGGCTTCGAACTGACACGGCCCAGCGTTGCACATCTCGTTGCATAAATACCAATTTGCAGAATGCCTTCAATCGCATTTCCATCCTTGACAAACAGCTAAAACGTCTTGAGCACAGACTTGCTCGTCTCGAGGGCACTATTTTCCGTTCGAACTTGCTCAACGCCTCCCACAAGGCAGATCCCCCGACGACGCCTGTGCAGGCTGCCTCCATTCTGGCACTACGCACTCACTGGGGTCAACAAGTGCATAAAAAGCAGCACCAAAAACAGATCTGTCAGAAACTGGTGCACTTTTTACAGACGACTAGACAGTCATTGGATAAAGACGATTTGGTCAGATTCATGAAAGCCAACAACATTTTATTAGAATCGGCACCGAGTCGTTAGGGAAGCTTTACAAAACTTGAGGCATGCATCTAATCCGACATTTTTAAAACTTCTCTTCTGCTAGTTTTTTGGACTAATCTCCTTATCTTTGTTGTTTTTGTCCTTATATCTGGAATAAAACTAGCAAGGATGATAGCATTAGTGCGAGCAACTTGCGCACTAACATCATCTAATGTATTTTTGGTGGTTATCTTTCTGCAGTGTCTTGATATGCGTCATCTTCCATCATTGGCAGGAAAAGCAGTCGTTGGGTATTTTGGTAACAGCATAATGCTTTCCTTACAGGAATGATTGTATAACTATCAAAAAAAAAAAATGTCAAGATCAGGATGTTAGTCCCTACAAATAATCAACTTTTAGGTTGCTTGAGCTTTTTTGAAGTCTGGCACGATCTTGCGATGCCTGTTGCAAGACCATTTTAATTGTGATCTTAACGAGATAAGTTGCAGAGTCGGTGTGTGGTGATGGGGGTTTGGGTGGCGGTTACGAAATGTCTTTGTTTTTGGCAGAACTAAACTTTATATGCAAATCAGGGAAAATAAAAAAAAAAAATGAAAAAACAGTCATAGTTTGGAAGGTGCCACCGTTGGATGGTATGTTATATGCAGTAAAGCTTCTCACCAAAAACACCAGTGCCAATATTCTTGGTTAATTACATTGCTACTGAATTGCCATTACTAACATTTTGGTCATGTATGTCTTTTGCATTGCTCTGTGTGAACTTTGACCTGTGATTGGTCAGTAGAATTTATTTTGGCATTTGGGTTGAAGAACATAAAATGGTGCCCACAATTGTACAATACTGATATTGTTTCTATCGAAATATAATAAAATAATTGCGACTAATATTGGTAATAAGTGATGGCAATGAATTTAAAATAGGTTATCTTCAGTGGAATTGATCTTCTGTTAAATTACACTTGCCTTTTTGCTGAGTTATTTAAAGTGTGACTGTTAGAATAAAAAAAAAAACAAGCAACAAAATACTCTTGTTTTAATACTATTACTACAACGGTAGCAGTGATGATGGTGAAGCCATCGAATTATAAAATATATTCAACTTAAAAGAAAACAAAATGGAGAATATATTTTGAAAACATTAATACACCTCAAATTTAATGGGGCAGGAGCCATGTCCTTTCCCTACCATTTCATTCCCCTGCCATATCCTTTTCATTTTACTCACAACCTCTCCTTTACCTTTCCCCTTTCACATATGACCTATGAACTTGTGGCCAACATTAATTGAAAGGCCAGTTAACTCTATGTAGTCTAAAATTTGGTTCACTGGTCAAACGTGACAATTTGAGAGGTCAGCAAAGCGACCTTTGTATATCTGAATAGGACAAGATCTTTTAACCTACTTACCTATCTCTTTCTGTGAACGATCTTTCTATCTCTTGCTTGCTCACTCTTATTTATTTACTTACTGTTGTGGAGAATCTTCTACAACATTTAAGTTCGGAAAGCTTGTCTACAATGAAGTCTCTGAGATTTCAACAAACTAATTTTGATAAGGTTATTTAAATTTTGTTTTTTTAATTGCCTCTTTTGGTCAAGAAGTGTTGAGTTGAGTGTCTACACATTTTTTTTTTTTTATTTCATTTATTTTTTCTTTTCCAAAAAACATCTTACTTAAAGAGCAGATTTAAATGACGCTTCCAAGTGCCACCTGAATCAGAAACTGGCCCTGAGGAGAAATAAGTTTTTAAACCTTGGTTCTTCTTATGAGCAGTCAGTCTTGGATATAATCCTCCTGAATGGCACAATAGGCAGATTGATTCAAAGACTCTACCTCTGGTTCACCACATCTCCTCTACCCAACACTCTTGCCAGTTCGATGCACCCCCTCTCCCACTGCCCGAACCCAGCCCATTCCTTGTTCATCAAAGTTGATTCTTTCTGCTGTTTTGATAAGATGCAAAACCGAATTTGTGGCATGAAAAAAAGAAATGACACTAATTATAAATTCCAATTTTATGGTCAATGTTCTTAAATTATCATATTGTAAAAACGCCTTGAAAAAGCTATTTTGATAATGTTCGCTGCATTCCCAAGTTTGGCTCAATTGTTAGAGCATCAAACTTTTAGCTGTGAGGGTTTCTCCCTCTGGTGGAATCTAAAAAAATGTTCATTATAAAAAGAAAAAACTTACAAATCAGGCATTAAATAACCAGATATCATAAATAAAATAATTTTTTTTTCTTAAATATTCAAAATTTCTTTCTTTTTTTTCTGTTTATTTTTCATATTTTTTTTTGTTTTTTTTGTTTTACAAAATCTACAGAAATGTTAGCAACAGACTGAAAAGATTTTGAAAGATTATTCAAAGTAATGTCCTCATCATTGTTATTTCCATCACGGCTGGTAGGCTCCCCTGCCTTCCTCAGGTTTTTCAACTGGTAATTTAAGAATCTGTTTTGTTCAGTTTAATTTTTCTGCTAAATTTCACTATCACCTCAATGGGACGTCAAATTGATAGGAGTGAGTGACAAAGGTTCATGCTAGACCTATCAATATTTTTTTGTTTTTTAATGAAAAAATTGAGGTTTCATGTCAGAACTGTCGAAAATGCTTGAAAACATTACTGATTTAATTTTTTTTTTTGTGAATTCCTGCCAACGAAACTAGTTGTTGTCAAAGCATAAGAAAAACTCCCCGCTATCAATTTTTAAAAACTTTTAATAATAATTTTTTTAAACTTTTAATAATTTGAAATTTTCTGTTTGATTATTTAATTTTTTTTTAAAAAAATTTTTCTTTTTACAACATTCATTGCTTCATATGTTTGGAATGTTATCAAAAAAAGAAAATGGGAAAAAGACATTTTTTGCAATATGGTAACACTAAAATATTGATCCTATTCGTTTTTTCTTAAATTATCTTCTATTTTGTTGATGTTTTTAAAAACCAACAATAAACACATTTTTATGTTGGGAAAAGAAAAAAAGAATTGCTGGTGAGACATGACTTAATTGTTTGTTTCTTTTTTTAAAAAATTCAATTATTATTATTATTATTATTTCTTTTTATGAATTGAATTATTATTATTATTATTATTATTTCTTTTTATGAATTGAATTATTATTATTATTATTATTTCTTTTTATAAATTGAATTATTATTATTATTATTTCTTTTTATAAATTGAATTATTTTTTGAATTAATGAATTTATTAGACAGTCTCCAGAAATTTAGCATCAAACATTCACACGATGGAAGCATCTCCGAAGAATCAATATGTTTGGAGCCTTGCAGCTGATCTCTTGTCTGATCTAGTTCTAACAGCACAACAAGAAAAAAAAACTGGCTTGTAACTTTGAATATTTCAAAAACTAAGCTAGTATCATGTATCTTCTCGACTCATGATGAAATGGTTGCACTCCCAAAGAGACTTAATGATTTGAATATCTATTGGATCACAAGTTCACCCCCAACCCTCAAGTGGAACACACATATATGATCCACTGCTGGAAAAAATGGTCAGCTTATTCTATCACTTCAGGAAGTTTCTGACATTCTCCGTTATACTTTCTTTTTACAAATGTCAGATTAGACCAGAAATACAATATTGCAGCCATATCTGGGCTGGAGCTGTTCAATCTTCACTTTCTAACCTTGATAGAGTTTAAAATCAGGTATGCAGTCTTGTAGGGGAAGAGTTACTTTCTACACAGCAGACTCTCCTCCACAGAGATGATGTTGCAAGCCTATTGCTACTCTATCTCTATTTTCATAGCAAATGTTCAGATGAGCACTCCATTCTTTAATTCCACCAGTTCAGACATTTACAGCTAGTAAACTCAATGCCGTCTTCATGGAGTTGAATCTCCTTCATTTCCTCTGTATTCCAATTGCAATGAAGAAGTTCCACTTAGCGTTTTCCAGAGAATTACTATTGTGGAACAAACACTCACATAGGTGTTTCCCTGAACCCTCTAATCTTAATAGAAGTAGATAGGCTTGTGTATAGTCCAGTTCACACTCCTTCCCTGATTTTTGAACAGTAGAGGTTCATTCATTGTTCCCTGTTTATGATTGGGTTTCTGGTTGTTTCTGAAATCTTTTCATCCTCTTTCACTCTAAGTAGACGCTTTCATCTTAGTGGCGTTATTGCCTTGCTTGGGGTGAATTGATTAAAATAAATCTCAATTCAAGGATCAGTTATTATCTATGCTCCTTGTCCTTATAATTGTCACTTTTTATCAACTTCTCTTACGTTCATATTAGACTCCTCATTCAATAATTTACCTCGAGTTGCTCTTGAGATTTGTATTGGATAAATAACACATCGTCACTCTCTTTCTCTTTGTGGCTTTTGAGGTCTTCAAGTCAACTGCAGATCGGCATCTAATAACATGATCCTTTCTGTAGATTGACTTGAATCAGAATGATGGCTTAAATTTGTTTGCTATGCACTTTTTTACAGTGATATTTACCCTGTACAAGTCCCGAGAGCCACTCGAGTTACGTATCACCAATGGAATGCGGAGGGAATGAAGATAGTTCACTACAGTGGGCGTGGCATGGCGGGTCTTAGCCGTGAAGGTTAGAACTAAGGACTGTAGTTCTGAGCACTTTCCATTGAGATCGTGATAGGCTTGCGACATTTTGTCTGTGAGAAAGGGGTTGTAGGGTGGAAAATAATTCATCACCCACAAGGACACGGAGACGCTTTTGGACTCTTCTAAACTGGAAAGTGAAAACTGGACGGCTCTTGTCCATATATGGCAGCAGTACTCCATTTTCGGCCTTATCTGGCTCTTGTAAAGGTAGACGATAGCGGGAGGAGTCAGGTACTTACTGGAGCGGTACAGGGAACAGACCATTTTTTGCCAGTATCTTTAGCGTTGGATCGTATGTACGAGTTCCACTTGAGATCTGGGTTGAGTTTAGGTGTCACAGTCGTTCATTGTACGAGGGCTCCATGGAACATCCATTCATCGTAATTGGTGATAGTTAAGGGTCCGATCTGCGATGATGGAATGTAACTAGTTTTGTTTTCAATGAATGTAACCAGCCAACAGAGGAGAGATCTGTTGCGAATCTCGGGTGATCTCGAGTTTTCGAAGTGCATCCATATACCGTTGTATCATCAACATAGATATTGAGAAATGATCGGACCCAATATTTTTCATATCATCGCTCACTTTCACATGGAAAATGTTTGACACCGCTCACCTGTATATTAACTTATTCGAATACGAAAGGAATAAGGATGGTTCGCTACCATGTGCGTAGAATGGCGGGTTTTAGCCGTGAAGATTACAACTGGCGGAACTAAGTAATGTTGTTCGTCTGAGCACCTGTAAAAGAGAGGTTGTAGAGTAGAAAATAATTTGTCACAAGAATTCAAAGACGCTTTTGAACGCTATCAAAAACTGTAAAGTAAAAACTGTGCAGCTCCTACCCAAATACAACAGCAATATTCCATTTTAGGTGTGATCTGGCTCTTGTAAATATAGAGGATAGCACGAAGACTTAGGTACGTACGATCATTTTCCGAGTATCTTTAGCGTTGGATCGTGTACAAGTTCCACTTGAGGTCTTGGATGAGTTTAAGTCTCAATGGGCACTCAAGGCACGGGGCTTGCTTGAAGGGACATTCGTTCATCGTGACTAGCGGTAGTTCAGGATCCGATTGGCGATGATGGATTGTAACCAGTTTGGTTTTCGAGGCATTGGATGTAATCTGTCAGTTCTTCGCCAACTAAGCTGTTAGAGCTCGGTCAGAGGAGAGATCAGATGCCAAATTCTAGTCATCTAGCGTTTTGGAGGTGCACCCATATACGGTTGTATATACCGTCGGAGTGTACTCTTAGGTAGATCATTTATGTATAGTAAAAAGAGTGGTGATCTGAGAAAGCTATTTGTTAACAACCACCTTCAGGGATCTACCTGTTAGGAAGGACATTATAATTGAGAAGACTCAGTGATTCCATAGCTAGAGAGCTTGTACAGCAACCCTTTATGCCGCATATTGTCAAAGGCTTTTGAGATATTTAATGCAATAGTTCTTGAGATATATTTGTTGTCTAGTGCCTCACTGATTCTGTGAGTAATGTCAGGACATCAGCAGTGGATCGGGTCGATCGAAACCTATACTACTTGTCGATTAAGAGATTGTTCCTATTTCGGGGATCCACAATCTTGATTATATCCTCTAAATGCTTGCTGATGATATTGAGGAGACTAATGTGTCTGTACTGAGAGGGGGGGGGGGGGTGAGTGCTCACTCGCATTCTCGAAAACCGGGCATACACTTGACACCTTCCATTTTTCCATTGACAGATTTGGGAAGGATTTCTCCTTCAAGTAACGGTTAAATAATTTCTCTAAGATCGGGGATAATTCTGGGTTGATATTAAGGATAAGCATTGGGATTTTGTATGAACCAGTTGCTTCCTTAGGGTCAAGACTTTTGATATGTCTTGAGATTTTCTGGGCTGTAATATAAATACTACTAAGATTGTGCTCAGTGAGACTGGAAGGGGGATGTCCTTTGTCATCTAACATTGAGTTCAAGGCAAAGATCGAGGTGAAGAGCTTTGCCTTATCTGACGAGGATGAGGACCTCGGGGACCATTTATAATAGTAGGAACATGCTTTGCCACATTTCAAAATTTGGTTGGTTATCTTTCAGAACTCTTGGGGTCCAATTTGTTTATGTTTAACCTTGACCTGGACCGCTTGTGCATAGTAGCTACACTTTGTATTTTCTGGAACATTTTCCAGAACTTTCTTGCAGCAGTTTTGAATGCAGCAAATGTCCAACTACATTTCTCTTTCTGATAGATATTGAAGTACTTGTTACGGTGAGCTAATGATGCAGCGCATTCAGTGGTGAACCAGACTTGGCTTTTTTCTCTCGAATTTTTTTTGGTATAAAACTATCTAGGAAGGGTCCATTCTGAGACGAGGGCAGCAAATTTTGGAAGCAGCAGGTTTGAAGAAGGTTGAGAGACGAGCTTTCGCTATGTAAGATCTAAAGCCGTCCCAGTCTACATTCGAACGGCTAATCAGGGGATGCCTTTGGTTCAGCATCAATTTAGACACTGACTAGAGAATGGTCTGATGTACCCGGCTTTTGCAAAACTTTTACGAGGCATTTTTCACTGCTGGATGTGAGAAAGAGATCAAGGGGTTTCGCCTGATGGCCTGTCTCATCAGGAATGCGTGCGGATTCTTCAATGGTCTGAGTCAATTCGTAGGCGATGGAGAAGTCTGTAGTATGTACCTTCTTCAGTAGTTTTGTTCCAGTGGACGAACCACTCTTTGTTGTAAATATTGAAGTCACCACGGATATGAAAACTAGCTGAGGCAAATTTGTGAGGATATTATCAATCCTTTCAGATATTCTGTCGAAAATTAGTGTTTCATCATCCCAAGGACGACAGATTGAAAATGAATGTGTTATTGCCCTTAATATAAGTGCAATGGCCGTGGAGATTTAGGTGGTCATGTTTGGCGCTTAGGATTGAGTACCCCGGGATTGTGAGCTCCTGCAGTGGAATAGTTATTAATGCCTGTTTCAGAGAAATAGGAGGTTGTGTTTGGCCACAAGAAAGCTCTGGAAAGCTAAAATATAGGCCCTGATATTGGTGTAGGAGATGGTAAAACAGAGTTCTACTTTTTTGGGAGGTTTTGTTGATTTTGTTCAATTTAGGTGATTTGTTTGTTTGTTTGGGGTTTTATGGCATATCAACCACTATGGGTTATTTAATGCCAGATCCAGTATTTACTAGATATATCAAAAACGTATAGTTGGCAACATCATTGTTTCAAAAACGTATAGCTGGCAACATCATTGTTTCAAAAAAATGTATCCCTGGCAACATCATTGTTTCAAAAACGTATAGCTGACTACTGTTTCAAAAACGTATAGCTGGCAACATCATTGTTTAAAAAAAAAATGTATCCCTGGCAACATCATTGTTTCAAAAAAATGTATCCCTGGCAACATCATTGTTTCAAAAAAATGTATCCCTGGCAACATCATTGTTTCAAAAACGTATAGCTGGCAACATCATTGTTTCAAAAAAATGTATCCCTGGCAACATCATTGTTTCAAAAACGTATAGCTGGCTACTGTTTCAAAAACGTATAGCTGGCAACATCATTGTTTAAAAAAAAAATATCCCTGGCAACATCATTGTTTCAAAAACGTATAGCTGGCAACTGTTTCAAAAACGTATAGCTGGCAACATCATTGTTTCAAAAAAATGTATCCGTGGCAACATCATTGTTTCAAAAACGTATCCCTGGCAACATCATTGTTTCCCATCACATTTTAGGGGTAAGGTGTTAGTATATTTAGTGTAGGGTTTGGAAGGGAAAGTTAATTGTAAGTTGTAGTTGTTTTGGGATGGGTTAGATGTGATGGGGCATGACATGACCAGCCGATTGATCGGATCGACGGCCTTTTGGTTGGACGTAGTTTATCGTCATACCCGGGACGCGGATGTAGTTTATCGTCATACCCAGGACGTGGACACACCTTGGGATTTCACTATTTTCCCATAGCTGGGACCCGGGTCAGGGTGGACCTGGGAACACCAGCAATTAACAGGTGGTTCCACGCTCCTCAAAACCTCCTGACCAGAGGCCTTGCTGTTGGATGTAGTTTAACGTCATACTCAGGACGGTCAATTTAGGTGAGTTCATGTGTAGATAGCAGTGGGTTTGGTAAAAGACTAAGTAGTGAGACAGTCCCACCCATAAGTCCCACCCATAAGCTATGCATGCGTAAGTAACCTGGACTGAACTGTCCGGAGATACAGTCGTAACAGTACCCTTCACCATGGCATCAGGAAGCCCCACCGGAGACTACTGAACGATCCAGAACTCATTCACAAAATATCTGTACAGTATTATACACCTGCTGATAGGTTTAGCTTCCTTCGAAGTCATTCAAAGGTTCGGGTCCCTGACTGTCAGGCGGGTAACGCCAAAACCCAGAAAACATTTGCCTTCAGCACCCTTAATGAAGGCACAAATAATGCAGGAAAAAAGATAGAAGCGTGATACCCGGATGTACAGGTCTCGTCTACCCTGATATCAAGGCAATAGAACTCCTTGAGTCAGAAACCTCGTACTGGCCCGAGACATTAGGGAACTAGACAAGCTCTCTCTCTCTCTCTCTCACTCACTCACACACACACACACACACACACATGTATATATATATTATATATATATATATATATATATATATATATATATATGTATATATATATATATGTATATATATATATATGTATATATATATATATGTATATATATATATATATGTATATATATATATATATATGTATATATATATATATATATATATATATATATGTATATATATATATATGTATATATATATATATGTATGTATGTATATATATATATGTATGTATATATATATATATGTATATATATGTATGTATATATATATATATGTATATATATGTATGTATATATATATGTATGTATATATATATATGTATATATGTATATATATATGTATATGTATATATATATATGTATATGTATATGTATATATATATGTATATATATATATATGTATATATGTATATATATATATATATGTATATATATAGGCGTTGAGTCGTTCTCCCTATGTAGTCAGCACCGCAACTACAAATGTATTTGTAAATAACAGAGTTAATATGATGGGGAGAGAGAACATCCTTACACCCAGAACGAAACATAGGCCGGGTTTGAAAAACTATATGAACCTCGGCCGAGAAAAAACAACTACGAACATTAGATGAAATCTGTCTAATTATCCTTTCACACTTGGATCCAATCCAGGGCAATCTAAGATAAACAGGACAATTTTTAACAGTACAGAGTTTGGCCCTTCTGAACTCCACAATCTTATGCGGATGACCGAATGAACAGTATCAAGGAGATACCATAACCCACATAAGGTTTCCTTAACAAAATTGATTTCATCATCCAAGAAGGACTCTGAACAGATCATTAATGCCCTATGAAGTAGGGTTCTAATGATGTTTATCTTACGTTTTGTAGGACAAAAGGAATCCCAACGCGTATATAACCCCGCAAAAGTTGGTTTCCTATAAACCGAGGTCAGAAAAATTGTAGGTGTTCGATGTACTAATACATCCAAGAAGGCCAATTGAAAAATGGATTCCTTCTCGACAGTAAACCTCAGTGCTGGATGGATACCATTTAGAAAAGAGAGAAACTGGTCCGCCTCAACTTCGTTGTTGAATAGACAAAAAGTATCATCAACATACCGACAATACAGTTGAGGACGAAGTGCATTCCTACGTATCCTCTCTTCGTGAAAGCTGACAAAAATATTAGCAAAGGGGAACCCATAGCAACCCCGTCAATCTGTCGAAACATGGTATTATTAAAACTGAATTCGACAGACGACGTGGCAAATTTCATCAAATCCACAAATACAGACTCAGGAATACTCACTGGAGACAAAGAACTGCGATAAAGTAAATCACAGCAAATATTAATAGTTTCCACAAGGGGGACACAAGTGTATAGGGAACAGACGTCAAAAGAACACATGAACTTGCCAGAAGACAAATTTTGAATACGGTTAACAAAGGAAAGTGAATCCTTTATGCAAAATCCACTCAAGCGCTGCAACACTGGTTCCAAAAGCAATGAGAGCCATTTGGCTACCTTGTGTTGGGCTGAACCAACCATTGACAAAATTGGTCTTAATGGTACCCCATCCTCGTGGACTTTTTGGAAGCCCATACAACCGGGGACGAATCGACCCAGACGGTCGAATTTCGTTGGCAATTTCTTGTGGAAGCACCCCAGTTTTTGCCAACTTCAGGAGTAATTTCTGAAATTTTGCTTCACCTGAAGCAGTTGCATCACATGTATCAGCAGATCCTAGATTTGTAAGTTTTGAGGTATCTTCCAAAATCGAAGACATCTTAGCCACATAATCTGCCCGATCTAAAATAACAACCCCAGCCCGTTTATCAGGTCTGGAGATTATAAGATCATAATTATATTCCTCAATGAATTAACAACTGATATTCGGCTTTCCATTTCGATTCAGCTGAAGCAACCGAGGAACTAGCAAACATGTGTGCGGAATTATTTAACTGGGCTTTCAAATGACAAATCGCATCAGTAGAAGTAGGTGACAGTCTTGCCAACTGGGCATAGAAGACCTCGAACTCTGAAACAAATCTTCTCCTTATCACGCATACGGGGGTGGAATGCAAAAGTCCAACACATGAGCAAGAAGAAACGATTCTAGCTCGGTTAATTCATGCGAAGACAAATTGACAATATTATTTAAATTAGGTTCCGCTGTAACTCCATATTTCTTGTGACCCTAGTTAAGATTTTATTTTATTTTTTTATCTCCCCATTTCCTTTTCATTTCACATTTTCTAGTGTTTTTAGTTTAAGTTAAATCTCCCGTGGAAGCCTGAAGAGCGGGAGCGAAACCGGTTGCTTCGCTTTTAAAATGTCTAGTAATATTAAGATTCACACTTTTATTTCTGTGATTAAATTTTGTACCTACAAAAATATCAGAAACGAATCTGTTGTCTCAGGAGATGCTGCCCCTGCCTCAACGAGGACTCATGTTCAACCACTGTCTTGGGGTGTAGTTTCAATGGACTTCAGTGCCGCCATCTCAATATACAAGCCTCTGAACATTATGACGGACTTGTCCCCACCGTAGATTTCCTGCCAGTGCCACTGGACTGGCTTGGCTACTGCATATATTGGCTGGTCAGCAGTAATCACTGGCACCTGAAGGGGTTCACCAATGCCACTATCTCCTTGATCTTGTCCATTACATAGCAACCGAGTGGGCCTGATCACGCAGCAGAGACAAAAGTAATGTAATGCTGATCTCAAATGG
This sequence comes from Acanthosepion esculentum, assembly GCA_964036315.1. Lineage (NCBI taxonomy): Eukaryota > Metazoa > Mollusca > Cephalopoda > Sepiida > Sepiidae > Acanthosepion > Acanthosepion esculentum. Next base: position 13,411,479 of record OZ038496.1, on the reverse strand, counting down.
CTGTCCTCTCTCCTGTGAAGCATGGTGGGCTAACCAGGTCACATCCATTGGCCCATCTGTCACAGTGACCTTCTCCAGACACTCTTACTCTATTGCCAGTTGGGCACCTCGGGGCGGTGTAATGGTTAACAAGTTTGACTCGGTAGAACAATTACGAATGTGTAGTAAGTTCGATTTTCACTGGGTGCCCCTTACTTTCGGCCTTGTGCCACATGCAAGTTACACTTGGAAAATCACTTGGGCACCTCGAAGCGGTGTAATGGTTAACAAGCTTGTCTCACTAGAATTACGACTGAGTAGTGAGTTCGAACCTCACTGGGTGCCGCCCTAGTTTTGGCCTTGTGCCACATCTAAGCTACGCTTGGAAAATCACCATACTCAGCAGCGTCTAGGTGTGTCACAGCACAGTGGGGGAGGAGAGGATTTCTTCTTGGTGAAGAATGCTGGCCGGATATTGGTGAAGGGTCTGGAACTGTTCAAGAATGACCACAAACTGAAGAAGAGTGCGTGGAATGGCCTGCTCGATATACCCCTCATGCAGGGTTCCATCAAATGTGGAGTTATCGTCTAGCATATTTCACAAGATGTTAGCTACTACCAAGGATAATAGTTTCACTATAATAGTCAGACTGATAAGACAAGGCTCACATCGTTCTGGAAAGCCAGAAGAACGTCCCTCACCTGCTTGTGAGCTTCCAACTCAGTTATTTCTGACAGCAGTTTTTCCTTAAGTCTTTTGTTGAGAGCAGGTACATCAACACCCAGCTGTTCTAGAGGCCTGGATCAGAGTGTAGTATCTGTTCGCAGATCGCTTGCTTTGTCGGCCTTTTGGCTGAGGGCGTCAATTGATACTTACCTGGTGTAGGGATTCGTCCCTGCGCTGGTAGTATCACGGCTACGACTAGCTTGGACCGGCCCCGGCCTGGACCAGCTATGACAAGCCAAGACTAGCTATGACCAGCTCTGACCAGCTTGGACAAGCTATGACCAGCTAAGACCAGCGGCCCGGGTGAAAACACTCGGGTCCCCACGTTAAAAACCGACCTTGTGTCACAACCTGACTCAGTGGGGGGGAGTCAAGCAAATACCTGTTTTAGACACTGGGTATACAGGTGAACTATATCTGCCAGTCGGAAGACTGCAGGACCCTCATTAGATCTGGTGGTTTTCACTAGATATGTGACTAGCTCTGACATCCTCTTTGGGGACACGTTCTTGTTCCAGTCTCTTGGTGGCTCTGAGGGGCGTCCTCTATTGTACATGTCTGTCAAGCATGCAAAATGGTATCTGAGATCCTGTGCAATAGCATCTACACCGCTGAGTCTTGCAAGAAGTTTTCCGTCATTTAAAGTTTGGGCACATTCATGAAATCTGCTATTGAGGTTCAACGTCATAACTTGTCTGAGTTCAGAGGATGGGGCTTCTTTGTCACATATGAAACGCGTTTCGCCTTCAAGGATGGTTCTACACAGCTCGGCCTGACATTCTACTGGCTGAGTGCGCTCTACTCTTCTTTTTCTCGCTCTCTCCAGTTTCGTGTTGATGAACATAAGGCGACAACTTTGGTGATACTTCGCTTTGTTCCTCTTCAGAGTTTCTTCAATGCCACTGCCATCAAGTCTGTCTGGAGCCAGAACGATAGGCATCTCATTAATTACATGAAAGAGGGGAATATTACTCGCAATCATAATGCAGCCATCATCTTGATGTCATTGTTATGTACGTCTTGTCTTCATCTCTTTACTTTTCTTCTTCTGGCAAAAGCAACACTTGCTCCAGTCAGCCCGGAAGTACATTGTTCAATACACGATGGCAATGACTGAATCTAGAAAAAAAAAGACGAATATAAAGATTATACCACTTATGATAGTATCGTAAACAGAGAATTTGAAAAGTTCAAATTAAGCGAACTAACACCCGACATGTTTAAGTGCTTGATCTTCGTACAAGGGTTAACAGCAAATAGTGAACTTAAAACTAGATACGGCCAAAGAATAAAAAGTCAAGATTTTAGAGAACTGTAAACTTAGCGTCGAAAACAGACAACACAGACAAGGGTAAAAAAAAAGATTTAGTACCGTAGAAATATACATAAGAAATATAAAGTTTCAGATAGACACAGTATTAGATTTGGCTTTTATAAACAAAGAAACGTGAGGAAGAATCGGTGAACCAATATTAACATTACCCCCAAAATTGCTCGGGGTGTTACTGGGCAGAAATTTAAATCTAAAGGTGAGTTCACATCAGAATATGAGGAACGAGATATATCTCACATAAATTCGATTCGTTCCTAAGAATATGCGAAATACTTTATAAAACCAAATATTGTCCTGCTATTAACCCATAGCCGGGGGGAGAAGTAGAGGATTCATACCTTTCCCAATGGTATTAGCACGTAAGTGAATGTATCGATTCGATCGGAATTCAAACTCCGCTCTCCGCTTGCTCAATCTGAGCCGCTATCCATTACTCCTCCTCTGAAGAAACAATTATGTTGTTAATTAAATTTTTTAAGTGAAATAGGTTCATTGTTCAGTACACGGTGGCAATGTTTAAATCTTGTGAAAAAAGACGAATATGAAGATTATACCACTTATGCTAGTATCGTAAACATGGAAAGTGAAAAGTTCAAGTTAAGCGAACTAACACCAGATATGTTTAAGTGCCTGATCTTCGTACAAGGGTTGACAGCAAATAGGGATGCGGAAATCCCTTCTAGAATTTTGACAAAGTTTGAGCAGTATTCACAATTGATCTTGCAAGCTGTAGCTGAATATTGTCAAAGAATAGTGAACTTACGTCACGAGACGGCTAGAATTGAGGAACGAGATATATCTCACATGAATTCGGTTCGTCCCAAAGAATATGGGAAATGAAAATACATTACAAAGCCAAATCCATGTTACAGATGCGGCGAACTACATCTGAAGAGGAACTGCCCTTTCAGGAACAAAATATTTTCAATCATTGGAAATGTTCGACACAAGAGTTAGCATCGTAAAGTTAAAAAAAAAAGAATAAAAAATCCAAATTTTGACAAAGCTTGAACTGAAAATTGATCTTGCAAGCTAAAGAGTGTCAAAGAATACTGTATCTCACATGAATTCGGTTCGTCCCAAAGAATATGCGAAATCAAAATACTTTACAAAACAAAATACATGTTACGGATGCGGTGAATTACATCTGAAGAAAAAAATATCTCGACTGTAATTTATGAGTTTAGCTAATGTAATATCTTTCTATATTATTGTGGTTATTTTCGATGAATAAAACATTTCTCTGTCATGTATTTCACCTAGATTTTTCAACACATATTTATTAAATTTTTATATAATTTTATATAATTTTCATTTGAATAATTAATTGTCTTCAGTTCAAGTTTTTGATTTAATTTTGTAATAAAGATAGCCTGTTGCATTATTTTTCTTTCAACAGTACAGCAATATTTTACATAATAGTAGTAACACTATAAGCATTTTTGTATTGGGGTGTGTAAATCAATTATGTGGTGCAGGTTCAATTTACATTACGTGAATCATTCATACAAAAAGCAGATAATGAAGTTAATGATACAAATGGCAAGAATCACTCTCGCAAACAATTTTTAATAATAAAATACATGAATGGTTTGATCTTTGTTGGCCACCGTCTGTCAGGAGAAGAGCATCATGACGCAATTCATTACGTCAGGAATATGGGAATGGCATGCTGTGCTGCTTGGAAGCTCCAATTCGACCATTTCAGAGTGTTTGGGTGTCAATCGGTTGAATGAGTCTAATGGGTATTACGAAGGTGCTTGGAGAGGTCACTGGTGATGGCGACGTTATGCGTTCATTCATCTTCCCACGGGGCCTGCGACTCAACACGGAGGTCTACGTCAAGAGCCTTGAGGAGGTAGTTCTGCCCTGGGTGAAGAGGGTGATTACTGGAAGACAGGACTGTGCATCATGCCACACAAGCAGGAGAACCCGGTCATGGCTGTCAGACAATTTCTGCAACCACATCACCCCATACACGTGACAACCTAACTCCCCAGACTGCAACTTCCTTGATTATTAGGTGTGGGGCGGGGCTGAGCGAGAGACCAACAAAACTCATTGTAACACCAAAGACGAACTGAAGGTAAGGATTATGTCAGGAATCACGAACAAGGTGATCGCCCAGAAGAGTTGCAGGAGATTCCGAAGTCGTCTGAAGGTCGTGATTGAAGCCAATGACGATTTTATTGAATATATTTACTCTTTAGTATTTCAAAATATTTTTGTGTAATTTTGGTAAATATATCTGTTAAAATGAGATGTTAGTGTTATTTTCATTTTTGCGTAATTTAAACGACAATTTATACATTGTAGATCTGTTAAAATGAGATGTCAGTGTTATTTTCATTTTTAGACGGCAATTTATCCATCGCACCTTGTCTATCTGTTAAAATGAGATGTCAGTGTTATTTTCATTTTTAGACGGCAATTTATCCATCGCACCTTGTCTATCTGTTAAAATGAGATGTCAGTGTTATTTTCATTTTTAGACGGCAATTTATCCATCGCACCATGTCTATCTGTTAAAATGAGATGTCAGTGTTATTTTCATTTTTAGACGGCAATTTATCCATCGCACCTTGTCTATCTGTTAAAATGAGATCTCAGTGTTATTTTCATTTTTAGACGGCAATTTATCCATCGCACCTTGTCTATCTGTTAAAATGAGATCTCAGTGTTATTTTCATTTTTAGACGGCAATTTATCCATCGCACCTTGTCTATCTGTTAAAATGAGATCTGTGTTATTTTCATTTTTAGACGACAATTCATCCATCGCACCCTGTCCATCAACTCTTGCATAGATATACATAGGTACATATAAATATGATATTACTATTTATATTTACGTATTCACATGTACACTATATAAAAAGGTAATTACACACGCATATAAAAAGGTAAATACACACGCATATAAAAAGGTAATTACACACGCATATAAAATGGTAAATACACACGCATATGAGATTGTACGGCATTCACTGCAGTATAGGAGGGCCAATAATGCTGGACAATCTCCTCACAAAAAAGGAAGTGACTTCAGGCAACTGAAATATGGTTCTACAGAAGGATACTGAGAATATCACAGAATGAAGATGTGAGCAACAACTAAGGTTGAGGGAAAATGGAAACACAAAGAACAATTATACTCAAGATTCACAAAAAAACATTGTTGAAAACTCTGGGGCACATAATAGGTAAAGACGGTTTGGAGAATTTGATACTCACAGGGCATATTGATGTCAAGAGTGCCAGAGAAAAACAGCAAATAAACTACATAACGAGCAGATAACAGAAGAGATAGCAAAATGACAAGCCTTACTAAAAGGACTAGAAGTTGTGGAGAGCCATGATCACCTAAGCCATAAAAAGACACTGCACATAGAAGAAATAAAGTTAAATATATTCAGATTTGAATGTGCATTATTGCTTATCGCCGCAACGTTGTCTTTCTTTTTTATAAATACATTCATGGTAATTGTTCGAATGAGTTTTTTGCTGTTTTAAAGTGTTATTTTATTCCCCCACCCCAGACAAAAATTGTACATATGGGGACTACTTAGGATTTTCATAGAGACACTGAGGTATTATGGTGAATGTTGTAAGAGTGGTAATTAAGAATGCGTTGTTTTGGTGTAAGGAATATTGTATTATGTTTGAGTCAGTGATCGTGGCTAGCTAAGTTTAATGTTAAGACAGAAGAAGACCGTCCTTTTCCTCCATTCCTCCTTATGGCCTTGTGCCACATTTCTGTAGATAAGTGGAATAAATATCGCTCTTATGTTATGGTAGCTAGAGTTTTTGAATTTAAGCGCAGTACTAGACTGGCGTCGAGATCTCATCACTTTATGGTTGAGCTGGTTAGATGTAACCATAAATTCAAAGCTAAAAGTTTCTTTTCTCGCACTTCTCGATTGTGGAACTCCCTTCTGGCTCCATGCTTTCCAGCCAACTTTAATTGCAATAACAATAGCTATCTACTGTCCCCCTGATTGCTCTTTTTTCTTTCTCTTCATTACTAATGTAATGTTTCTGTTCCTAATTCCGCCACACCCTGTAACCGCTTGCATGCTTGTGGGTGTACTGTCTTGCTTGGGCGTCATACCGATTAAAAAAAAACAACCAAAAAACAATAGGCGACATATTATGAAAAATAAAACAACGTAAATCAGAAAATAAACCGAATAATATATGGAATTTAATCAGTAATATGATGGGACCTAACTATCGATCGAGTACTGCACTTAAATTGAAGACAAGGTTCCAAAGTGGAAAGTTCACTAGGAAAATATCCATGAAACTATTTTTTTTAATCAATTCGCTCCAAGCAAGGCGATAATGCCACTAAGACTCAACGGGGCTACTTGGAGGGAAAGAGAATGAAAAGAATTTAGAAGGAATCGGAAACACAATCCTAACCAGTAAAAACGGATAAACCTCTTCTCCTGTTATAAAAAAATACTGGGGAGGAGTGTGAACCGGACGATAGGCGAATCTGTCAACTCCTATTGAGTAAAAATAAAAAATAAATAAAATTTCAGAGTTTAGGTAGAATCGTTAGAAGTAGAGAGTTGAAGTAGAAAATAAGGGATAAACCTCTACTAATTTCAAGTCTTGAGTTATCTTTCATCCATGACTCCCAGAACATTACTTATTGCCCTTTCTTGCACTAATACAGCACCACACAATAACATTCTACCTGGAGTGTCTCTTGGGCCTTGCATTGAATGAATATTAATAAAAAATATCAAAACTTCAAACAATAGAGGACGATCAAAGAATAATACGGCCAACTTAAAGTGGATAAGACAATAGACAAAAAATATATGAAAAGAATTGAATAAAACGGTAATTCGGTATAATACATTCAGGAAGAATAGTGAACGGTCTTTGCGAATAACTTTACTCCGTTTTATATCAGGTGTGGAATGTAAATCGATAATAACCAGGTAACCTAGAACTGTATTCCTCCTGCTGTCGTTTCTGAGAAAAATCGATGTCGCTAACCTGCGAACCAAAACACACACATTCTTCGATAGCTTTTCGGTGCTGAGGAATTTCATTTGTGTCTTGAACAAAGGAGAGCAGATTTTTCCAATGTTGCATGCCTTTTTTTTATGGAAATTTCCATAGAACAATTACGAGATCGTTTAATATGCTATTACTTAACATGAGTAATGCCGAGAGTAATATCATACGTTTCCTTATAAGGAAAAGTACGGCATTCATTGACCAAACAGACAGTACTAGTGTTGGTTGAAATTTATAAAATCTTTCTCTTAAAACAATTATTCAGGAAAATAGGTTTCTCAAGTCCACTAACTGTTATTGCTCTTTCCAGTCGGCATTCATTGACCGAGCCGCCAGTGCTACTTTTGGTTGAAATTTATAAAATTTTTCTCTTAAAACAATTCTTCAGGAAAATCGATTTCTCAAGTCCACTAACTGTTATTGCTCTTTCCAGTCGGCATTCATTGACCGAGCCGCCAGTGCTACTTTTGGTTGAAATTTATAAAATCTTTCTCTTAAAACAATTCTTAGGAAAATAGATTTCTCAAGTCCACTAACTGTTATTGCTCTTTTCATTTGGGATTCATTGACCGAGCAGCCAGTGCTACTTTTGGTTGAAATTTATAAAATCTTTCTCTTAAAACAATTCTTAGGAAAATAGATTTCTCAAGTCCACTAACTGTTATTGCTCTTTTCATTTGGAATTCATTGACCGAGCAGCCAGTGCTACTTTTGGTTGAAATTTATAAAATCTTTCACTTAAAACAATTCTTCAGGAAAATCGATTTCTCAAGTCCACTAAATGTTATTGCTCTTTCCAGTCGGCATTCATTGACCGTGCAGCCAGTGCTACTTTTGGTTGAAATTTATAAAATCTTTCTCTTAAAACAATTCTTCAGGAAAATAGGTTTTTCAAGACCACTAACTGTTATTGCTCTTTCCAGTCGGCATTCATTGACCGAGCCGCCAGTGCTACTTTTAGTTGAAATTTATAAAATCTTTCTCTTAAAACAATTCTTCAGGAAAATAGGTTTTTCAAGACCACTAACTGTTATTGCTCTTTCCAGTCGGCATTCATTGACCGAGCCGCCAGTGCTACTTTTAGTTGAAATTTATAAAATCTTTCTCTTAAAACAATTCTTCAGGAAAATAGGTTTTTCAAGTCCACTAACTGTTATTGCTCTTTCCAGTCGGCATTCATTGACCGAGCCGCCAGTGCTACTTTTGGTTGAAATTTATAAAATCTTTCTCTTAAAACAATTCTTAGGAAAATAGATTTCTCAAGTACACTAACTGTTATTGCTCTTTCCAGTCGACATTCATTGACCGAACAGCCAGTGCTACTTTTGGTTGAAATTTATAAAATCTTTCTCTTAAAACAATTCTTAGGAAAATAGATTTCTCAAGTCCACTAACTGTTATTGCTCTTGTCATTTGGCATTCATTGACCCAGCAGACAGTGCTACTTTTGGTTGAAATTTATAAAATCTTTCTCTTAAAACAATTCTTCAGGAAAATAGGTTTCTCAAGTCCACTAACTGTTATTGCTCTTTTCATTTGGCATTCATTGACCGAGCCGCCAGTGCTACTTTTGGTTTAAATTTATAAAATCTTTTTCTTAAAACAATTCTTCAGGAAAACCGATTTCTCAAGTCCACTAACTGTTATTGCTCTTTCCAGTCGACATTCATTGACCGAGCAGTCAGTACTACTTTTGGTTGAAATTTATAAAATCTTTCTCTTAAAACAATTCTTAGGAAAATAGATTTCTCAAGTCCACTAACTGTTATTGCTCTTTTCATTTGGGATTCATTGACCGAGCAGCCAGTGCTACTTTTGGTTGAAATTTATAAAATCTTTCTCTTAAAACAATTCTTCAGGAAAATCGATTTCTCAACTACAGTAACTGTTATTGCTCTTTCCAGTCGGCATTCATTGACCGAGCCGCCAGTGCTACTTTTGGTTGAAATTTATAAAATCTTTCTCTTAAAACAATTCTTAGGAAAATCGATTTCTCAAGTCCACTAACTGTTATTGCTCTTTCCAGTCGGCATTCATTGACTGAGCAGCCAGTGCTACTTTTGGTTGAAATTTATAAAATCTTTCTCTTCAAACAATTCTTAGGAAAATAGATTTCTCAAGTCCACTAACTGTTATTGCTCTTTTCATTTGGCATTCATTGACCGAGCAGCCAGTGCTACTTTTGGCTTGAAATTTATAAAATCTTTCTCTTAAAACAATTCTTAGGAAAATAGATTTCTCAAGTCCACTAACTGTTATTGCTCTTTTCATTTGGCATTCATTGACCGAGCAGCCAGTGCTACTTTTGGTTGAAATTTATAAAATCTTTCTCTTAAAACAATTCTTCAGGAAAATAGGTTTCTCAAGTCCACTAACTGTTATTGCTCTTTTCATTTGGCATTCATTGACCGAGCAGCCAGTGCTACTTTTGGTTGAAATTTATAAAATCTTTCTCTTAAAACAATTCTTCAGGAAATTCGATTTCTCAAGTCCACTAACTGTTATTGCTCTTTCCAGTCGGCATTCATTGACCGAGCAGTCAGTGCTACTTTTGGTTGAAATTTATAAAATCTTTCTCTTAAAACAATTCTTAGGAAAATAGATTTCTCAAGTCCAATAACTGTTATTGCTCTTTCCATTTGGCATTCATTGACCGAGCAGCCAGTGCTACTTTTGGTTGAAATTTATAAAATCTTTCTCTTAAAACAATTCTTCAGGAAAATAGGTTTCTCAAGTCCACTAACAGTTATTGCTCTTTTCATTTGGCATTCATTGACCGAGCAGCCAGTGCTACTTTTGGCTTGAAATTTATAAAATCTTTCTCTTAAAACAATTCTTCAGGAAAATCGATTTCTCAAGTCCACTAACTGTTATTGCTCTTTCCAGTCGGCATTCATTGACCGAGCAGCCAGTGCTACTTTTGGTTGAAATTTATACAATCTTTCTCTTAAAACAATTCTTCAGGAGAATCGATTTCTTAAGTCCACTAACTGTTATTGCTCTTTCCAGTCGGCATTCATTGACCGAGCAGTCAGTGCTACATTTGGTTGAAATTTATAAAATCTTTCTCTTAAAACAATTCTTAGGAAAATAGATTTCTCAAGTCCACTAACTGTTATTGCTCTTTTCATTTGGGATTCATTGACCGAGCAGCCAGTGCTACTTTTGGTTGAAATTTATAAAATCTTTCTCTTAAAACAATTCTTCAGGAAAATCGATTTCTCAACTCCAGTAACTGTTATTGCTCTTTCCAGTCGGCATTCATTGACCGAGCCGCCAGTGCTACTTTTGGTTGAAATTTATAAAATCTTTCTCTTAAAACAATTCTTAGGAAAATCGATTTCTCAAGTCCACTAACTGTTATTGCTCTTTCCAGTCGGCATTCATTGACTGAGCAGCCAGTGCTACTTTTGGTTGAAATTTATAAAATCTTTCTCTTCAAACAATTCTTAGGAAAATAGATTTCTCAAGTCCACTAACTGTTATTGCTCTTTTCATTTGGCATTCATTGACCGAGCAGCCAGTGCTACTTTTGGCTTGAAATTTATAAAATCTTTCTCTTAAAACAATTCTTAGGAAAATAGATTTCTCAAGTCCACTAACTGTTATTGCTCTTTTCATTTGGCATTCATTGACCGAGCAGCCAGTGCTACTTTTGGTTGAAATTTATAAAATCTTTCTCTTAAAACAATTCTTCAGGAAAATAGGTTTCTCAAGTCCACTAACTGTTATTGCTCTTTTCATTGGGCATTCATTGACCGAGCAGCCAGTGCTACTTTTGGTTGAAATTTATAAAATCTTTCTCTTAAAACAATTCTTCAGGAAATTCTATTTCTCAAGTCCACTAACTGTTATTGCTCTTTCCAGTCGGCATTCATTGACCGAGCAGTCAGTGCTACTTTTGGTTGAAATTTATAAAATCTTTCTCTTAAAACAATTCTTAGGAAAATAGATTTCTCAAGTCCACTAACTGTTATTGCTCTTTCCAGTCGGCATTCATTGACCGAGCAGTCAGTGCTACTTTTGGTTGAAATTTATAAAATCTTTCTCTTAAAACAATTCTTAGGAAAATAGATTTCTCAAGTCCACTAACTGTTATTGCTCTTTCCATTTGGCATTCATTGACCGAGCAGCCAGTGCTACTTTTGGTTGAAATTTATAAAATCTTTCTCTTAAAACAATTCTTCAGGAAAATAGGTTTCTCAAGTCCACTAACTGTTATTGCTCTTTTCATTTGGCATTCATTGACCGAGCAGCCAGTGCTACTTTTGGCTTGAAATTTATAAAATCTTTCTCTTAAAACAATTCTTCAGGAAAATCGATTTCTCAAGTCCACTAACTGTTATTGCTCTTTCCAGTCGGCATTCATTGACTGAGCAGCCAGTGCTACTTTTGGTTGAAATTTATAAAATCTTTCTCTTCAAACAATTCTTAGGAAAATAGATTTCTCAAGTCCACTAACTGTTATTGCTCTTTTCATTTGGCATTCATTGACCGAGCAGCCAGTGCTACTTTTGGCTTGAAATTTATAAAATCTTTCTCTTAAAACAATTCTTAGGAAAATAGATTTCTCAAGTCCACTAACTGTTATTGCTCTTTTCATTTGGCATTCATTGACCGAGCAGCCAGTGCTACTTTTGGTTGAAATTTATAAAATCTTTCTCTTAAAACAATTCTTCAGGAAAATAGGTTTCTCAAGTCCACTAACTGTTATTGCTCTTTTCATTTGGCATTCATTGACCGAGCAGCCAGTGCTACTTTTGGTTGAAATTTATAAAATCTTTCTCTTAAAACAATTCTTCAGGAAATTCGATTTCTCAAGTCCACTAACTGTTATTGCTCTTTCCAGTCGGCATTCATTGACCGAGCAGTCAGTGCTACTTTTGGTTGAAATTTATAAAATCTTTCTCTTAAAACAATTCTTAGGAAAATAGATTTTTCAAGTCCACTAACTGTTATTGCTCTTTCCAGTCGGCATTCATTGACCGAGCAGTCAGTGCTACTTTTGGTTGAAATTTATAAAATCTTTCTCTTAAAACAATTCTTAGGAAAATAGATTTCTCAAGTCCACTAACTGTTATTGCTCTTTCCATTTGGCATTCATTGACCGAGCAGCCAGTGCTACTTTTGGTTGAAATTTATAAAATCTTTCTCTTAAAACAATTCTTCAGGAAAATAGGTTTCTCAAGTCCACTAACTGTTATTGCTCTTTTCATTTGGCATTCATTGACCGAGCAGCCAGTGCTACTTTTGGCTTGAAAATTATAAAATCTTTCTCTTAAAACAATTCTTCAGGAAAATCGATTTCTCAAGTCCACTAACTGTTATTGCTCTTTCCAGTCGGCATTCATTGACCGAGCAGCCAGTGCTACTTTTGGTTGAAATTTATACAATCTTTCTCTTAAAACAATTCTTCAGGAGAATCGATTTCTTAAGTCCACTAACTGTTATTGCTCTTTCCAGTCGGCATTCATTGACCGAGCAGTCAGTGCTACTTTTGGTTGAAATTTATAAAATCTTTCTCTTAAAACAATTCTTAGGAAAATATATTTCTCAAGTCCACTAACTGTTATTGCTCTTTTCATTTGGGATTCATTGGCCGAGCAGCCAGTGCTACATTTGGTTGAAATTTATAAAATCTTTCTCTTAAAACAATTCTTCAGGAAAATAGATTTCTCAAGTCCACTAACTGTTATTGCTCTTTTCATTTGGCATTCATTGCCCAAGCAGCCTGTGCTACTTTTGGTTGAAATTTATAAAATCTTTCTCTTAAAACAATTCTTCAGGAAAATCGATTTCTCAAGTCCACTAACTGTTATTGCTCTTTCCAGTCGGCATTCATTGACCGAGCAGTCAGTGCTACTTTTGGTTGAAATTTATAAAATCTTTCTCTTAAAACAATTCTTAGGAAAATAGATTTCTCAAGTCCACTAACTGTTATTGCTCTTTTCATTTGGGATTCATTGACCGAGCAGCCAGTGCTACTTTTGGTTGAAATTTATAAAATCTTTCTCTTAAAACAATTCTTCAGGAAAATCGATTTCTCAACTCCAGTAACTGTTATTGCTCTTTCCAGTCGGCATTCATTGACCGAGCCGCCAGTGCTACTTTTGGTTGAAATTTATAAAATCTTTCTCTTAAAACAATTCTTAGGAAAATAGATTTCTCAAGTCCACTAACTGTTATTGCTCTTTTCATTTGGGATTCATTGGCCGAGCAGCCAGTGCTACATTTGGTTGAAATTTATAAAATCTTTCTCTTAAAACAATTCTTCAGGAAAATAGATTTCTCAAGTCCACTAACTGTTATTGCTCTTTTCATTTGGCATTCATTGCCCAAGCAGCCTGTGCTACTTTTGGTTGAAATTTATAAAATCTTTCTCTTAAAACAATTCTTCAGGAAAATCGATTTCTCAAGTCCACTAACTGTTATTGCTCTTTCCAGTCGGCATTCATTGACCGAGCAGTCAGTGCTACTTTTGGTTGAAATTTATAAAATCTTTCTCTTAAAACAATTCTTAGGAAAATAGATTTCTCAAGTCCACTAACTGTTATTGCTCTTTTCATTTGGGATTCATTGACCGAGCAGCCAGTGCTACTTTTGGTTGAAATTTATAAAATCTTTCTCTTAAAACAATTCTTCAGGAAAATCGATTTCTCAACTCCAGTAACTGTTATTGCTCTTTCCAGTCGGCATTCATTGACCGAGCCGCCAGTGCTACTTTTGGTTGAAATTTATAAAATCTTTCTCTTAAAACATTTCTTAGGAAAATAGGTTTCTGAAGTCCACTAACTGTTATTGCTCTTTCCATTCGACATTCATTGACTGAGCCGCCAGTGCTACTTTTGGTTGAAATTTATAAAACCTTTCTCTTAAAACAATTCTTAGGAAAATACATTTCTCAAGTCCACTAACTGTTATTGCTCTTTCCATTCGACATTCATTGACTGAGCCGCCAATGCTACTTTTGGTTGAAATTTATAAAATCTTTCTCTTAAAAGAATTCTTAGGAAAATAGGTTTCTCAAGTCCACTAACTGTTATTGCTCTTTCCATTCGACATTCATTGACTGAGCAGTCAGTGCTACTTTTGGTTGAAATTTGTAAAATCTTTCTCTTAAAACAATTCTTCAGGAAAATAGGTTTCTCAAGTCCACTAACTGTTATTGCTCTTTCCAGTCTGCATTCATTGACGGAGCAGCCAGTGCTACTTTTGGTTGAAATTTATAAAATCTTTCTCTTAAAACAATTCTTCAGGAATATCGATTTCTCAAGTCCACTAACTGTTATTGCTCTTTCCAGTCGGCATTCATTGACCGAGCCGCCAGTGCTACTTTTGGTTGAAATTTATAAAATCTTTCTCTTAAAACAATTCTTAGGAAAATAGATTTCTCAAGTCCACTAACTGTTATTGCTCTTTTCATTTGGCATTCATTGACCGAACAGCCAGTGCTAATTTTGGTTGAAATTTATAAAATCTTTCTCTTAAAACAATTCTTAGGAAAATAGATTTCTCAAGTCCACTAACTGTTATTGCTCTTTCCAGTCGGCATTCATTGACTGAGCAGCCAGTGCTACTTTTGGTTGAAATTTATAAAATCTTTCTCTTAAAACAATTCTTAGGAAAATATATTTCTCAAGTCCACTAACTGTTATTGCTCTTTTCATTTGGCATTCATTCCCCAAGCAGCCTGTGCTACTTTTGGTTGAAATTTATAAAATCTTTCTCTTAAAACAATCTTCAGGAAAATCGATTTCTCAGGTCCACTAACTGTTATTGCTCTTTCCAGTCGGCATTCATTGACCGAGCAGTCAGTGCTACTTTTGGTTGAAATTTATAAAATCTTTCTCTTAAAACATTTCTTAGGAAAATAGGTTTCTGAAGTCCACTAACTGTTATTGCTCTTTCCATTCGACATTCATTGACTGAGCCGCCAGTGCTACTTTTGGTTGAAATTTATAAAACCTTTCTCTTAAAACAATTCTTAGGAAAATACATTTCTCAAGTCCACTAACTGTTATTGCTCTTTCCATTCGACATTCATTGACTGAGCCGCCAATGCTACTTTTGGTTGAAATTTATAAAATCTTTCTCTTAAAAGAATTCTTAGGAAAATAGGTTTCTCAAGTCCACTAACTGTTATTGCTCTTTCCATTCGACATTCATTGACTGAGCAGTCAGTGCTACTTTTGGTTGAAATTTGTAAAATCTTTCTCTTAAAACAATTCTTCAGGAAAATAGGTTTCTCAAGTCCACTAACTGTTATTGCTCTTTCCAGTCTGCATTCATTGACGGAGCAGCCAGTGCTACTTTTGGTTGAAATTTATAAAATCTTTCTCTTAAAACAATTCTTCAGGAATATCGATTTCTCAAGTCCACTAACTGTTATTGCTCTTTCCAGTCGGCATTCATTGACCGAGCCGCCAGTGCTACTTTTGGTTGAAATTTATAAAATCTTTCTCTTAAAACAATTCTTAGGAAAATAGATTTCTCAAGTCCACTAACTGTTATTGCTCTTTTCATTTGGCATTCATTGACCGAACAGCCAGTGCTAATTTTGGTTGAAATTTATAAAATCTTTCTCTTAAAACAATTCTTAGGAAAATAGATTTCTCAAGTCCACTAACTGTTATTGCTCTTTCCAGTCGGCATTCATTCAGTAGCTGTTATTTCTCTTTACTGTAATGATGAGTTTTCCCCCTCAAACTTTTATTTCTTATGGAGCTCGCAACGAACTTTTTCCGTTAACACAGGATTGGCAACATTTAGCTCTACTGTCAATTTTGCTGTTTTAATTCGATGGCTTTTAGGCAGAATCATAATGGCAATAGTAATATTACACGTTTCCCTATAAGGAAACATTTGGTATTCATTGATCGAGCAGCCAGTCCCACTTCCGTTTGATGTTGATAAAATCTTTCTGTTAAAATCTTTTTCAGGAAAATATATTTTCTCAAGTCCAGTAACTGTTATCGCTCTTTCTACTAGAGGTGGGGATTTTCTTGATAACATTTCCGTTGAAGTAGCGCAGAAAGTCAACGTCTTGATTAGTTCATTATTTTCTCTTCGACTTACACGCGATATCCATTTCAGTTTTTGGAAACCCTCCCTCAAGTGATGTATTTTATGTTATTTTATAGTATCTTGTTCATGATTCTGTAGCGCCAGAGTCCACGAAGGATGTTTCTCGCTTCATTAGCTCGTCGCCACTTTTAACCACCTATCTGAGAAAGTGGTTGTATAGAGTTGACAATTTGACTATGTGCATGACATCCATATAAATGTTTCGATCTAACGACGCTATTTAAGAACATGACTCGAGTTTTTATGTTAATGTTTTGGTTTTGTAGCAACTTGCGGTATTGTGCGAAACTCTTTTCCTTATTCTGTGGTCACTCTATGTGAGCTAAGTATTATGGTTGTTATAGCTGGTTTTACCTTGGTTTTGTAATACCAACATTATTTTAGAGGTTGTATTTCTCGAAACATTACATATTTCGCCAGATTTATTGGTTGAAAATCCTTTCATCCATGTTCCAATAATTCGTCGTCCTTTGAAATAAAACCGTTCACGCATTTTAACTTATTTAAATATAAATATCTGCAAAAAATTACAAAAATAAAAAACAATAGCAATAAAACAAAATGGATGGCTATGTCACGAAATACAGGGTGCATCAGAAATACCTCGCATATATGCCACCTAGAAATACCGGAAGCCCAACCCAAAACAGGAAACAAGAGATAAACCTCTACTCTTGTTTAAAAGCCCGCGGAGGATGTGAACAGGATGATAGGCGGGCCTATTTATTCTTATTAAACCTATATAAAAGTGGACATTGAGGTCAACACCCAGTGTATTTCCTGCTTAAACGCAACTTTCATGAAGACTGTGTTTAAGCATGAAACAGACTGTCACCGTTGAGTGTTGACCTTAATGTCCACTTTTATATTTACATGCACTGTATCTCTGATATTGAGCGCTTTATCGCATAAATACAACAGACCGTAAACCTATATTTTTATCATACAGAACGCGCGGATATTTAGCTGTGTACACTTAAACTGTTTCAATGCTGATTTTCAATGCTAGTTTAAAGATTGACACTATACAATCTTCCTAACTTCGTTTCACCACATTTTCTCCTGAGCCCAATCAATTTCAGCTCAGGAAGTGTCTAGAAACACGTAAATAGACACACAATAAGAAATAACGCCTACGCAAGTATATACCTGCTAGAAGTACCTCCCACATATTGGTAAGACATTAGCTAGATGAAGACACCATTACCACTAATGTTATCCTGGGAGCTTTTCTGGGAGATATATTTCATATATATATATATATATATATATGTATATATATATATATATATATATATATATATAGTGCTGTTCGATAAAAAATGACTCACCTTATTCTTTGAATTTAGCTCAACTTTCGTTTCATCGGAGAAGAGAACATTCTTCCAGTCTTTTACGGTGAAATTTTTGTAATAGTGAGCCCATTCAAGTCTCTTGGCTTTGTTGGCTTTGCTTATTAGCGGCTTAAACCTTCGTGTACAAGATTTGTAGCCTTGTTCTAACAGCCACCGACGGAACTGTTGAAGAGGCGAGACTAACACCTTGCTCTTCGCTTAGACTGGCTGCAATTTCTTGGCTAGTTATAGTCCTATTCTTCGCAACTTCTCTCTTGATTACACTGCCAGTTCTATCATCAATCTTTTTCTTTCGTCCCCTTGTTTCCTTCCTTGGAGCAGGAGTGGCATCATTATGTGCCCTAAGCACTCGAGAGACAGTTGATTGCGAGGTTATAGCAATTTCTGCAATTTCTCATGTAGACTTGCCTGCTTTTGAGAGGGCAATAATAAATACCTTAAGTGGTTCTGATGCGTGTTTGTACCCTTTCATCTGGTTAGTGACTTGAGTGGCTATTTCAAGCTGTTTTTATACTGTATGAGGCTTTCTGGTATATTCTGGAATACTCTAGATTTAATTTAAGCTGTTCTAGAATTCTCTAGAATATTGTTCTGAGTGTATTGTAAAATAGTTTTCAATATTTTGTCAAAAGCTCTTTAAATTTACCAGTTTAATCATTAGAAGGCGATATCTGAGTCACTTTTTTGCACAAAGTTTTTTCCCCCTGAATCTCATTTATATCCAAATTTATAATTATCAGTAGAATACCTTAGGGTGAATAAACGTTTTTCCTAGGTGGTCGGGAAGAGGTCTTTATATTAGTAAGATTAAAAATTATTTTAACCCCAAAAACAATAGACAAAAAATATTTTTAGTAAAAAAAATCAGGTGAATCACTTTTATCGAACAGCACTGGATATATATATATATATATATATATATATATATATATATATATATATATATCTTCGCCTGGGGCTCAAGGGTTACAGGCAGTTGAAGAGTTAGAAATAAGAAATATTGCTTAGGAGCGAGAAAAGAATAAGAGTAATCAGGAGGACATTGCATTGCCATTTTTAAAGATTGAAATTGGTTGGAAAGCGTGTAACTAGAAGGGAGTACCATAAGCGAGACAAAAGAAAACTGTTAGCATAGAATTGACGGTCACATCTAGCCAACTCAACTGTAAATTGATGAGATTTTGCTGCCAGTTTAGTACTGTGTTTAAATTCAAAAAGTCTAGGTATCACAGCGAAGAGCTCATCCCTATAATAATCTTGAAAGTATTTATAGAATATATATATATATATATATATATATAATCATCTCTTGCACTGAACTGAACCCTCACAGGGCATACTGAGGGCACGAGGGATAGTGGAAGTTAGCGAGCCGCTTATCTATGAGCTTGTGCAGATGGATAGGTGAGATGGGGCCTTAACAATGGGCGATAAATACTAAAAGACACACGACATAGAAAGTTGTGGAAGGACATGATCGTCTATGTCCTGAAAGAAAATGGCAAATAGAAGAAGAAGATGTAGTAGTAATAGTAGTAGTAGTAGTAGTAGTAGTAGAAGAAGAAGAAGAAGTAGTAGTAGTAGTAGTAGTAGAAGAAGAAGTAGTAGTAGTAGAAAAAGTAGTAGTAGTAGTAGTAGTAGTAGTAGAAGAAGAAGAAGAAGTAGTAGTAGTAGTAGTAGTAGAAGAAGTAGTAGTAGTAGAAGAAGTAGTAGTAGTAGTAGTAGTAGAGGAAGAAGTAGTAGTAGTAGTAGTAGTAGTAGAGGAAGAAGTAGTAGTAGTAGTAGTAGTAGTAGTAGAAAAAGAAGAAGAAGAAGAAGAAGAAGAAGAAGAAGAAGAAGAAGAAGAAGAAGAAGAAGAAGAAGAAGAAGAAGAATGAAGGATTACTCTTCTCTGTCCACAGAAAGGAAACGCAACAGTTGCAGTCACGAATTTAAATGTAAAACTACGTTACATACTCGAGTAAAGTGCTAGTTTTTGTTTATCCTTTTTTACGCAAAATATCGTTGGGTCGCACTATAGACAAGTAATCATGTGATGAATTTAAAAATCATGTATTTTCGGTGACCAGCTGTGCACTATAGACAGATAATATTTTCTGGAGGCGGTGTATCAGGGATCACACTATACATGAAATAGGTTTATACACAATTTTTCCTGCCTATCGTTTGTACTGAGATTAATATAAGAATACCGAAATGTTTTCATTGTTTGATGATTATTATCAAACTATATGTCATTTACTAAGTGTTTGGTGGCAAAGGATTTTAGCATAGATTATGATAGAACGTACTTTTTTCTATTTTTTTAATCGAGTTCATTTCTTGCCCTGAGGCACGAGGGGTTACGGGCAGTTGAAGAGTTCGAAAATAAATATATTGCTTGGGAGTGAAAACAAAATAAGAGTAATCAGGAGGACATTGCATTTATATTTTTAAAGATTAAAATTGTTTGGAAAGCATGTAACCAGAAAAGATTACCATAAGCGAGAAAAGAAACTGTTAGCATAGAACCTACGGCTGCATCTAGCCAGTTCAACTGCAAACTGATAAGATCTTGACTCCAGTCTAGTACTGCACTGCGCTAATGCATATTCACACATATATACAGACCAGTTTATCTTTGAAGTTGTGTTATTGACAAATAAAAATATAGTTAAATAAAAGTGTTGTTCCCACTATTTTGTCCAACCCTATATATATATATATATATATATATATATATATATATATATATATATATATATATAGGTAACTATATTCGTGACGAAAAAACCTTCGAATTCTTGATTTACCAATAGTTAAATCAATCTCGAAGGGAAAAAAAGGGTTTTAAAAAAGTAGGAGCCAGGAACATGAAAGTATCGGGTTATCTCCTCTTCGTTTCGTAACCTTTCAACAGGGGTCTCTCTCCCACGTGTATAAATACTCGTTCATCCTTCTCTCTTTCTCTTTTTCCTGCTTACGTCCACGTGTGAGCAACTACCTCGATTTCGGCCGCGGGCCGAAACCTCGCACGTGGGGCGAGGTACCAAAAATTTCTCTTAACATCTCCAATATGTGAACTCTAATACACAACCAGCGTTTCCCATGTTCAGGGAACACGCTAAAAACAAAATTCACAACCGTACGGACAGTTCAACTCAACACACACACAATAACTTTCCATATAGACACTAACGTTTTATTCATGTTTTAAATGATGTATTTATAATTCGTGTTTTAACCTGTTTGTTAATAATATATATTTGTTTTGTACATATATATCTGTCTTGTTCGTTTTATTTTGCTTTCTTTGGACTACATCATAGTCCAAGATTACTATGTAGCGGGACCGGCCAGCAGGAAGTCTTAGTTCAGAGATTTTATCCTCACATTAACCCGCCGGTCCCCTACAAAAGTCTGTCGAAAATAATCGCACAGATACAGGTTCAAGGCTCAAAGAAAAAACCCCGATACGAGTAAACAACTAACTAAAGAGCTCGATATAAACGTAGAGCAGACCAGATCTCTCTCTCTCTCTCTCTCTCTCTCTCTCTCTATATATATATATATATATATATATATATATATATATATATATATATCCAGACAAGTTTTGGGAAAGAACACAAGTTAAGTTTACATTTTTATGAAGTTTTTCATCGTGGATTAGCTGCAGTATATCACTGTTGAAAGAACTGTCCACAATTCGCAGTTCTTATTAAGGCTGAAATATTTTAACTGGCTTCAGTCATTATCAAGAAAGAAAAGGAGTGAATGAAATTCAAAGTCCATGAAATGTGAACACCTTCAAGAGGAAGAAACTAATCCGCCAACATGAAAAAAAAAAAGAATAACAAAATATTAAGTAACTTATCTGTTGTGGTTAACAATATATATATATATATATATATATATATATATATATATATATATATATATAATACAAAATTTCTCTCACTAAGATTGACCTGTCAACTGTGTGAGGTAAGTAGAATATGTAAATATATAGCACAAATTCACAGTGACCGTTCTAATTTAATTCAGATGTTGGTCGACAATATTCTACCACTACAACTGCAAAAGAAAAAAGAAGATTAATAATCTTGGAATTCTTTTCTTGAAAGGAAGGCAACCCATTATCTATCTATCTATCTATCTATCTATCTATCTATCTATCTATCCCGATTTGTTCACACCCCTCTGTTTATTGTGGGTGAATAGGTTGTCTTTCTTATACACGTCGGCGATCACCAAAATTTTATAAGCGATAAACTCCCATAGCAGCAGAAATTAGCTTCGGATTCACGGAGATAAAAGCATACTTGACAGAAAATAAAACGTACTTCAAAAAATTAATACTTAATAAGTTATTTAATTGTTGTCATGTACTATTTAATAAGTAAATACATTTTTATTAATATTAAATCTGTCTTAATAATTAAAATTTGGTATAACCATATATTAATTTAATATAAGTTATTAGTATTAAAAATTTTTTAGACTATTTTAAAATTATAAAATAGTATTTTTTATATTCATAATCTTTCCTTTATCCATGACTTTTATAACTCTTGTTTTGCTTAACTTTTATATTTGAATTTTCCTATGTAAGTTTTTCCCATTTTGAGTAAGTGTTGATATGTTAAATATAGGTCATTGTTAATCTTCCACAGTTTTCATATTCTGTCTAGATTTGTCTATGTCATGATTTCCTGTCTTTCCTGTTCTCTCTTTTATGCCATTTCCCTTATTTGTTGATTGTTCCTCTTCTTTCTTTTTCTTCCCCTTTTCCTCCTTCTTTCTTTCCTTCTTTAATGCTTATTTTTCAAATTTCTTAAAAAAAAACCCCGTTAAAATTCATTTTCTTAAACATTTTTGCATTGACAAACCCTAGGGACAATTTTCCGGGGTGGTGGTGGTGAAATGACCATCTGAATGGGGTAATAGAGTTTTATTTTTATGGAATTCATTTATATGCTCTATAATAAATATATTGAGCTCTCTTTTGTAGATCAGTTTTAATATTTTATATTATTAGGATCTACTTGAATTACTTAACCATGGATTTTCACACACATACACACACACACACACACACACAAACACACACACACACACATATATATATATACTCAGTTGTATGGATATTAGTTTGTGACCCTGGGTTTCACGCTTGTGCGATCATTAGACAAACTGGTTTAATGCGTACACCTGTAGGTCTGTGTGTCTATGTGCGTGACAGTGTCATCCCAAACAAACACAAGAAATTCTCCCTCCCACCACTAAACATAATCAAGCACAAATAAGCATAAACAGATCCATTAAAAAAAAATAAACCAGTTTGTCTGATGATCGCAAAAGTGTGAAACACAAAGTCACAAGCTCATATCCATACAACTGAATATGTTAGCTCTATCACTGATATGGAGCACTTTCCACTAAGTACTACGCATATATATATATATATATATATATATATATATATATATATATATATATATATATATATATATATATATATATATATATATATGGTGTATGAAAAATACCTTCACAAATTTTGGGGCGAGTTCCTCACATTAATATAAGGACAAAAGTCCATATAAATATATGTGTGCAAATCCTTCGTTTTTGAATTATTAAGTTTAAAGAAAGTTTATGGTAGATGATGCTACGTTGCCATTTAGACTAGGTTACATTTGTCATTTGTGTACTTTTGTGGCTAGGCTGTCTTCAATAATTAACATGAGTAGTAGTGAGTTAACTGAGAAGTGTTCCTTTGAGCAATAGCAGGATATTCATATCATGAGCAGGCAGATATAATTTTTACATATGGCCTCGCGAATGGTAATGGACGCGAGGCTGCACGGCTGTATCAGATTACGTTTCCAGACCGAAGGCAGCCGAGTCATCCAACCTTTTCTGCAGTTTATCGTCGCGTTGCTGAGACAGGATCGGTGGCACCACAAACTATGGATCGAGGAAGACCCGCTCGTGTGCACGACCATGAGGGACACATTCTACAGGCTGCCGGAGACAGCATACGTCAGGTGGCTCTAGCATGTTGGACATCTCATAATACCGCATGTCGGACAAGAGCAACTTTTGCATCTATACCATTTGCAACGTGTTCAGTCATTTTGTTTTGGGGTAAAATACAGGTAGCATCCGAGACAAAAAAATATAATGCGAATCGAAATATGTTTTTTGAAATGTGTTATTGATAACGGATACAAACTTGTGGAGCGTGCAGTCACAACGCTAAGGTTGAATGTACAGTCGAAAGTACTTACGTATTTAAGGACGACCTAATATAATTTATAATTAAAAAACAAAAATAAAACAAGGATCATAATATTCATCGAGTGATTTAAATTTTGTTAGCGAAGGGATTTCACCATTTTATATCATTGACTTTATGACTATATTATTGACTATATATATATATATATATATATATATATATATATATATATATATATATATGACATAATTTAGCTCTTGAAAATATATTTTTAATTCAGCACTGTTAAATGACAAGCTAATTCTAAAAACAACAGTCACCTGCGCAAATGCGAAGCTCTTCAGTAAAATGAATGGAGCACTTGTTGGGCATGTGTTTACATTTGTAAAAACAATACACTAGATTTGGCAGACTCAGTCTGTCGAGTGAAGATAGCTCAGTGGTAGAAACTCTGACTGACACCAAATCGGCTGGGTTTCAATCCTGGCTTGAGGATATTCAGATGTCTAGTCGCACTGAAGAGCTGTTGTGATTCAGCGAAAGAGTACTCTCTGCGAATGGCACACACATATATATTTATATATGTATGTGCGTGTGTTTCTAATGTTCATTCAATATAAGGCCCAAGAGACACTCAGTGTAGACGGTTACTGTGTGATTTTATATTAGTGTAAGAAAGGGCTAGAAGTGAAATTATTGGGGCTATGCAGGGAAGATAACTGCGAACTCTATACCATTTCAAGTTCAACTTGGGACTAATCAAAGTCATTTTGGGACTAAGCAAGTTCGTAATGAAATAGTCAAGTTCAAAATGGGACATAGCAAATTCAAAATGGGATCGTCAAATTTAAATTGGGACTAAGCAGATTTAAAATGAAATAATCAAATTTAAAATGGAAAAGGAAATTTTATTTGGGACTTAGCAAGTTCAAAATGGATTAGGCAAATTCAATTTGGGACTGAGCAATTATTTTGCTAAAAAAGACTTTAAAATTAAATATTTTCATGGTAAAATAATAATGTTCAATTAAACTTTACTATTGAAATGTTTTATCTTCTGGGAGTAATCAATAAATCAAGAAAATTTATGAAATGTGGATGTTTTTTGGATGCAACTTTCAGCGAATAAAATCTCTGACTATCTTTTTTTCAAACCTCTGTCTTGATATATGCATTCAGTATTTCCTTGCTGCCTATTTTTTAGTACTTTCGGGATTTGCTCTGTTGTCCCCAAATCATTTCGTTTTGAATAACTCTCTCTTATTCTCTTTTTTTAACACTATATGCAGTCTATCTCTCTCTTTCTTTCTTCTTCTCTTCTCCTTGATTGTCTTATCAACGAAAGTGACAGAAACTTTGACAGAACTTTAGCCGTTCAAGAATAGGCTCTTGCAAGGAATTGATAGTAAAATTTATGCAAAGCTGCGCTATGGTTTTTAATTATCTGATTTACCGCCCAGTTGATTTTTCAGTCCATATTTGTTTATTGAAACGCGCAGATATGTTCGAAACATTTTTCTATAATGAGTCTGCTTAGAACCAATTCAAACTTGCTTATTTCATTTTGAATTTGCTACGTCCTATTCTGAACTTGGCTATTTCATTATGAACTTGCTTATTCCCAAAATGACTCTGATTAGTCCCAAATTGAACATGAAATGGTATAGTTTTGAAGAGGCCAAGATTTGATTAGTGAATAACATTTCAGAGTTCATTCGGAGACGTTAGAAGTATAGAGTTGAAGTAGACTTTAGCAGGAACCAGAACCCTAACTATAAACAAGAAACAATGATAAACCTCTACTCCTGTTCAAAAGACCGGGGAGGGGTGTGAACCGGACGATAGGCGAACCTATCTATTCTTATTAAACCTATATAAAAGGTTGCGTTTAAGAAGAAAACAGAATGTCGCCGCTGGGCGCCCATTTTTATATTTACATACGCTCTACCCCTGTTATTGAGCACTTTAAGCCAGAAATCTATATTTTTATCATATTGAGATTAGATGAACGCGTGAATATTTAGCTGTGTACACTTACACACTGTTAATGCTGATTTTCAATGCTAGTTTAAAGACTGACGCTACGCAATCTTCCTAGCTTCATTTCTTCACATTTCGCCCTGTGCCCAACCAATTTCAGCTCAGGTAGTGTCTGGAAGCGTTTGGATAGACGTACAATGGGAAACGACACCTATGTGAGCAGGTACATACGCGATCCGTGTAGATAAGTAAATAAATATATCTTTGGCAGCAATGAGAGGTGTCGGAGGTGGGTGAGGTGTGTTGAGGGGAGGCGGTGCAGTGGCGGCGACATTGTCTGTCTGTTTTTGACTTTTGTGAATCCCGCTTCCGGCAGAATAAACGTTTGCAAACTTAGCGACATCAGTTACAGTTTGTTTGCTTTAACAAAACACAAACTAACAACGTACGCACGCGCGCGCCCACAAACGCATACACACACAGGCACACGCACACCGCCGTGCACTCACACGCATACACACACCTTTCCATTTTTTTTTTTGTTTATCAATAGGAAATTATATGATTTACTTATTGTTTGTTTACATTAAATTGTTTTTCTTTTCTCTTCGGAAGGAAAAGATAATAAAAAAAAAGTACATTGTAAGAATGATAAGTAATAAAATTAAACACGGTGCGCGTCAATTATCATACGATGTACGTACCCTAGTCTTTTATTTATATTCTTAGGTGTGCAAATTACACACACACACGCACGCACGCACGCACGCACGCACGCACACACACACACACACACACACACACACATACACACACCACACACACACACACACCACACACACACACCACACACACACACCACACACACCACACACACACACACACACACACACCACACACACACACACACACACCACACACAATGAAATGTTTTTAAGCATTGTTATCCTAGGAGCTTATCAGAGAAGCTATATTGAATAAAGAGAATTTTTTATTCGATAGCGACTGACAAAAAAAAAAAAAAGAAAAAAATGAAAAAACGTTTTTTTTTTCAAAGCAGTCGAAATCATTGATCGGACAAGACGATTGCTCCATATAAATAGCTTAAAGGTTGATTCGACTGACAGATCTAAAGTCTTCATGTTCAATCAAGCCGAGATAGTCAATGAGAAATTAATTTTTTCGAATCTGAGAACAAAAAATACAGCTTAAGGATTTTTAGTCTTCTTGGAGAAGGCGTTGAAATATTTTGACAGATGGCAACATCTATCAGAGAGATGAAATTTAAATTTTTATTATTGCATTATTCCAAAATTTTAACACATCAGCAGATAGCTATTAATGTCAACAACTGAGCACAAATAATTATTAATTAAAAAAATTAGTAATTAATGTATAATATTATCCATACCTACATGTACAAGAATGTCATTTTTTTTATAAAAGTTAAAAAATAACCATAAATACGTAAAAAATGCATATATTGTCGAAAATTCCTTTTCCCACAATATAGCTTTGTGGTAATTCTTATAAACAATAATAATACTGAATATATTTTTTTAAACATTAAAGTGTATTTAATCACATCTGCCTAATAGCTGTCGCGATCTGTAAAAACAAACATATTAAAGTATTGTGCCGTACTGGGAGGAAGGCACGATCACTAGAAGGATCGGCGAA
Source organism: Acanthosepion esculentum (assembly GCA_964036315.1). Lineage (NCBI taxonomy): Eukaryota > Metazoa > Mollusca > Cephalopoda > Sepiida > Sepiidae > Acanthosepion > Acanthosepion esculentum. Next base: position 13,384,079 of record OZ038496.1, on the reverse strand, counting down.
ATGGTGTATATTATACAAGGACCAAGACATACACATAAAAGACATATAAATCAAATCAAAAAACGGCGTGAAATAGATTCTAACAGCACACAGGATGAAGTGGAAGAACCCATCGAGATCATTTACGACACATTTGACCTCGAACCCCCGCAACATACGCCTGAACAACGAAGGTCGGGGAGAAAAAGGAAATTCACCGAACCTTTGACAATTAACCCAATTACTTTGGTATTAACCCTTTTTACCAAGTAAAAGGCTTGGAAGGGGGGTATTGTGGGAACCTGACAGACCTACAAATGGACTCTTCCACACTTATATGCGGCTACCAATTTCTAGTAAGGAGGCAGTCACCACGTGTGACTCCTGTCGAACTTTCTGCTTTGGCAGAGAGGAACTCGGACGAGGCTTTGCCGCAGGGCAAAGTTTCGTCCGGGGAGGTAGACAGTCCCTGAAACAGTTTATACGGGTTCTCATGGGCATATTTTTGGCCGAGCCTACGGGCTCGGAGAGCCCACATTAAACCGGCCTTGTGCCATATACGACCCATGTGGGGGTGGGGTTGTTAAATATCGGGAGTCACCAAGAGTGTATCACTGAGTGAGTGTATGAATGAGTGAGTCAGGACACCAGTGAGAGAAGTACTCTCCAGCCCACATACTTTGTACTACGTTTCCGTGAATAATATACCGTTTAACTTTATATCCGAGTCTCTGTTATTATTCTATGGTTTCAACACCATAACATAAAGTCACATTTCCGTTTTAAAGTTCGATATTCTTAAAATTCATGCTTCGGCGAGACACAAGATAATTTTGAGTAAATGCCAATTTACGACAAAACAAATTTCTTATTCCGTTCCGATATAAATGTGGCAAAAACTTATTCGAAAGTATGCAGACGATACAACTATTTACTCTTGCCTTCATAATAAGTTCGATAGGCCTGACAAAGTAAAACCTGGCAACTTCTATCGAAAATGACCTCCAATCAGTTGTAACTGGAGCAAGAAATGACTTGTAATTTTAACGCCTCCAAAACGAAACTGATTTCCTTTAATCATAATTTTTGCCCTCCAGAACCATTTTGCCCTCCATCAGCATGGCTGATGCTAACCTCAGGACAGCAACTCATTGTGCCTTTTTGGACTCACGCTTGCTATTTATATATGAAGTGGAGCTGTTATATTAAATCAATTGCAAGGTCTGCTGCTTGAAAATTTCTTTTTACTCTGTCGTGCCAGACAGCTTTCATCAGAATCCATTTCGCACATTTATAAATCTACCATTCGTCCGTGCACTGAATAATGCTTCCATATATGGTGCGCTTGGTGTATATATATATATATATATATATATATATGTGTGTGTGTGTGTGTGTATATATATATATATATATATATATATATAATCAATTCACCCTGTAGGGATACAGAAGACGCTTATCTACCTTTGGTGGAGATAAGTTACGTGGGTCACATAACGGCAGCATCGTGACTTCATTCCATACAGTGACCAAAGAGGCATCATTTTTAGGTTCGTGGACAGCAACCAAACGAGAAGATTCCTTTCTTCTTCTTTCTGAGGGTTAATTTGCACTCTCCACACCAGCAGCTTACACGAACATGGTGCCGTTTCCCTTTGGGACATAGATAAATCCGGCTCGTTTAAATCTGGATTCCTAAAAATGTCTTCTCCAGGTTAGGAGTATCTCCAATTATATGTAAGACCTTCCCTTTTTGTTCCTTTTTATACTTTGCTTTTCTGTGTAGATATATGTGATATATAGTTCCCTACATGGGACATCTATCTATCTATCTATCTATCTATCTATCTATCTATCTATCTATCTATCTATCTATCTATCTGGTTTTGTGTATGTCTTAGTATTATAAAACTCAGAGAACAAAGCATGTTTGCCATTCTATTTCCTGTCAGCCATTCCGATCCGCTAGTGAAAAATTGGTGTTGTTATATCACGGATATAACAATGCAAACAGTGAGAGTATAAATCATATTTCCCTATCTCTCTTCTTGTTACAACCCCCGAGCAAGGCGATAATGCCACTAAGACACAAGCGACTACTGGGAATGAAAGAGAATGAGAAAACTTTAGAAGGAACCAGAAACCCAATCTTAAACACTAAACAAGCGATAAACTTGTTCAAAAGACTGGGGAGAGAGAGAGTGAACCGGACGATAGGCGAAACTATCTACTCATATATATATATATATATATATATATATATATATATATATATATATATATATATATATGTCAGATTATTGACGAGATTCAAAGAAGGGTTAGTAATGTTATCGGTTCTGACCAGGCATTTCGACTTCAATCACTTTCCAACCGCCGTGACGTGGGTTCCCTCTGCCTTTTCAACAAATTTATTCATTCCGGTTTTTCTAATGAGCTCTTCTTCTAGATACCTGGACCGCATGAATTTAAGCGTACTACTAGATTGACTACTAGGTCTCATCCTTTTACAGTCGAAACAGCTAGATGTAACCGCGAGTTCTATTCTAACAGTCTCTTTTCTCGTAGTTACCGACAGTGGAACTATATTCAGGTTTTTTGCTTCCTTGCCACCTACGATCTTCAAAAGTTTAAATGCAACGCCAATCTCCATATTATGTCTTCCTGAAATCCGTTCTTTTATTGTCCTTTCTCCTCACTCACTTTCACTCTCAGTAACCCCTTGCGTCTTAGTGGCATTATCACCTTCCTTGGTGTGAAATTATTAAAAAAGAAGAAGCGGAGAGCTACTGTATTGTTCTGCTTTGTTAATTTGTCTCATAGAACAGGGTTTACCAAAGTGGACTCCAAAGAGCCCTCTGTCTCCGTAAGTGGGAAGGACTGGTCTTTCACATTTAACGTATTTGACGGCATATAAGGCGCACTTCTTTTTTTTTTTTTACTAAAAATATCTTTTAAAATTCCCCTGCGTCTTATATGCCATATGTAGGTTTAAAATTCATGATAGTCAGCCGAAATTAGCTACCTGGTAACTCCTATTAGCTTAGACTTTAGAGTAACTTTCATATACCTATTGTCATTATTTAAAAGGTTATTATGCAGATTAAAAGTGTTATCATTGATAATATTCATTATATTAATTTCATCACGTTTAATATTAGTACTTTGTTTCATTAAAATTATATGCAATAAATTCAAATTATATATTTGTAAAATATATTGGTTTCATTAATATTTTTCATGCGATAACTTCTGGTTGCATTGGTATAAATACAATCAGAATTTTTATATCCTAATTATTCCACTAAGACGTTGGGCACCTCGACGCGGTCTAATGGTTAGCAAGCTTGTCTCGCTAGAACAATTACAACTGAATACTGAATTCGATCCTCAATGGGTGCCCCATACTTTCGGCCTTGTGCCATATCCGAGCTACGCTTGTAAAATCGCTATTCCACTAAGACGTTTACACGACGCAGGCCGTACAGATCATATAAAGGAAAATTTTTGACTGAATTTTACTGATAACTGTACTGTTTTGCTTAATTGTAATAACTGTTTGATTTTTAGTTCGTTTTCTTACCTTTGGATATAATAAAGTTTTTATAGGCTTGTGTTCTTTTCTTCCTATTATTTTTCGTTTAATTGTAATCATGGCTTGTTTAACCAAAATAACACTTCATAAATATAACCTAGGCTGTACCATTTACTAATAATTTTACTAATTACTAAGTTTTCTTGATTTGCCTTGCTGGAATTGGGGTGCGTCTTATAGACCCGTGCGTCTTATATACCATCAAATATGGTAAATTCTAAATTTTTTAAATTTATGATTTTGTGCTGCGCCATCTCGGTTTATCATTTTCCACAGATATGAATTGGAACGATTACGTCGAAACAAATAACTAGGCCTGTTGCTAAAAAGTTGGTTCATTTTGTTCTCACCAGAATCTATTTTGCAACTTTATAATTCTACCATTCATCCGTGTATTGGATATTGCTGTCACGCCCGGTCTATGTATGAGACCTAACTGCCAATCCATTACTGCACTTGTTTTTATGAAAGTGCTACTTATTAACGGTTGCTTAATGTTGGAGCGTGCAAGTCGCAACGCTAATGTTCAAATAATTTAAGTGAGAATTTTTATATGAATTTTGAAATTTGGTAAATCAATGAATTCTTTTATTATAAGTGTTTTTCAGTTAACATGACGA